>NW_026531084.1:0-160169 GCF_020745825.1 Agelaius phoeniceus | reverse complement strand
CAATCTGAGAACAGCATGATGGGACTCTAGAGAAATAGAACAACAACAAGTGGCAGCTTTAGATTTGGAGCAATCCAGCAAAGCTTGCAAATTTCTTGCTGGGCACCACCCTCTTGGTCAGGGTGAGAGGCCAGAAATGGAGGCCATTTTCCATGAGGAAAACGAAGTCATTGGCCCAGGCTCTGGGTGTCAGATGAAAGGTGGCGTCTGGGGCTCTAAGGACTTGCAGGGTCCTAGTTGCTGGCAGCTTTCGTTCTGGAAGGATCCAGCAGAGTTTGTAGATTCCTGGCTTGGCACTGCCCTGCCTGCCAGGCCAAGTGGCCACAAATGAAGGCCATTTTCCATGGGAAAAAGATGTCCTTTCCCCAGGGTCTCAGGAATATGTTCAAGGTGGCGTTTGAGGCTCTAAGTACTTCCAGGGCCCTAGTTGCTGCCAGCTTTTCTTTTGGAAAAATCCAGCAACGATTGCATCATTCTAGCTAGGCTCCCCACTTTCTGCCAGGGTGAGTGGCTGCCAAGGGAGGCCATTTTGCCATGGGAAAAAGAAGTCCTTTCCCCAGGGTCTGGGTGTCAGATGAAAGGTGGCCTTTGGGGTTCTGAGGACTTGTAGGGTAGTACTTACTGGCTAGAGTAGAGGAAATGGATTCTATTTGAATATCTGTCTAGAGGCTTTGCCCCACAGGTCCTGGTTGTCCTTGATGGGCTGCAGCTGTGAGCATTGAAGAGAACTGGGATAAAAGGGGGCGGCGTAGCCATTCAGGGAGAGCCTTGAAGGAGCCCTGAACTGGGAAAGAACAGCATGCAGAAGAAAGCGTCTGTGCTGTGAAGATCTGCAGCCATAAGAACACACCGAGGAGGTATGGACTTTAGCAATCTGAGAACAGCATGATGGGACTCTAGAGAAATAGAACAACAACAACTGGCAGCTTTAGATTTGGAGCAATCCAGCAAAGCTTGCAAATTTCTTGCTGGGCACCACCCTCTTGGTCAGGGCGAGTGGCCAGAAATGGAGGCCATTTTCCATGGGGAAAACGAAGTCCATTGGCCCAGGCCTCTGGGTGTCAGATGACAGGTGGCATCTGGGGCTCTAAGGACTTGCAGGGTCCTAGTTGCTGGCAGCTTTCGTTCTGGAAGGATCCAGCAGAGTTTGTAGATTCCTGGCTTGGCACTGCCCTGCCTGCCAGGCCAAGTGGCCACAAATGAAGGCCATTTTCCATGGGAAAAAAATGTCCTCTTCCCCAGGGTCTCAGTAATATGTTCAAGGTGGCGTTTGAGGCTCTAAGTACTTCCAGGGCCCTAGTTGCTGCCAGCTTTTCTTTTGGAAAAATCCAGCAACGATTGCATCATTCTAGCTAGGCTCCCACTTTCTGCCAGGGTGAGTGGCTGCCAAGGGAGGCCATTTGCCATGGGAAAAAGAAGTCCTTTCCCCAGGGTCTGGGTGTCAGATGAAAGGTGGCCTTTGGGGTTCTGAGGACTTGTAGGGTAGTACTTACTGGCTAGAGTAGAGGAAATGGATTCTATTTGAATATCTGTCTAGAGGCTTTGCCCCACAGGTCCTGGTTGTCCTTGATGGGCTGCAGCTGTGAGCATTGAAGAGAACTGGGATAAAAGGGGGCGGCGTAGCCATTCAGGGAGAGCCTTGAAGGAGCCCTGAACTGGGAAAGAACAGCATGCAGAAGAAAGCGTCTGTGCTGTGAAGATCTGCAGCCATAAGAACACACCGAGGAGGTATGGACTTTAGCAATCTGAGAACAGCATGATGGGACTCTAGAGAAATAGAACAACAACAAGTGGCAGCTTTAGATTTGGAGCAATCCAGCAAAGCTTGCAAATTTCTTGCTGGGCACCACCCTCTTGGTCAGGGCGAGTGGCCAGAAATGGAGGCCATTTTCCATGGGGAAAACGAAGTCATTGGCCCAGGCTCTGGGTGTCAGATGACAGGTGGCATCTGGGGCTCTAAGGACTTGCAGGGTCCTAGTTGCTGGCAGCTTTCGTTCTGGAAGGATCCAGCAGAGTTTGTAGATTCCTGGCTTGGCACTGCCCTGCCTGCCAGGCCAAGTGGCCACAAATGAAGGCCATTTTCCATGGGAAAAAGATGTCCTTTCCCCAGGGTCTCAGGAATATGTTCAAGGTGGCGTTTGAGGCTCTAAGTACTTCCAGGGCCCTAGTTGCTGCCAGCTTTTCTTTTGGAAAAATCCAGCAACGATTGCATCATTCTAGCTAGGCTCCCACTTTCTGCCAGGGTGAGTGGCTGCCAAGGGAGGCCATTTGCCATGGGAAAAAGAAGTCCTTTCCCCAGGGTCTGGGTGTCAGATGAAAGGTGGCCTTTGGGGTTCTGAGGACTTGTAGGGTAGTACTTACTGGCTAGAGTAGAGGAAATGGATTCTATTTGAATATCTGTCTAGAGGCTTTGCCCCACAGGTCCTGGTTGTCCTTGATGGGCTGCAGCTGTGAGCATTGAAGAGAACTGGGATAAAAGGGGGCGGCGTAGCCATTCAGGGAGAGCCTTGAAGGAGCCCTGAACTGGGAAAGAACAGCATGCAGAAGAAAGCGTCTGTGCTGTGAAGATCTGCAGCCATAAGAACACACCGAGGAGGTATGGACTTTAGCAATCTGAGAACAGCATGATGGGACTCTAGAGAATAGAAGAACAACAAGTGGCAGCTTTAGATTTGGAGCAATCCAGCAAAGCTTGCAAATTTCTTGCTGGGCACCACCCTCTTGGTCAGGGCGAGTGGCCAGAAATGGAGGCCATTTTCCATGGGGAAAACGAAGTCATTGGCCCAGGCTCTGGGTGTCAGATGACAGGTGGCATCTGGGGCTGTAAGGACTTGCAGGGTCCTAGTTGCTGGCAGCTTTCGTTCTGGAAGGATCCAGCACAGTTTGTAGATTCCTGGCTTGGCACTGCCCTGCCTGCCAGGCCAAGTGGCCAGAAATGAAGGCCATTTTCCATGGGAAAAACGAAGTCCTTTCCCCAGGGTCTCAGTAATATGTTCAAGGTGGCGTTTGAGGCTCTAAGTACTTCCAGGGCCCTAGTTGCTGCCAGCTTTTCTTTTGGAAAAATCCAGCAACGATTGCATCATTCTAGCTAGGCTCCCACTTTCTGCCAGGGTGAGTGGCTGCCAAGGGAGGCCATTTGCCATGGGAAAAAGAAGTCCTTTCCCCAGGGTTTGGGTGTCAGATGAAAGGTGGCCTTTGGGGTTCTGAGGACTTGTAGGGTAGTACTTACTGGCTAGAGTAGAGGAAATGGATTCTATTTGAATATCTGTCTAGAGGCTTTGCCCCACAGGTCCTGGTTGTCCTGATGGGCTGCAGCTGTGAGCATTGAAGAGAACTGGGATAAAAGGGGCGGCTTAGCCATTCAGGGAGAGCCTTGAAGGAGCCCTGAACTGGGAAAGAACAGCATGCAGAAGAAAGCGTCTGTGCTGTGAAGATCTGCAGCCATAAGAACACACCGAGGAGGTATGGACTTTAGCAATCTGAGAACAGCATTATGGGACTCTAGAGAAATAGAACAACAACAAGTGGCAGCTTTCGATTTGGAGCAATCCAGCAAAGCTTGCAAATTTCTTGCTGGGCACCACCCTCTTGGTCAGGGCGAGTGGCCAGAAATGGAGGCCATTTTCCATGGGGAAAACGAAGTCATTGGCCAGGCTCTGGGTGTCAGATGACAGGTGGCATCTGGGGCTCTAAGGACTTGCAGGGTCCTAGTTGCTGGCAGCTTTCGTTTTGGAAGGATCCAGCACAGTTTGTAGATTCCTGGCTTGGCACTGCCCTGCCTGCCAGGCAGAGTGGCCAGAAATGAAGGCCATTTTCCATGGGAAAAACGAAGTCCTTTCCCCAGGGTCTCAGTAATATGTTCAAGGTGGCGTTTGAGGCTCTAAGTACTTCCAGGGCCCTAGTTGCTGCCAGCTTTTCTTTTGGAAAAATCCAGCAACGATTGCATCATTCTAGCTAGGCTCCCACTTTCTGCCAGGGTGAGTGGCTGCCAAGGGAGGCCATTTGCCATGGGAAAAAGAAGTCCTTTCCCCAGGGTCTGGGTGTCAGATGAAAGGTGGCCTTTGGGGTTCTGAGGACTTGTAGGGTAGTACTTACTGGCTAGAGTAGAGGAAATGGATTCTATTTGAATATCTGTCTAGAGGCTTTGCCCCACAGGTCCTGGTTGTCCTTGATGGGCTGCAGCTGTGAGCATGAAGAGAACTGGGATAAAAGGGGGCGGCTTAGCCATTCAGGGAGAGCCTTGAAGGAGCCCTGAACTGGGAAAGAACAGCATGCAGAAGAAAGCGTCTGTGCTGTGAAGATCTGCAGCCATAAGAACACACCGAGGAGGTATGGACTTTAGCAATCTGAGAACAGCATGATGGGACTCTAGAGAAATAGAACAACAACAAGTGGCAGCTTTAGATTTGGAGCAATCCAGCAAAGCTTGCAAATTTCTTGCTGGGCACCACCCTCTTGGTCAGGGCGAGTGGCCAGAAATGGAGGCCATTTTCCATGGGGAAAACGAAGTCATTGGCCCAGGCTCTGGGTGTCAGATGACAGGTGGCATCTGGGGCTCTAAGGACTTGCAGGGTCCTAGTTGCTGGCAGCTTTCGTTTTGGAAGGATCCAGCACAGTTTGTAGATTCCTGGCTTGGCACTGCCCTGCCTGCCAGGCAGAGTGGCCACAAATGAAGGCCATTTTCCATGGGAAAAACGAAGTCCTTTCCCCAGGGTCTCAGTAATATGTTCAAGGTGGCGTTTGAGGCTCTAAGTACTTCCAGGGCCCTAGTTGCTGCCAGCTTTTCTTTTGGAAAAATCCAGCAACGATTGCATCATTCTAGCTAGGCTCCCACTTTCTGCCAGGGTGAGTGGCTGCCAAGGGAGGCCATTTGCCATGGGAAAAAGAAGTCCTTTCCCCAGGGTCTGGGTGTCAGATGAAAGGTGGCCTTTGGGGTTCTGAGGACTTGTAGGGTAGTACTTACTGGCTAGAGTAGAGGAAATGGATTCTATTTGAATATCTGTCCCCACAGGTCCTGGTTGTCCTTGATGGGCTGCAGCTGTGAGCATTGAAGAGAACTGGGATAAAAGGGGGCGGCTTAGCCATTCAGGGAGAGCCTTGAAGGAGCCCTGAACTGGGAAAGAACAGCATGCAGAAGAAAGCGTCTGTGCTGTGAAGATCTGCAGCCATAAGAACACACCGAGGAGGTATGGACTTTAGCAATCTGAGAACAGCATGATGGGACTCTAGAGAAATAGAACAACAACAAGTGGCAGCTTTAGATTTGGAGCAATCCAGCAAAGCTTGCAAATTTCTTGCTGGGCACCACCCTCTTGGTCAGGGCGAGTGGCCAGAAATGGAGGCCATTTTCCATGGGGAAAACGAAGTCATTGGCCCAGGCTCTGGGTGTCAGATGACTGGTGGCATCTGGGGCTGTAAGGACTTGCAGGGTCCTAGTTGCTGGCAGCTTTCGTTCTGGAAGGATCCAGCACAGTTTGTAGATTCCTGGCTTGGCACTGCCCTGCCTGCCAGGCCAAGTGGCCAGAAATGAAGGCCATTTTCCATGGGAAAAACGAAGTCCTTTCCCCAGGGTCTCAGTAATATGTTCAAGGTGGCGTTTGAGGCTCTAAGTACTTCCAGGGGCCCTAGTTGCTGCCAGCTTTTCTTTTGGAAAAATCCAGCAACGATTGCATCATTCTAGCTAGGCTCCCACTTTCTGCCAGGGTGAGTGGCTGCCAAGGGAGGCCATTTGCCATGGGAAAAAGAAGTCCTTTCCCCAGGGTCTGGGTGTCAGATGAAAGGTGGCCTTTGGGGTTCTGAGGACTTGTAGGGTAGTACTTACTGGCTAGAGTAGAGGAAATGGATTCTATTTGAATATCTGTCTAGAGGCTTTGCCCCACAGGTCCTGGTTGTCCTTGATGGGCTGCAGCTGTGAGCATTGAAGAGAACTGGGATAAAAGGGGGCGGCGTAGCCATTTCAGGGAGAGCCTTGAAGGAGCCCTGAACTGGGAAAGAACAGCATGCAGAAGAAAGCGTCTGTGCTGTGAAGATCTGCAGCCATAAGAACACACCGAGGAGGTATGGACTTTAGCAATCTGAGAACAGCATGATGGGACTCTAGAGAAATAGAAGAACAACAAGTGGCAGCTTTAGATTTGGAGCAATCCAGCAAAGCTTGCAAATTTCTTGCTGGGCACCACCCTCTTGGTCAGGGGGCGAGTGGCCAGAAATGGAGGCCATTTTCCATGGGGAAAACGAAGTCATTGGCCCAGGCTCTGGGTGTCAGATGACAGGTGGCATCTGGGCTGTAAGGACTTGCAGGGTCCTAGTTGCTGGCAGCTTTCGTTCTGGAAGGATCCAGCAGAGTTTGTAGATTCCTGGCTTGGCACTGCCCTGCCTGCCAGGCCAAGTGGCCACAAATGAAGGCCATTTTCCATGGGAAAAACGAAGTCCTTTCCCAGGGTCTCAGTAATATGTTCAAGGTGGCGTTTGAGGCTCTAAGTACTTCCAGGGCCCTAGTTGCTGCCAGCTTTTCTTTTGGAAAAATCCAGCAACGATTGCATCATTCTAGCTAGGCTCCCACTTTCTGCCAGGGTGAGTGGCTGCCAAGGGAAGGCCATTTGCCATGGGAAAAAGAAGTCCTTTCCCCAGGGTCTGGGTGTCAGATGAAAGGTGGCCTTTGGGGTTCTGAGGACTTGTAGGGTACTACTTACTGGCTAGAGTAGAGGAAATGGATTCTATTTGAATATCTGTCTAGAGGCTTTGCCCCACAGGTCCTGGTTGTCCTTGATGGGCTGCAGCTGTGAGCATTGAAGAGAACTGGGATAAAAGGGGGCGGCTTAGCCATTCAGGGAGAGCCTTGAGGAGCCCTGAACTGGGAAAGAACAGCATGCAGAAGAAAGCGTCTGTGCTGTGAAGATCTGCAGCCATAAGAACACACCGAGGAGGTATGGACTTTAGCAATCTGAGAACAGCATGATGGGACTCTAGAGAAATAGAACAACAACAAGTGGCAGCTTTAGATTTGGAGCAATCCAGCAAAGCTTGCAAATTTCTTGCTGGGCACCACCCTCTTGGTCAGGGCGAGTGGCCAGAAATGGAGGCCATTTTCCATGGGGAAAACGAAGTCATTGGCCCAGGCTCTGGGTGTCAGATGACAGGTGGCATCTGGGGCTCTAAGGACTTGCAGGGTCCTAGTTGCTGGCAGCTTTCGTTTTGGAAGGATCCAGCACAGTTTGTAGATTCCTGGCTTGGCACTGCCCTGCCTGCCAGGCAGAGTGGCCACAAATGAAGGCCATTTTCCATGGGAAAAAACGAAGTCCTTTCCCCAGGGTCTCAGTAATATGTTCAAGGTGGCGTTTGAGGCTCTAAGTACTTCCAGGGCCCTAGTTGCTGCCAGCTTTTCTTTTGGAAAAATCCAGCAACGATTGCATCATTCTAGCTAGGCTCCCACTTTCTGCCAGGGTGAGTGGCTGCCAAGGGAGGCCATTTGCCATGGGAAAAAGAAGTCCTTTCCCCAGGGTCTGGGTGTCAGATGAAAGGTGGCCTTTGGGGTTCTGAGGACTTGTAGGGTAGTACTTACTGGCTAGAGTAGAGGAAATGGATTCTATTTGAATATCTGTCCCACAGGTCCTGGTTGTCCTTGATGGGCTGCAGCTGTGAGCATTGAAGAGAACTGGGATAAAAGGGGGCGGCTTAGCCATTCAGGGAGAGCCTTGAAGGAGCCCTGAACTGGGAAAGAACAGCATGCAGAAGAAAGCGTCTGTGCTGTGAAGATCTGCAGCCATAAGAACACACCGAGGAGGTATGGACTTTAGCAATCTGAGAACAGCATTATGGGACTCTAGAGAAATAGAACAACAACAAGTGGCAGCTTTCGATTTGGAGCAATCCAGCAAAGCTTGCAAATTTCTTGCTGGGCACCACCCTCTTGGTCAGGGCGAGTGGCCAGAAATGGAGGCCATTTTCCATGGGGAAAACGAAGTCATTGGCCCAGGCTCTGGGTGTCAGATGACAGGTGGCATCTGGGGCTCTAAGGACTTGCAGGGTCCTAGTTGCTGGCAGCTTTCGTTTTGGAAGGATCCAGCACAGTTTGTAGATTCCTGGCTTGGCACTGCCCTGCCTGCCAGGCAGAGTGGCCACAAATGAAGGCCATTTTCCATGGGAAAAACGAAGTCCTTTCCCCAGGGTCTCAGTAATATGTTCAAGGTGGCGTTTGAGGCTCTAAGTACTTCCAGGGCCCTAGTTGCTGCCAGCTTTTCTTTTGGAAAAATCCAGCAACGATTGCATCATTCTAGCTAGGCTCCCACTTTCTGCCAGGGTGAGTGGCTGCCAGGGAGGCCATTTGCCATGGGAAAAAGAAGTCCTTTCCCCAGGGTCTGGGTGTCAGATGAAAGGTGGCCTTTGGGGTTCTGAGGACTTGTAGGGTAGTACTTACTGGCTAGAGTAGAGGAAATGGATTCTATTTGAATATCTGTCTAGAGGCTTTGCCCCACAGGTCCTGGTTGTCCTTGATGGGCTGCAGCTGTGAGCATTGAAGAGAACTGGGATAAAAGGGGGCGGCGTAGCCATTCAGGGAGAGCCTTGAAGGAGCCCTGAACTGGGAAAGAACAGCATGCAGAAGAAAGCGTCTGTGCTGTGAAGATCTGCAGCCATAAGAACACACCGAGGAGGTATGGACTTTAGCAATCTGAGAACAGCATGATGGGGACTCTAGAGAAATAGAACAACAACAAGTGGCAGCTTTAGATTTGGAGCAATCCAGCAAAGCTTGCAAATTTCTTGCTGGGCACCACCCTCTTGGTCAGGGCGAGTGGCCAGAAATGGAGGCCATTTTCCATGGGGAAAACGAAGTCATTGGCCCAGGCTCTGGGTGTCAGATGACTGTGGCATCTGGGGCTGTAAGGACTTGCAGGGTCCTAGTTGCTGGCAGCTTTCGTTCTGGAAGGATCCAGCAGAGTTTGTAGATTCCTGGCTTGGCACTGCCCTGCCTGCCAGGCCAAGTGGCCAGAAATGAAGGCCATTTTCCATGGGAAAAACGAAGTCCTTTCCCCAGGGTCTCAGTAATATGTTCAAGGTGGCGTTTGAGGCTCTAAGTACTTCCAGGGCCCTAGTTGCTGCCAGCTTTTCTTTTGGAAAAATCAGCAACGATTGCATCATTCTAGCTAGGCTCCCACTTTCTGCCAGGGTGAGTGGCTGCCAAGGGAGGCCATTTGCCATGGGAAAAAGAAGTCCTTTCCCCAGGGTCTGGGTGTCAGATGAAAGGTGGCCTTTGGGGTTCTGAGGACTTGTAGGGTAGTACTTACTGGCTAGAGTAGAGGAAATGGATTCTATTTGAATATCTGTCTAGAGGCTTTGCCCCCACAGGTCCTGGTTGTCCTTGATGGGCTGCAGCTGTGAGCATTGAAGAGAACTGGGATAAAAGGGGGCGGCTTAGCCATTCAGGGAGAGCCTTGAAGGAGCCCTGAACTGGGAAAGAACAGCATGCAGAAGAAAGCGTCTGTGCTGTGAAGATCTGCAGCCATAAGAACACACCGAGGAGGTATGGACTTTAGCAATCTGAGAACAGCATGATGGGACTCTAGAGAAATAGAACAACAACAAGTGGCAGCTTTCGATTTGGAGCAATCCAGCAAAGCTTGCAAATTTCTTGCTGGGCACCACCCTCTTGGTCAGGGCGAGTGGCCAGAAATGGAGGCCATTTTCCATGGGGAAAACGAAGTCATTGGCCCAGGCTCTGGGTGTCAGATGACTGGTGGCATCTGGGGCTGTAAGGACTTGCAGGGTCCTAGTTGCTGGCAGCTTTCGTTCTGGAAGGATCCAGCAGAGTTTGTAGATTCCTGGCTTGGCACTGCCCTGCCTGCCAGGCAGAGTGGCCACAAATGAAGGCCATTTTCCATGGGAAAAACGAAGTCCTTTCCCCAGGGTCTCAGTAATATGTTCAAGGTGGCGTTTGAGGCTCTAAGTACTTCCAGGGCCCTAGTTGCTGCCAGCTTTTCTTTTGGAAAAATCCAGCAACGATTGCATCATTCTAGCTAGGCTCCCACTTTCTGCCAGGGTGAGTGGCTGCCAAGGGAGGCCATTTGCCATGGGAAAAAGAAGTCCTTTCCCCAGGGTCTGGGTGTCAGATGAAAGGTGGCCTTTGGGGTTCTGAGGACTTGTAGGGTAGTACTTACTGGCTAGAGTAGAGGAAATGGATTCTATTTGAATATCTGTCTAGAGGCTTTGCCCCACAGGTCCTGGTTGTCCTTGATGGGCTGCAGCTGTGAGCATTGAAGAGAACTGGATAAAAGGGGGCGGCGTAGCCATTCAGGGAGAGCCTTGAAGGAGCCCTGAACTGGGAAAGAACAGCATGCAGAAGAAAGCGTCTGTGCTGTGAAGATCTGCAGCCATAAGAACACACCGAGGAGGTATGGACTTTAGCAATCTGAGAACAGCATGATGGGACTCTAGAGAAATAGAAGAACAACAAGTGGCAGCTTTAGATTTGGAGCAATCCAGCAAAGCTTGCAAATTTCTTGCTGGGCACCACCCCTCTTGGTCAGGGCGAGTGGCCAGAAATGGAGGCCATTTTCCATGGGGAAAACGAAGTCATTGGCCCAGGCTCTGGGTGTCAGATGACAGGTGGCATCTGGGGCTGTAAGGACTTGCAGGGTCCTAGTTGCTGGCAGCTTTCGTTCTGGAAGGATCCAGCAGAGTTTGTAGATTCCTGGCTTGGCACTGCCCTGCCTGCCAGGCCAAGTGGCCACAAATGAAGGCCATTTTCCATGGGAAAAACGAAGTCCTTTCCCCAGGGTCTCAGTAATATGTTCAAGGTGGCGTTTGAGGCTCTAAGTACTTCCAGGGCCCTAGTTGCTGCCAGCTTTTCTTTTGGAAAAATCCAGCAACGATTGCATCATTCTAGCTAGGCTCCCACTTTCTGCCAGGGTGAGTGGCTGCCAAGGGAGGCCATTTGCCATGGGAAAAAGAAGTCCTTTCCCCAGGGTCTGGGTGTCAGATGAAAGTGGCCTTTGGGGTTCTGAGGACTTGTAGGGTAGTACTTACTGGCTAGAGTAGAGGAAATGGATTCTATTTGAATATCTGTCTAGAGGCTTTGCCCCACAGGTCTGGTTGTCCTTGATGGGCTGCAGCTGTGAGCATTGAAGAGAACTGGGATAAAAGGGGGCGGCTTAGCCATTCAGGGAGAGCCTTGAAGGAGCCCTGAACTGGGAAAGAACAGCATGCAGAAGAAAGCGTCTGTGCTGTGAAGATCTGCAGCCATAAGAACACACCGAGGAGGTATGGACTTTAGCAATCTGAGAACAGCATGATGGGACTCTAGAGAAATAGAACAACAACAAGTGGCAGCTTTCGATTTGGAGCAATCCAGCAAAGCTTGCAAATTTCTTGCTGGGCCACCACCCTCTTGGTCAGGGCGAGTGGCCAGAAATGGAGGCCATTTTCCATGGGGAAAACGAAGTCATTGGCCCAGGCTCTGGGTGTCAGATGACAGGTGGCATCTGGGGCTCTAAGGACTTGCAGGGTCCTAGTTGCTGGCAGCTTTCGTTTTGGAAGGATCCAGCACAGTTTGTAGATTCCTGGCTTGGCACTGCCCTGCCTGCCAGGCAGAGTGGCCACAAATGAAGGCCATTTTCCATGGGAAAAACGAAGTCCTTTCCCCAGGGTCTCAGTAATATGTTCAAGGTGGCGTTTGAGGCTCTAAGTACTTCCAGGGCCCTAGTTGCTGCCAGCTTTTCTTTTGGAAAAATCCAGCAACGATTGCATCATTCTAGCTAGGCTCCCCACTTTCTGCCAGGGTGAGTGGCTGCCAAGGGAGGCCATTTGCCATGGGAAAAAGAAGTCCTTTCCCCAGGGTCTGGGTGTCAGATGAAAGGTGGCCTTTGGGGTTCTGAGGACTTGTAGGGTAGTACTTACTGGCTAGAGTAGAGGAAATGGATTCTATTTGAATATCTGTCCCACAGGTCCTGGTTGTCCTTGATGGGCTGCAGCTGTGAGCATTGAAGAGAACTGGGATAAAAGGGGGCGGCTTAGCCATTCAGGGAGAGCCTTGAAGGAGCCCTGAACTGGGAAAGAACAAGCATGCAGAAGAAAGCGTCTGTGCTGTGAAGATCTGCAGCCATAAGAACACACCGAGGAGGTATGGACTTTAGCAATCTGAGAACAGCATTATGGGACTCTAGAGAAATAGAACAACAACAAGTGGCAGCTTTCGATTTGGAGCAATCCAGCAAAGCTTGCAAATTTCTTGCTGGGCACCACCCTCTTGGTCAGGGCGAGTGGCCAGAAATGGAGGCCATTTTCCATGGGGAAAACGAAGTCATTGGCCCAGGCTCTGGGTGTCAGATGACAGGTGGCATCTGGGGCTCTAAGGACTTGCAGGGTCCTAGTTGCTGGCAGCTTTCGTTTTGGAAGGATCCAGCACAGTTTGTAGATTCCTGGCTTGGCACTGCCCTGCCTGCCAGGCAGAGTGGCCACAAATGAAGGCCATTTTCCATGGGAAAAACGAAGTCCTTTCCCCAGGGTCTCAGTAATATGTTCAAGGTGGCGTTTGAGGCTCTAAGTACTTCCAGGGCCCTAGTTGCTGCCAGCTTTTCTTTTGGAAAAATCCAGCAACGATTGCATCATTCTAGCTAGGCTCCCACTTTCTGCCAGGGTGAGTGGCTGCCAAGGGAGGCCATTTGCCATGGAAAAAGAAGTCCTTTCCCCAGGGTCTGGGTGTCAGATGAAAGGTGGCCTTTGGGGTTCTGAGGACTTGTAGGGTAGTACTTACTGGCTAGAGTAGAGGAAATGGATTCTATTTGAATATCTGTCTAGAGGCTTTGCCCCACAGGTCCTGGTTGTCCTTGATGGGCTGCAGCTGTGAGCATTGAAGAGAACTGGATAAAAGGGGGCGGCGTAGCCATTCAGGGAGAGCCTTGAAGGAGCCCTGAACTGGGAAAGAACAGCATGCAGAAGAAAGCGTCTGTGCTGTGAAGATCTGCAGCCATAAGAACACACCGAGGAGGTATGGACTTTAGCAATCTGAGAACAGCATGATGGGACTCTAGAGAAATAGAACAACAACAAGTGGCAGCTTTAGATTTGGAGCAATCCAGCAAAGCTTGCAAATTTCTTGCTGGGCACCACCCTCTTGGTCAGGGCGAGTGGCCAGAAATGGAGGCCATTTTCCATGGGGAAAACGAAGTCATTGGCCCAGGCTCTGGGTGTCAGATGACTGGTGGCATCTGGGGCTGTAAGGACTTGCAGGGTCCTAGTTGCTGGCAGCTTTCGTTCTGGAAGGATCCAGCAGAGTTTGTAGATTCCTGGCTTGGCACTGCCCTGCCTGCCAGGCCAAGTGGCCAGAAATGAAGGCCATTTTCCATGGGAAAAACGAAGTCCTTTCCCCAGGGTCTCAGTAATATGTTCAAGGTGGCGTTTGAGGCTCTAAGTACTTCCAGGGCCCTAGTTGCTGCCAGCTTTTCTTTTGGAAAAATCCAGCAACGATTGCATCATTCTAGCTAGGCTCCCACTTTCTGCCAGGTGAGTGGCTGCCAAGGGAGGCCATTTGCCATGGGAAAAAGAAGTCCTTTCCCCAGGGTCTGGGTGTCAGATGAAAGGTGGCCTTTGGGGTTCTGAGGACTTGTAGGGTAGTACTTACTGGCTAGAGTAGAGGAAATGGATTCTATTTGAATATCTGTCTAGAGGCTTTGCCCCACAGGTCCTGGTTGTCCTTGATGGGCTGCAGCTGTGAGCATTGAAGAGAACTGGGATAAAAGGGGGCGGCTTAGCCATTCAGGGAGAGCCTTGAAGGAGCCCTGAACTGGGAAAGAACAGCATGCAGAAGAAAGCGTCTGTGCTGTGAAGATCTGCAGCCATAAGAACACACCGAGGAGGTATGGACTTTAGCAATCTGAGAACAGCATGATGGGACTCTAGAGAAATAGAACAACAACAAGTGGCAGCTTTCGATTTGGAGCAATCCAGCAAAGCTTGCAAATTTCTTGCTGGGCACCACCCTCTTGGTCAGGGCGAGTGGCCAGAAATGGAGGCCATTTTCCATGGGGAAAACGAAGTCATTGGCCCAGGCTCTGGGTGTCAGATGACTGGTGGCATCTGGGGCTGTAAGGACTTGCAGGGTCCTAGTTGCTGGCAGCTTTCGTTCTGGAAGGATCCAGCAGAGTTTTGTAGATTCCTGGCTTGGCACTGCCCTGCCTGCCAGGCAGAGTGGCCACAAATGAAGGCCATTTTCCATGGGAAAAACGAAGTCCTTTCCCCAGGGTCTCAGTAATATGTTCAAGGTGGCGTTTGAGGCTCTAAGTACTTCCAGGGCCCTAGTTGCTGCCAGCTTTTCTTTTGGAAAAATCCAGCAACGATTGCATCATTCTAGCTAGGCTCCCACTTTCTGCCAGGGTGAGTGGCTGCCAAGGGAGGCCATTTGCCATGGGAAAAAGAAGTCCTTTCCCCAGGGTCTGGGTGTCAGATGAAAGGTGGCCTTTGGGGTTCTGAGGACTTGTAGGGTAGTACTTACTGGCTAGAGTAGAGGAAATGGATTCTATTTGAATATCTGTCTAGAGGCTTTGCCCCACAGGTCCTGGTTGTCCTTGATGGGCTGCAGCTGTGAGCATTGAAGAGAACTGGGATAAAAGGGGGCGGCGTAGCCATTCAGGGAGAGCCTTGAAGGAGCCCTGAACTGGGAAAGAACAGCATGCAGAAGAAAGCGTCTGTGCTGTGAAGATCTGCAGCCATAAGAACACACCGAGGAGGTATGGACTTTAGCAATCTGAGAAC
Organism: Agelaius phoeniceus; assembly: GCF_020745825.1. Taxonomy (NCBI): domain Eukaryota; kingdom Metazoa; phylum Chordata; class Aves; order Passeriformes; family Icteridae; genus Agelaius; species Agelaius phoeniceus. Next base: position 145,424 of record NW_026531084.1, on the reverse strand, counting down.
AGCATGATGGGACTCTAGAGAAATAGAAGAACAACAAGTGGCAGCTTTAGATTTGGAGCAATCCAGCAAAGCTTGCAAATTTCTTGCTGGGCACCACCCTCTTGGTCAGGGCGAGTGGCCAGAAATGGAGGCCATTTTCCATGGGGAAAACGAAGTCATTGGCCCAGGCTCTGGGTGTCAGATGACAGGTGGCATCTGGGGCTGTAAGGACTTGCAGGGTCCTAGTTGCTGGCAGCTTTCGTTCTGGAAGGATCCAGCAGAGTTTGTAGATTCCTGGCTTGGCACTGCCCTGCCTGCCAGGCCAAGTGGCCACAAATGAAGGCCATTTTCCATGGGAAAAACGAAGTCCTTTCCCCAGGGTCTCAGTAATATGTTCAAGGTGGCGTTTGAGGCTCTAAGTACTTCCAGGGCCCTAGTTGCTGCCAGCTTTTCTTTTGGAAAAATCCAGCAACGATTGCATCATTCTAGCTAGGCTCCCACTTTCTGCCAGGGTGAGTGGCTGCCAAGGGAGGCCATTTGCCATGGGAAAAAGAAGTCCTTTCCCCAGGGTCTGGGTGTCAGATGAAAGGTGGCCTTTGGGGTTCTGAGGACTTGTAGGGTAGTACTTACTGGCTAGAGTAGAGGAAATGGATTCTATTTGAATATCTGTCTAGAGGCTTTGCCCCACAGGTCCTGGTTGTCCTTGATGGGCTGCAGCTGTGAGCATTGAAGAGAACTGGGATAAAAGGGGGCGGCTTAGCCATTCAGGGAGAGCCTTGAAGGAGCCCTGAACTGGGAAAGAACAGCATGCAGAAGAAAGCGTCTGTGCTGTGAAGATCTGCAGCCATAAGAACACACCGAGGAGGTATGGACTTTAGCAATCTGAGAACAGCATGATGGGACTCTAGAGAAATAGAACAACAACAAGTGGCAGCTTTAGATTTGGAGCAATCCAGCAAAGCTTGCAAATTTCTTGCTGGGCACCACCCTCTTGGTCAGGGCGAGTGGCCAGAAATGGAGGCCATTTTCCATGGGGAAAACGAAGTCATTGGCCCAGGCTCTGGGTGTCAGATGACAGGTGGCATCTGGGGCTCTAAGGACTTGCAGGGTCCTAGTTGCTGGCAGCTTTCGTTTTGGAAGGATCCAGCACAGTTTGTAGATTCCTGGCTTGGCACTGCCCTGCCTGCCAGGCAGAGTGGCCACAAATGAAGGCCATTTTCCATGGGAAAAACGAAGTCCTTTCCCCAGGGTCTCAGTAATATGTTCAAGGTGGCGTTTGAGGCTCTAAGTACTTCCAGGGCCCTAGTTGCTGCCAGCTTTTCTTTTGGAAAAATCCAGCAACGATTGCATCATTCTAGCTAGGCTCCCACTTTCTGCAGGGTGAGTGGCTGCCAAGGGAGGCATTTGCCATGGGAAAAAGAAGTCCTTTCCCCAGGGTCTGGGTGTCAGATGAAAGGTGGCCTTTGGGGTTCTGAGGACTTGTAGGGTAGTACTTACTGGCTAGAGTAGAGGAAATGGATTCTATTTGAATATCTGTCCCACAGGTCCTGGTTGTCCTTGATGGGCTGCAGCTGTGAGCATTGAAGAGAACTGGGATAAAAGGGGGCGGCTTAGCCATTCAGGGAGAGCCTTGAAGGAGCCCTGAACTGGGAAAGAACAGCATGCAGAAGAAAGCGTCTGTGCTGTGAAGATCTGCAGCCATAAGAACACACCGAGGAGGTATGGACTTTAGCAATCTGAGAACAGCATTATGGGACTCTAGAGAAATAGAACAACAACAAGTGGCAGCTTTCGATTTGGAGCAATCCAGCAAAGCTTGCAAATTTCTTGCTGGGCACCACCCTCTTGGTCAGGGCGAGTGGCCAGAAATGGAGGCCATTTTCCATGGGGAAAACGAAGTCATTGGCCCAGGCTCTGGGTGTCAGATGACAGGTGGCATCTGGGGCTCTAAGGACTTGCAGGGTCCTAGTTGCTGGCAGCTTTCGTTTTGGAAGGATCCAGCACAGTTTGTAGATTCCTGGCTTGGCACTGCCCTGCCTGCCAGGCAGAGTGGCCACAAATGAAGGCCATTTTCCATGGGAAAAACGAAGTCCTTTCCCCAGGGTCTCAGTAATATGTTCAAGGTGGCGTTTGAGGCTCTAAGTACTTCCAGGGCCCTAGTTGCTGCCAGCTTTTTCTTTTGGAAAAATCCAGCAACGATTGCATCATTCTAGCTAGGCTCCCACTTTCTGCCAGGGTGAGTGGCTGCCAAGGGAGGCCATTTGCCATGGGAAAAAGAAGTCCTTTCCCCAGGGTCTGGGTGTCAGATGAAAGGTGGCCTTTGGGGTTCTGAGGACTTGTAGGGTAGTACTTACTGGCTAGAGTAGAGGAAATGGATTCTATTTGAATATCTGTCTAGAGGCTTTGCCCCACAGGTCCTGGTTGTCCTTGATGGGCTGCAGCTGTGAGCATTGAAGAGAACTGGGATAAAAGGGGGCGGCGTAGCCATTCAGGGAGAGCCTTGAAGGAGCCCTGAACTGGGAAAGAACAGCATGCAGAAGAAAGCGTCTGTGCTGTGAAGATCTGCAGCCATAAGAACACACCGAGGAGGTATGGACTTTAGCAATCTGAGAACAGCATGATGGGACTCTAGAGAAATAGAACAACAACAAGTGGCAGCTTTAGATTTGGAGCAATCCAGCAAAGCTTGCAAATTTCTTGCTGGGCACCACCCTCTTGGTCAGGGCGAGTGGCCAGAAATGGAGGCCATTTTCCATGGGGAAAACGAAGTCATTGGCCCAGGCTCTGGGTGTCAGATGACTGGTGGCATCTGGGGCTGTAAGGACTTGCAGGGTCCTAGTTGCTGGCAGCTTCGTTCTGGAAGGATCCAGCAGAGTTTGTAGATTCCTGGCTTGGCACTGCCCTGCCTGCCAGGCCAAGTGGCCAGAAATGAAGGCCATTTTCCATGGGAAAAACGAAGTCCTTTCCCCAGGGTCTCAGTAATATGTTCAAGGTGGCGTTTGAGGCTCTAAGTACTTCCAGGGCCCTAGTTGCTGCCAGCTTTTCTTTTGGAAAAATCCAGCAACGATTGCATCATTCTAGCTAGGCTCCCACTTTCTGCCAGGGTGAGTGGCTGCCAAGGGAGGCCATTTGCCATGGGAAAAAGAAGTCCTTTCCCCAGGGTCTGGGTGTCAGATGAAAGGTGGCCTTTGGGGTTCTGAGGACTTGTAGGGTAGTACTTACTGGCTAGAGTAGAGGAAATGGATTCTATTTGAATATCTGTCTAGAGGCTTTGCCCCACAGGTCCTGGTTGTCCTTGATGGGCTGCAGCTGTGAGCATTGAAGAGAACTGGGATAAAAGGGGGGCGGCTTAGCCATTCAGGGAGAGCCTTGAAGGAGCCCTGAACTGGGAAAGAACAGCATGCAGAAGAAAGCGTCTGTGCTGTGAAGATCTGCAGCCATAGAACACACCGAGGAGGTATGGACTTTAGCAATCTGAGAACAGCATGATGGGACTCTAGAGAAATAGAACAACAACAAGTGGCAGCTTTAGATTTGGAGCAATCCAGCAAAGCTTGCAAATTTCTTGCTGGGCACCACCCTCTTGGTCAGGGCGAGTGGCCAGAAATGGAGGCCATTTTCCATGGGGAAAACGAAGTCATTGGCCCAGGCTCTGGGTGTCAGATGACTGGTGGCATCTGGGGCTGTAAGGACTTGCAGGGTCCTAGTTGCTGGCAGCTTTCGTTCTGGAAGGATCCAGCAGAGTTTGTAGATTCCTGGCTTGGCACTGCCCTGCCTGCCAGGCAGAGTGGCCACAAATGAAGGCCATTTTCCATGGGAAAAACGAAGTCCTTTCCCCAGGGTCTCAGTAATATGTTCAAGGTGGCGTTTGAGGCTCTAAGTACTTCCAGGGCCCTAGTTGCTGCCAGCTTTTCTTTTGGAAAAATCCAGCAACGATTGCATCATTCTAGCTAGGCTCCCACTTTCTGCCAGGGTGAGTGGCTGCCAAGGGAGGCCATTTGCCATGGGAAAAAGAAGTCCTTTCCCCAGGGTCTGGGTGTCAGATGAAAGGTGGCCTTTGGGGTTCTGAGGACTTGTAGGGTAGTACTTACTGGCTAGAGTAGAGGAAATGGATTCTATTTGAATATCTGTCTAGAGGCTTTGCCCCACAGGTCCTGGTTGTCCTTGATGGGCTGCAGCTGTGAGCATTGAAGAGAACTGGGATAAAAGGGGGCGGCTTAGCCATTCAGAGAGAGCCTTGAAGGAGCCCTGAACTGGGAAAGAACAGCATGCAGAAGAAAGCGTCTGTGCTGTGAAGATCTGCAGCCATAAGAACACACCGAGGAGGTATGGACTTTAGCAATCTGAGAACAGCATGATGGGACTCTAGAGAAATAGAACAACAACAAGTGGCAGCTTTAGATTTGGAGCAATCCAGCAAAGCTTGCAAATTTCTTGCTGGGCACCACCCTCTTGGTCAGGGCGAGTGGCCAGAAATGGAGGCCATTTTCCATGGGGAAAACGAAGTCATTGGCCCAGGCTCTGGGTGTCAGATGACAGGTGGCATCTGGGGCTGTAAGGACTTGCAGGGTCCTAGTTGCTGGCAGCTTTCGTTCTGGAAGGATCCAGCACAGTTTTGTAGATTCCTGGCTTGGCACTGCCCTGCCTGCCAGGTCAAGTGGCCAGAAATGAAGGCCATTTTCCCATGGGAAAAACGAAGTCCTTTCCCCAGGGGTCTCAGTAATATGTTCAAGGTGCGTTTGAGGCTCTAAGTACTTCCAGGGCCCTAGTTGCTGCCAGCTTTTCTTTTGGAAAAATCCAGCAACGATTGCATCATTCTAGCTAGGCTCCCACTTTCTGCCAGGGTGAGTGGCTGCCAAGGGAGGCCATTTGCCATGGGAAAAAGAAGTCCTTCCCCAGGGTCTGGGTGTCAGATGAAAGGTGGCCTTTGGGGTTCTGAGGACTTGTAGGGTAGTACTTACTGGCTAGAGTAGAGGAAATGGATTCTATTTGAATATCTGTCTAGAGGCTTTGCCCCACAGGTCCTGGTTGTCCTTGATGGGCTGCAGCTGGAGCATTGAAGAGAACTGGATAAAAGGGGCGGCGTAGCCATTCAGGGAGAGCCTTGAAGGAGCCCTGAACTGGGAAAGAACAGCATGCAGAAGAAAGCGTCTGTGCTGTGAAGATCTGCAGCCATAAGAACACACCGAGGAGGTATGGACTTTAGCAATCTGAGAACAGCATGATGGGACTCTAGAGAAATAGAACAACAACAAGTGGCAGCTTTAGATTTGGAGCAATCCAGCAAAGCTTGCAAATTTCTTGCTGGGCACCACCCTCTTGGTCAGGGCGAGTGGCCAGAAATGGAGGCCATTTTCCATGGGGAAAACAAAGTCATTGGCCCAGGCTCTGGGTGTCAGATGACAGGTGGCATCTGGGGCTCTAAGGACTTGCAGGGTCCTAGTTGCTGGCAGCTTTCGTTCTGGAAGGATCCAGCAGAGTTTGTAGATTCCTGGCTTGGCACTGCCCTGCCTGCCAGGCCAAGTGGCCACAAATGAAGGCCATTTTCCATGGGAAAAAGATGTCCTTTCCCCAGGGTCTCAGGAATATGTTCAAGGTGGCGTTTGAGGCTCTAAGTACTTCCAGGGCCCTAGTTGCTGCCAGCTTTTCTTTTGGAAAAATCCAGCAACGATTGCATCATTCTAGCTAGGCTCCCACTTTCTGCCAGGGTGAGTGGCTGCCAAGGGAGGCCATTTGCCATGGGAAAAAGAAGTCCTTTCCCCAGGGTCTGGGTGTCAGATGAAAGGTGGCCTTTGGGGTTCTGAGGACTTGTAGGGTAGTACTTACTGGCTAGAGTAGAGGAAATGGATTCTATTTGAATATCTGTCTAGAGGCTTTGCCCCACAGGTCCTGGTTGTCCTTGATGGGCTGCAGCTGTGAGCATTGAAGAGAACTGGGATAAAAGGGGGCGGCGTAGCCATTCAGGGAGAGCCTTGAAGGGAGCCCTGAACTGGGAAAGAACAGCATGCAGAAGAAAGCGTCTGTGCTGTGAAGATCTGCAGCCATAAGAACACACGAGGAGGTATGGACTTTAGCAATCTGAGAACAGCATGATGGGACTCTAGAGAAATAGAAGAACAACAAGTGGCAGCTTTAGATTTGGAGCAATCCAGCAAAGCTTGCAAATTTCTTGCTGGGCACCACCCTCTTGGTCAGGGCGAGTGGCCAGAAATGGAGGGCCATTTTCCATGGGGAAAACGAAGTCATTGGCCCAGGCTCTGGGTGTCAGATGACAGGTGGCATCTGGGGCTGTAAGGACTTGCAGGGTCCTAGTTGCTGGCAGCTTTCGTTCTGGAAGGATCCAGCACAGTTTGTAGATTCCTGGCTTGGCACTGCCCTGCCTGCCAGGCCAAGTGGCCAGAAATGAAGGCCATTTTCCATGGGAAAAACGAAGTCCTTTCCCCAGGGTCTCAGTAATATGTTCAAGGTGGCGTTTGAGGCTCTAAGTACTTCCAGGGCCCTAGTTGCTGCCAGCTTTTCTTTTGGAAAATCCAGCAACGATTGCATCATTCTAGCTAGGCTCCCACTTTCTGCCAGGGTGAGTGGCTGCCAAGGGAGGCCATTTGCCATGGGAAAAAGAAGTCCTTTCCCCAGGGTTTGGGTGTCAGATGAAAGGTGGCCTTTGGGGTTCTGAGGACTTGTAGGGTAGTACTTACTGGCTAGAGTAGAGGAAATGGATTCTATTTGAATATCTGTCTAGAGGCTTTGCCCCACAGGTCCTGGTTGTCCTTGATGGGCTGCGCTGTGAGCATTGAAGAGAACTGGGATAAAAGGGGGCGGCTTAGCCATTCAGGGAGAGCCTTGAAGGAGCCCTGAACTGGGAAAGAACAGCATGCAGAAGAAAGCGTCTGTGCTGTGAAGATCTGCAGCCATAAGACACACCGAGGAGGTATGGACTTTAGCAATCTGAGACAGCATGATGGGACTCTAGAGAAATAGAACAACAACAAGTGGCAGCTTCGATTTGGAGCAATCCAGCAAAGCTTGCAAATTTCTTGCTGGGCACCACCCTCTTGGTCAGGGCGAGTGGCCAGAAATGGAGGCCATTTTCCATGGGGAAAACGAAGTCATTGGCCCAGGCTCTGGGTGTCAGATGACAGGTGGCATCTGGGGCTCTAAGGACTTGCAGGGTCCTAGTTGCTGGCAGCTTTCGTTTTGGAAGGATCCAGCACAGTTTGTAGATTCCTGGCTTGGCACTGCCCTGCCTGCCAGGCAGAGTGGCCAGAAATGAAGGCCATTTTCCATGGGAAAAACGAAGTCCTTTCCCCAGGGTCTCAGTAATATGTTCAAGGTGGCGTTTGAGGCTCTAAGTACTTCCAGGGCCCTAGTTGCTGCCAGCTTTTCTTTTGGAAAAATCCAGCAACGATTGCATCATTCTAGCTAGGCTCCCACTTTCTGCCAGGGTGAGTGGCTGCCAAGGGAGGCCATTTGCCATGGAAAAAGAAGTCCTTTCCCCAGGGTCTGGGTGTCAGATGAAAGGTGGCCTTTGGGGTTCTGAGGACTTGTAGGGTAGTACTTACTGGCTAGAGTTAGAGGAAATGGATTCTATTTGAATATCTGTCTAGAGGCTTTGCCCCACAGGTCCTGGTTGTCCTTGATGGGCTGCAGCTGTGAGCATTGAAGAGAACTGGGATAAAAGGGGGCGGCTTAGCCATTCAGGGAGAGCCTTGAAGGAGCCCTGAACTGGGAAAGAACAGCATGCAGAAGAAAGCGTCTGTGCTGTGAAGATCTGCAGCCATAAGAACACACCGAGGAGGTATGGACTTTAGCAATCTGAGAACAGCATGATGGGACTCTAGAGAAATAGAACAACAACAAGTGGCAGCTTTCGATTTGGAGCAATCCAGCAAAGCTTGCAAATTTCTTGCTGGGCACCACCCTCTTGGTCAGGGCGAGTGGCCAGAAATGGAGGCCATTTTCCATGGGAAAACGAAGTCATTGGCCCAGGCTCTGGGTGTCAGATGACAGGTGGCATCTGGGGCTCTAAGGACTTGCAGGGTCCTAGTTGCTGGCAGCTTTCGTTTTGGAAGGATCCAGCACAGTTTGTAGATTCCTGGCTTGGCACTGCCCTGCCTGCCAGGCCAAGTGGCCAGAAATGAAGGCCATTTTCCATGGGAAAAACGAAGTCCTTTCCCCAGGGTCTCAGTAATATGTTCAAGGTGGCGTTTGAGGCTCTAAGTACTTCCAGGGCCCTAGTTGCTGCCAGCTTTTCTTTTGGAAAAATCCAGCAACGATTGCATCATTCTAGCTAGGCTCCCACTTTCTGCCAGGGTGAGTGGCTGCCAAGGGAGGCCATTTGCCATGGGAAAAAGAAGTCCTTTCCCCAGGGTCTGGGTGTCAGATGAAAGGTGGCCTTTGGGTTCTGAGGACTTGTAGGGTAGTACTTACTGGCTAGAGTAGAGGAAATGGATTCTATTTGAATATCTGTCTAGAGGCTTTGCCCCACAGGTCCTGGTTGTCCTTGATGGGCTGCAGCTGTGAGCATTGAAGAGAACTGGGATAAAAGGGGGCGGCGTAGCCATTCAGGGAGAGCCTTGAAGGAGCCCTGAACTGGGAAAGAACAGCATGCAGAAGAAAGCGTCTGTGCTGTGAAGATCTGCAGCCATAAGAACACACCGAGGAGGTATGGACTTTAGCAATCTGAGAACAGCATGATGGGACTCTAGAGAAATAGAACAACAACAAGTGGCAGCTTTAGATTTGGAGCAATCCAGCAAAGCTTGCAAATTTCTTGCTGGGCACCACCCTCTTGGTCAGGGCGAGTGGCCAGAAATGGAGGCCATTTTCCATGGGGAAAACGAAGTCATTGGCCCAGGCTCTGGGTGTCAGATGACAGGTGGCATCTGGGGCTCTAAGGACTTGCAGGGTCCTAGTTGCTGGCAGCTTTCGTTTTGGAAGGATCCAGCACAGTTTGTAGATTCCTGGCTTGGCACTGCCCTGCCTGCCAGGCAGAGTGGCCAGAAATGAAGGCCATTTTCCATGGGAAAAACGAAGTCCTTTCCCCAGGGGTCTCAGTAATATGTTCAAGGTGGCGTTTGAGGCTCTAAGTACTTCCAGGGCCCTAGTTGCTGCCAGCTTTTCTTTTGGAAAAATCCAGCAACGATTGCATCATTCTAGCTAGGCTCCCACTTTCTGCCAGGGTGAGTGGCTGCCAAGGGAGGCCATTTGCCATGGGAAAAAGAAGTCCTTTCCCCAGGGTCTGGGTGTCAGATGAAAGGTGGCCTTTGGGGTTCTGAGGACTTGTAGGGTAGTACTTACTGGCTAGAGTAGAGGAAATGGATTCTATTTGAATATCTGTCTAGAGGCTTTGCCCCACAGGTCCTGGTTGTCCTTGATGGGCTGCAGCTGTGAGCATTGAAGAGAACTGGGATAAAAGGGGGCGGCTTAGCCATTCAGGGAGAGCCTTGAAGGAGCCCTGAACTGGGAAAGAACAGCATGCAGAAGAAAGCGTCTGTGCTGTGAAGATCTGCAGCCATAAGAACACACCGAGGAGGTATGGACTTTAGCAATCTGAGAACAGCATGATGGGACTCTAGAGAAATAGAACAACAACAAGTGGCAGCTTTCGATTTGGAGCAATCCAGCAAAGCTTGCAAATTTCTTGCTGGGCACCACCCTCTTGGTCAGGGCGAGTGGCCAGAAATGGAGGCCATTTTCCATGGGGAAAACGAAGTCATTGGCCCAGGCTCTGGGTGTCAGATGACAGGTGGCATCTGGGGCTGTAAGGACTTGCAGGGTCCTAGTTGCTGGCAGCTTTCGTTCTGGAAGGATCCAGCAGAGTTTGTAGATTCCTGGCTTGGCACTGCCCTGCCTGCCAGGCCAAGTGGCCAGAAATGAAGGCCATTTTCCATGGGAAAAACGAAGTCCTTTCCCCAGGGTCTCAGTAATATGTTCAAGGTGGCGTTTGAGGCTCTAAGTACTTCCAGGGCCTAGTTGCTGCCAGCTTTTCTTTTGGAAAAATCCAGCAACGATTGCATCATTCTAGCTAGGCTCCCACTTTCTGCCAGGGTGAGTGGCTGCCAAGGGAGGCCATTTGCCATGGGAAAAAGAAGTCCTTTCCCCAGGGTCTGGGTGTCAGATGAAAGGTGGCCTTTGGGGTTCTGAGGACTTGTAGGGTAGTACTTACTGGCTAGAGTAGAGGAAAAGGATTCTATTTGAATATCTGTCTAGAGGCTTTGCCCCCACAGGTCCTGGTTGTCCTTGATGGGCTGCAGCTGTGAGCATTGAAGAGAACTGGGATAAAAGGGGGCGGCGTAGCCATTCAGGGAGAGCCTTGAAGGAGCCCTGAACTGGGAAAGAACAGCATGCAGAAGAAAGCGTCTGTGCTGTGAAGATCTGCAGCCATAAGAACACACCGAGGAGGTATGGACTTTAGCAATCTGAGAACAGCATGATGGGACTCTAGAGAAATAGAACAACAACAAGTGGCAGCTTTAGATTTGGAGCAATCCAGCAAAGCTTGCAAATTTCTTGCTGGGCACCACCCTCTTGGTCAGGGCGAGTGGCCAGAAATGGAGGCCATTTTCCATGGGAAAACGAAGTCATTGGCCCAGGCTCTGGGTGTCAGTTGACAGGTGGCATCTGGGGCTGTAAGGACTTGCAGGGTCCTAGTTGCTGGCAGCTTTCGTTCTGGAAGGATCCAGCACAGTTTGTAGATTCCTGGCTTGGCACTGCCCTGCCTGCCAGGCCGAGTGGCCAGAAATGAAGGCCATTTTCCATGGGAAAAACGAAGTCCTTTCCCCAGGGTCTCAGTAATATGTTCAAGGTGGCGTTTGAGGCTCTAAGTACTTCCAGGGCCCTAGTTGCTGCCAGCTTTTCTTTTGGAAAAATCCAGCAACGATTGCATCATTCTAGCTAGGCTCCCACTTTCTGCCAGGGTGAGTGGCTGCCAAGGGAGGCCATTTGCCATGGGAAAAAGAAGTCCTTTCCCCAGGGTCTGGGTGTCAGATGAAAGGTGGCCTTTGGGGTTCTGAGGACTTGTAGGGTAGTACTTACTGGCTAGAGTAGAGGAAATGGATTCTATTTGAATATCTGTCTAGAGGCTTTGCCCCACAGGTCCTGGTTGTCCTTGATGGGCTGCAGCTGTGAGCATTGAAGAGAACTGGGATAAAAGGGGGCGGCTTAGCCATTCAGAGCCATTCAGGGAGAGCCTTGAAGGAGCCCTGAACTGGGAAAGAACAGCATGCAGAAGAAAGCGTCTGTGCTGTGAAGATCTGCAGCCATAAGAACACACCGAGGAGGTATGGACTTTAGCAATCTGAGAACAGCATGATGGGACTCTAGAGAAATAGAACAACAACAAGTGGCAGCTTTCGATTTGGAGCAATCCAGCAAAGCTTGCAAATTTCTTGCTGGGCACCACCCTCTTGGTCAGGGCGAGTGGCCAGAAATGGAGGCCATTTTCCATGGGGAAAACGAAGTCATTGGCCCAGGCTCTGGGTGTCAGATGACTGGTGGCATCTGGGGCTGTAAGGACTTGCAGGGTCCTAGTTGCTGGCAGCTTTCGTTCTGGAAGGATCCAGCAGAGTTTGTAGATTCCTGGCTTGGCACTGCCCTGCCTGCCAGGCAGAGTGGCCACAAATGAAGGCCATTTTCCATGGGAAAAACGAAGTCCTTTCCCCAGGGTCTCAGTAATATGTTCAAGGTGGCGTTTGAGGCTCTAAGTACTTCCAGGGCCCTAGTTGCTGCCAGCTTTTCTTTTGGAAAAATCCAGCAACGATTGCATCATTCTAGCTAGGCTCCCACTTTCTGCCAGGGTGAGTGGCTGCCAAGGGAGGCCATTTGCCATGGGAAAAAGAAGTCCTTTCCCCAGGGTCTGGGTGTCAGATGAAAGGTGGCCTTTGGGGTTCTGAGGACTTGTAGGGTAGTACTTACTGGCTAGAGTAGAGGAAATGGATTCTATTTGAATATCTGTCTAGAGGCTTTGCCCCACAGGTCCTGGTTGTCCTTGATGGGCTGCAGCTGTGAGCATTGAAGAGAACTGGGATAAAAGGGGGCGGCTTAGCCATTCAGAGAGAGCCTTGAAGGAGCCCTGAACTGGGAAAGAACAGCATGCAGAAGAAAGCGTCTGTGCTGTGAAGATCTGCAGCCATAAGAACACACCGAGGAGGTATGGACTTTAGCAATCTGAGAACAGCATGATGGGACTCTAGAGAAATAGAACAACAACAAGTGGCAGCTTTAGATTTGGAGCAATCCAGCAAAGCTTGCAAATTTCTTGCTGGGCACCACCCTCTTGGTCAGGGCGAGTGGCCAGAAATGGAGGCCATTTTCCATGGGGAAAACGAAGTCATTGGCCCAGGCTCTGGGTGTCAGATGACAGGTGGCATCTGGGGCTGTAAGGACTTGCAGGGTCCTAGTTGCTGGCAGCTTTCGTTCTGGAAGGATCCAGCACAGTTTGTAGATTCCTGGCTTGGCACTGCCCTGCCTGCCAGGCCAAGTGGCCAGAAATGAAGGCCATTTTCCATGGGAAAAACGAAGTCCTTTCCCCAGGGTCTCAGTAATATGTTCAAGGTGGCGTTTGAGGCTCTAAGTACTTCCAGGGCCCTAGTTGCTGCCGGCTTTTCTTTTGGAAAAATCCAGCAACGATTGCATCATTCTAGCTAGGCTCCCACTTTCTGCCAGGGTGAGTGGCTGCCAAGGGAGGCCATTTGCCATGGGAAAAAGAAGTCCTTTCCCCAGGGTCTGGGTGTCAGATGAAAGGTGGCCTTTGGGGTTCTGAGGACTTGTAGGGTAGTACTTACTGGCTAGAGTAGAGGAAATGGATTCTATTTGAATATCTGTCTAGAGGCTTTGCCCCACAGGTCCTGGTTGTCCTTGATGGGCTGCAGCTGTGAGCATTGAAGAGAACTGGGATAAAAGGGGGCGGCGTAGCCATTCAGGGAGAGCCTTGAAGGAGCCCTGAACTGGGAAAGAACAGCATGCAGAAGAAAGCGTCTGTGCTGTGAAGATCTGCAGCCATAAGAACACACCGAGGAGGTATGGACTTTAGCAATCTGAGAACAGCATTATGGGACTCTAGAGAAATAGAACAACAACAAGTGGCAGCTTTCGATTTGGAGCAATCCAGCAAAGCTTGCAAATTTCTTGCTGGGCACCACCCTCTTGGTCAGGGCGAGTGGCCAGAAATGGAGGCCATTTTCCATGGGGAAAACGAAGTCATTGGCCCAGGCTCTGGGTGTCAGATGACAGGTGGCATCTGGGGCTCTAAGGACTTGCAGGGTCCTAGTTGCTGGCAGCTTTCGTTCTGGAAGGATCCAGCACAGTTTGTAGATTCCTGGCTTGGCACTGCCCTGCCTGCCAGGCCAAGTGGCCAGAAATGAAGGCCATTTCCCATGGGAAAAATGAAGTCCTTTCCCCAGGGTCTCAGTAATATGTTCAAGGTGGCGTTTGAGGCTCTAAGTACTTCCAGGGCCCTAGTTGCTGCCGGCTTTTCTTTTGGAAAAATCCAGCAACGATTGCATCATTCTAGCTAGGCTCCCACTTTCTGCCAGGGTGAGTGGCTGCCAAGGGAGGCCATTTGCCATGGGAAAAAGAAGTCCTTTCCCCAGGGTCTGGGTGTCAGATGAAAGGTGGCCTTTGGGGTTCTGAGGACTTGTAGGGTAGTACTTACTGGCTAGAGTAGAGGAAATGGATTCTATTTGAATATCTGTCTAGAGGCTTTGCCCCACAGGTCCTGGTTGTCCTTGATGGGCTGCAGCTGTGAGCATTGAAGAGAACTGGGATAAAAGGGGGCGGCGTAGCCATTCAGGGAGAGCCTTGAAGGAGCCCTGAACTGGGAAAGAACAGCATGCAGAAGAAAGCGTCTGTGCTGTGAAGATCTGCAGCCATAAGAACACACCGAGGAGGTATGGACTTTAGCAATCTGAGAACAGCATTATGGGACTCTAGAGAAATAGAACAACAACAAGTGGCAGCTTTCGATTTGGAGCAATCCAGCAAAGCTTGCAAATTTCTTGCTGGGCACCACCCTCTTGGTCAGGGCGAGTGGCCAGAAATGGAGGCCATTTTCCATGGGGAAAACGAAGTCATTGGCCCAGGCTCTGGGTGTCAGATGACAGGTGGCATCTGGGGCTCTAAGGACTTGCAGGGTCCTAGTTGCTGGCAGCTTTCGTTTTGGAAGGATCCAGCACAGTTTGTAGATTCCTGGCTTGGCACTGCCCTGCCTGCCAGGCCAAGTGGCCAGAAATGAAGGCCATTTTCCATGGGAAAAACGAAGTCCTTTCCCCAGGGTCTCAGTAATATGTTCAAGGTGGCGTTTGAGGCTCTAAGTACTTCCAGGGCCCTAGTTGCTGCCGGCTTTTCTTTTGGAAAAATCCAGCAACGATTGCATCATTCTAGCTAGGCTCCCACTTTCTGCCAGGGTGAGTGGCTGCCAAGGGAGGCCATTTGCCATGGGAAAAAGAAGTCCTTTCCCCAGGGTCTGGGTGTCAGATGAAAGGTGGCCTTTGGGGTTCTGAGGACTTGTAGGGTAGTACTTACTGGCTAGAGTAGAGGAAATGGATTCTATTTGAATATCTGTCTAGAGGCTTTGCCCCACAGGTCCTGGTTGTCCTTGATGGGCTGCAGCTGTGAGCATTGAAGAGAACTGGGATAAAAGGGGGCGGCTTAGCCATTCAGGGAGAGCCTTGAAGGAGCCCTGAACTGGGAAAGAACAGCATGCAGAAGAAAGCGTCTGTGCTGTGAAGATCTGCAGCCATAAGAACACACCGAGGAGGTATGGACTTTAGCAATCTGAGAACAGCATGATGGGACTCTAGAGAAATAGAACAACAACAAGTGGCAGCTTTCGATTTGGAGCAATCCAGCAAAGCTTGCAAATTTCTTGCTGGGCACCACCCTCTTGGTCAGGGCGAGTGGCCAGAAATGGAGGCCATTTTCCATGGGGAAAACGAAGTCATTGGCCCAGGCTCTGGGTGTCAGATGACAGGTGGCATCTGGGGCTGTAAGGACTTGCAGGGTCCTAGTTGCTGGCAGCTTTCGTTCTGGAAGGATCCAGCACAGTTTGTAGATTCCTGGCTTGGCACTGCCCTGCCTGCCAGGCCAAGTGGCCAGAAATGAAGGCCATTTCCCATGGGAAAAATGAAGTCCTTTCCCCAGGGTCTCAGTAATATGTTCAAGGTGGCGTTTGAGGCTCTAAGTACTTCCAGGGCCCTAGTTGCTGCCGGCTTTTCTTTTGGAAAAATCCAGCAACGATTGCATCATTCTAGCTAGGCTCCCACTTTCTGCCAGGGTGAGTGGCTGCCAAGGGAGGCCATTTGCCATGGGAAAAAGAAGTCCTTTCCCCAGGGTCTGGGTGTCAGATGAAAGGTGGCCTTTGGGGTTCTGAGGACTTGTAGGGTAGTACTTACTGGCTAGAGTAGAGGAAATGGATTCTATTTGAATATCTGTCTAGAGGCTTTGCCCCACAGGTCCTGGTTGTCCTTGATGGGCTGCAGCTGTGAGCATTGAAGAGAACTGGGATAAAAGGGGGCGGCGTAGCCATTCAGGGAGAGCCTTGAAGGAGCCCTGAACTGGGAAAGAACAGCATGCAGAAGAAAGCGTCTGTGCTGTGAAGATCTGCAGCCATAAGAACACACCGAGGAGGTATGGACTTTAGCAATCTGAGAACAGCATTATGGGACTCTAGAGAAATAGAAGAACAACAAGTGGCAGCTTTCGATTTGGAGCAATCCAGCAAAGCTTGCAAATTTCTTGCTGGGCACCACCCTCTTGGTCAGGGCGAGTGGCCAGAAATGGAGGCCATTTTCCATGGGGAAAACGAAGTCATTGGCCCAGGCTCTGGGTGTCAGATGACAGGTGGCATCTGGGGCTCTAAGGACTTGCAGGGTCCTAGTTGCTGGCAGCTTTCGTTTTGGAAGGATCCAGCACAGTTTGTAGATTCCTGGCTTGGCACTGCCCTGCCTGCCAGGCAGAGTGGCCACAAATGAAGGCCATTTTCCATGGGAAAAACGAAGTCCTTTCCCCAGGGTCTCAGTAATATGTTCAAGGTGGCGTTTGAGGCTCTAAGTACTTCCAGGGCCCTAGTTGCTGCCGGCTTTTCTTTTGGAAAAATCCAGCAACGATTGCATCATTCTAGCTAGGCTCCCACTTTCTGCCAGGGTGAGTGGCTGCCAAGGGAGGCCATTTGCCATGGGAAAAAGAAGTCCTTTCCCCAGGGTCTGGGTGTCAGATGAAAGGTGGCCTTTGGGGTTCTGAGGACTTGTAGGGTAGTACTTACTGGCTAGAGTAGAGGAAATGGATTCTATTTGAATATCTGTCTAGAGGCTTTGCCCCACAGGTCCTGGTTGTCCTTGATGGGCTGCAGCTGTGAGCATTGAAGAGAACTGGGATAAAAGGGGGCGGCTTAGCCATTCAGGGAGAGCCTTGAAGGAGCCCTGAACTGGGAAAGAACAGCATGCAGAAGAAAGCGTCTGTGCTGTGAAGATCTGCAGCCATAAGAACACACCGAGGAGGTATGGACTTTAGCAATCTGAGAACAGCATGATGGGACTCTAGAGAAATAGAACAACAACAAGTGGCAGCTTTCGATTTGGAGCAATCCAGCAAAGCTTGCAAATTTCTTGCTGGGCACCACCCTCTTGGTCAGGGCGAGTGGCCAGAAATGGAGGCCATTTTCCATGGGGAAAACGAAGTCATTGGCCCAGGCTCTGGGTGTCAGATGACAGGTGGCATCTGGGGCACTAAGGACTTGCAGGGTCCTAGTTGCTGGCAGCTTTCGTTCTGGAAGGATCCAGCACAGTTTGTAGATTCCTGGCTTGGCACTGCCCTGCCTGCCAGGCAGAGTGGCCAGAAATGAAGGCCATTTTCCATGGGAAAAACGAAGTCCTTTCCCCAGGGTCTCAGTAATATGTTCAAGGTGGCGTTTGAGGCTCTAAGTACTTCCAGGGCCCTAGTTGCTGCCGGCTTTTCTTTTGGAAAAATCCAGCAACGATTGCATCATTCTAGCTAGGCTCCCACTTTCTGCCAGGGTGAGTGGCTGCCAAGGGAGGCCATTTGCCATGGGAAAAAGAAGTCCTTTCCCCAGGGTCTGGGTGTCAGATGAAAGGTGGCCTTTGGGGTTCTGAGGACTTGTAGGGTAGTACTTACTGGCTAGAGTAGAGGAAATGGATTCTATTTGAATATCTGTCTAGAGGCTTTGCCCCACAGGTCCTGGTTGTCCTTGATGGGCTGCAGCTGTGAGCATTGAAGAGAACTGGGATAAAAGGGGGCGGCTTAGCCATTCAGAGAGAGCCTTGAAGGAGCCCTGAACTGGGAAAGAACAGCATGCAGAAGAAAGCGTCTGTGCTGTGAAGATCTGCAGCCATAAGAACACACCGAGGAGGTATGGACTTTAGCAATCTGAGAACAGCATGATGGGACTCTAGAGAAATAGAACAACAACAAGTGGCAGCTTTCGATTTGGAGCAATCCAGCAAAGCTTGCAAATTTCTTGCTGGGCACCACCCTCTTGGTCAGGGCGAGTGGCCAGAAATGGAGGCCATTTTCCATGGGGAAAACGAAGTCATTGGCCCAGGCTCTGGGTGTCAGATGACTGGTGGCATCTGGGGCTGTAAGGACTTGCAGGGTCCTAGTTGCTGGCAGCTTTCGTTCTGGAAGGATCCAGCAGAGTTTGTAGATTCCTGGCTTGGCACTGCCCTGCCTGCCAGGCAGAGTGGCCACAAATGAAGGCCATTTTCCATGGGAAAAACGAAGTCCTTTCCCCAGGGTCTCAGTAATATGTTCAAGGTGGCGTTTGAGGCTCTAAGTACTTCCAGGGCCCTAGTTGCTGGCAGCTTTTCTTTTGGAAAAATCCAGCAACGATTGCATCATTCTAGCTAGGCTCCCACTTTCTGCCAGGGTGAGTGGCTGCCAAGGGAGGCCATTTGCCATGGGAAAAAGAAGTCCTTTCCCCAGGGTCTGGGTGTCAGATGAAAGGTGGCCTTTGGGGTTCTGAGGACTTGTAGGGTAGTACTTACTGGCTAGAGTAGAGGAAATGGATTCTATTTGAATATCTGTCTAGAGGCTTTGCCCCACAGGTCCTGGTTGTCCTTGATGGGCTGCAGCTGTGAGCATTGAAGAGAACTGGGATAAAAGGGGGCGGCTTAGCCATTCAGAGAGAGCCTTGAAGGAGCCCTGAACTGGGAAAGAACAGCATGCAGAAGAAAGCGTCTGTGCTGTGAAGATCTGCAGCCATAAGAACACACCGAGGAGGTATGGACTTTAGCAATCTGAGAACAGCATTATGGGACTCTAGAGAAATAGAACAACAACAAGTGGCAGCTTTCGATTTGGAGCAATCCAGCAAAGATTGCAAATTTCTTGCTGGGCACCACCCTCTTGGTCAGGGCGAGTGGCCAGAAATGGAGGCCATTTTCCATGGGGAAAACGAAGTCATTGGCCCAGGCTCTGGGTGTCAGATGACAGGTGGCATCTGGGGCTGTAAGGACTTGCAGGGTCCTAGTTGCTGGCAGCTTTCGTTCTGGAAGGATCCAGCACAGTTTGTAGATTCCTGGCTTGGCACTGCCCTGCCTGCCAGGCCAAGTGGCCAGAAATGAAGGCCATTTTCCATGGGAAAAACGAAGTCCTTTCCCCAGGGTCTCAGTAATATGTTCAAGGTGGCGTTTGAGGCTCTAAGTACTTCCAGGGCCCTAGTTGCTGCCAGCTTTTCTTTTGGAAAAATCCAGCAACGATTGCATCATTCTAGCTAGGCTCCCACTTTCTGCCAGGGTGAGTGGCTGCCAAGGGAGGCCATTTGCCATGGGAAAAAGAAGTCCTTTCCCCAGGGTCTGGGTGTCAGATGAAAGGTGGCCTTTGGGGTTCTGAGGACTTGTAGGGTAGTACTTACTGGCTAGAGTAGAGGAAATGGATTCTATTTGAATATCTGTCTAGAGGCTTTGCCCCACAGGTCCTGGTTGTCCTTGATGGGCTGCAGCTGTGAGCATTGAAGAGAACTGGGATAAAAGGGGGCGGCTTAGCCATTCAGGGAGAGCCTTGAAGGAGCCCTGAACTGGGAAAGAACAGCATGCAGAAGAAAGCGTCTGTGCTGTGAAGATCTGCAGCCATAAGAACACACCGAGGAGGTATGGACTTTAGCAATCTGAGAACAGCATGATGGGACTCTAGAGAAATAGAACAACAACAAGTGGCAGCTTTCGATTTGGAGCAATCCAGCAAAGCTTGCAAATTTCTTGCTGGGCACCACCCTCTTGGTCAGGGCGAGTGGCCAGAAATGGAGGCCATTTTCCATGGGGAAAACGAAGTCATTGGCCCAGGCTCTGGGTGTCAGATGACTGGTGGCATCTGGGGCTGTAAGGACTTGCAGGGTCCTAGTTGCTGGCAGCTTTCGTTCTGGAAGGATCCAGCAGAGTTTGTAGATTCCTGGCTTGGCACTGCCCTGCCTGCCAGGCAGAGTGGCCACAAATGAAGGCCATTTTCCATGGGAAAAACGAAGTCCTTTCCCCAGGGTCTCAGTAATATGTTCAAGGTGGCGTTTGAGGCTCTAAGTACTTCCAGGGCCCTAGTTGCTGCCAGCTTTTCTTTTGGAAAAATCCAGCAACGATTGCATCATTCTAGCTAGGCTCCCACTTTCTGCCAGGGTGAGTGGCTGCCAAGGGAGGCCATTTGCCATGGGAAAAAGAAGTCCTTTCCCCAGGGTCTGGGTGTCAGATGAAAGGTGGCCTTTGGGGTTCTGAGGACTTGTAGGGTAGTACTTACTGGCTAGAGTAGAGGAAATGGATTCTATTTGAATATCTGTCTAGAGGCTTTGCCCCACAGGTCCTGGTTGTCCTTGATGGGCTGCAGCTGTGAGCATTGAAGAGAACTGGGATAAAAGGGGGCGGCTTAGCCATTCAGAGAGAGCCTTGAAGGAGCCCTGAACTGGGAAAGAACAGCATGCAGAAGAAAGCGTCTGTGCTGTGAAGATCTGCAGCCATAAGAACACACCGAGGAGGTATGGACTTTAGCAATCTGAGAACAGCATGATGGGACTCTAGAGAAATAGAACAACAACAAGTGGCAGCTTTCGATTTGGAGCAATCCAGCAAAGCTTGCAAATTTCTTGCTGGGCACCACCCTCTTGGTCAGGGCGAGTGGCCAGAAATGGAGGCCATTTTCCATGGGGAAAACGAAGTCATTGGCCCAGGCTCTGGGTGTCAGATGACAGGTGGCATCTGGGGCTCTAAGGACTTGCAGGGTCCTAGTTGCTGGCAGCTTTCGTTTTGGAAGGATCCAGCACAGTTTGTAGATTCCTGGCTTGGCACTGCCCTGCCTGCCAGGCCAAGTGGCCAGAAATGAAGGCCATTTTCCATGGGAAAAACGAAGTCCTTTCCCCAGGGTCTCAGTAATATGTTCAAGGTGGCGTTTGAGGCTCTAAGTACTTCCAGGGCCCTAGTTGCTGCCGGCTTTTCTTTTGGAAAAATCCAGCAACGATTGCATCATTCTAGCTAGGCTCCCACTTTCTGCCAGGGTGAGTGGCTGCCAAGGGAGGCCATTTGCCATGGGAAAAAGAAGTCCTTTCCCCAGGGTCTGGGTGTCAGATGAAAGGTGGCCTTTGGGGTTCTGAGGACTTGTAGGGTAGTACTTACTGGCTAGAGTAGAGGAAATGGATTCTATTTGAATATCTGTCTAGAGGCTTTGCCCCACAGGTCCTGGTTGTCCTTGATGGGCTGCAGCTGTGAGCATTGAAGAGAACTGGGATAAAAGGGGGCGGCTTAGCCATTCAGAGAGAGCCTTGAAGGAGCCCTGAACTGGGAAAGAACAGCATGCAGAAGAAAGCGTCTGTGCTGTGAAGATCTGCAGCCATAAGAACACACCGAGGAGGTATGGACTTTAGCAATCTGAGAACAGCATGATGGGACTCTAGAGAAATAGAACAACAACAAGTGGCAGCTTTCGATTTGGAGCAATCCAGCAAAGCTTGCAAATTTCTTGCTGGGCACCACCCTCTTGGTCAGGGCGAGTGGCCAGAAATGGAGGCCATTTTCCATGGGGAAAACGAAGTCATTGGCCCAGGCTCTGGGTGTCAGATGACTGGTGGCATCTGGGGCTGTAAGGACTTGCAGGGTCCTAGTTGCTGGCAGCTTTCGTTCTGGAAGGATCCAGCAGAGTTTGTAGATTCCTGGCTTGGCACTGCCCTGCCTGCCAGGCAGAGTGGCCAGAAATGAAGGCCATTTTCCATGGGAAAAACGAAGTCCTTTCCCCAGGGTCTCAGTAATATGTTCAAGGTGGCGTTTGAGGCTCTAAGTACTTCCAGGGCCCTAGTTGCTGCCAGCTTTTCTTTTGGAAAAATCCAGCAACGATTGCATCATTCTAGCTAGGCTCCCACTTTCTGCCAGGGTGAGTGGCTGCCAAGGGAGGCCATTTGCCATGGGAAAAAGAAGTCCTTTCCCCAGGGTCTGGGTGTCAGATGAAAGGTGGCCTTTGGGGTTCTGAGGACTTGTAGGGTAGTACTTACTGGCTAGAGTAGAGGAAATGGATTCTATTTGAATATCTGTCTAGAGGCTTTGCCCCACAGGTCCTGGTTGTCCTTGATGGGCTGCAGCTGTGAGCATTGAAGAGAACTGGGATAAAAGGGGGCGGCTTAGCCATTCAGAGAGAGCCTTGAAGGAGCCCTGAACTGGGAAAGAACAGCATGCAGAAGAAAGCGTCTGTGCTGTGAAGATCTGCAGCCATAAGAACACACCGAGGAGGTATGGACTTTAGCAATCTGAGAACAGCATTATGGGACTCTAGAGAAATAGAACAACAACAAGTGGCAGCTTTCGATTTGGAGCAATCCAGCAAAGCTTGCAAATTTCTTGCTGGGCACCACCCTCTTGGTCAGGGCGAGTGGCCAGAAATGGAGGCCATTTTCCATGGGGAAAACGAAGTCATTGGCCCAGGCTCTGGGTGTCAGATGACAGGTGGCATCTGGGGCTCTAAGGACTTGCAGGGTCCTAGTTGCTGGCAGCTTTCGTTTTGGAAGGATCCAGCACAGTTTGTAGATTCCTGGCTTGGCACTGCCCTGCCTGCCAGGCAGAGTGGCCAGAAATGAAGGCCATTTTCCATGGGAAAAACGAAGTCCTTTCCCCAGGGTCTCAGTAATATGTTCAAGGTGGCGTTTGAGGCTCTAAGTACTTCCAGGGCCCTAGTTGCTGCCGGCTTTTCTTTTGGAAAAATCCAGCAACGATTGCATCATTCTAGCTAGGCTCCCACTTTCTGCCAGGGTGAGTGGCTGCCAAGGGAGGCCATTTGCCATGGGAAAAAGAAGTCCTTTCCCCAGGGTCTGGGTGTCAGATGAAAGGTGGCCTTTGGGGTTCTGAGGACTTGTAGGGTAGTACTTACTGGCTAGAGTAGAGGAAATGGATTCTATTTGAATATCTGTCTAGAGGCTTTGCCCCACAGGTCCTGGTTGTCCTTGATGGGCTGCAGCTGTGAGCATTGAAGAGAACTGGGATAAAAGGGGGCGGCTTAGCCATTCAGAGAGAGCCTTGAAGGAGCCCTGAACTGGGAAAGAACAGCATGCAGAAGAAAGCGTCTGTGCTGTGAAGATCTGCAGCCATAAGAACACACGGAGGAGGTATGGACTTTAGCAATCTGAGAACAGCATGATGGGACTCTAGAGAAATAGAAGAACAACAAGTGGCAGCTTTCGATTTGGAGCAATCCAGCAAAGCTTGCAAATTTCTTGCTGGGCACCACCCTCTTGGTCAGGGCGAGTGGCCAGAAATGGAGGCCATTTTCCATGGGGAAAACGAAGTCATTGGCCCAGGCTCTGGGTGTCAGATGACTGGTGGCATCTGGGGCTGTAAGGACTTGCAGGGTCCTAGTTGCTGGCAGCTTTCGTTCTGGAAGGATCCAGCAGAGTTTGTAGATTCCTGGCTTGGCACTGCCCTGCCTGCCAGGCAGAGTGGCCAGAAATGAAGGCCATTTTCCATGGGAAAAACGAAGTCCTTTCCCCAGGGTCTCAGTAATATGTTCAAGGTGGCGTTTGAGGCTCTAAGTACTTCCAGGGCCCTAGTTGCTGCCAGCTTTTCTTTTGGAAAAATCCAGCAACGATTGCATCATTCTAGCTAGGCTCCCACTTTCTGCCAGGGTGAGTGGCTGCCAAGGGAGGCCATTTGCCATGGGAAAAAGAAGTCCTTTCCCCAGGGTCTGGGTGTCAGATGAAAGGTGGCCTTTGGGGTTCTGAGGACTTGTAGGGTAGTACTTACTGGCTAGAGTAGAGGAAATGGATTCTATTTGAATATCTGTCTAGAGGCTTTGCCCCACAGGTCCTGGTTGTCCTTGATGGGCTGCAGCTGTGAGCATTGAAGAGAACTGGGATAAAAGGGGGCGGCTTAGCCATTCAGAGAGAGCCTTGAAGGAGCCCTGAACTGGGAAAGAACAGCATGCAGAAGAAAGCGTCTGTGCTGTGAAGATCTGCAGCCATAAGAACACACCGAGGAGGTATGGACTTTAGCAATCTGAGAACAGCATTATGGGACTCTAGAGAAATAGAACAACAACAAGTGGCAGCTTTCGATTTGGAGCAATCCAGCAAAGCTTGCAAATTTCTTGCTGGGCACCACCCTCTTGGTCAGGGCGAGTGGCCAGAAATGGAGGCCATTTTCCATGGGGAAAACGAAGTCATTGGCCCAGGCTCTGGGTGTCAGATGACAGGTGGCATCTGGGGCTCTAAGGACTTGCAGGGTCCTAGTTGCTGGCAGCTTTCGTTTTGGAAGGATCCAGCACAGTTTGTAGATTCCTGGCTTGGCACTGCCCTGCCTGCCAGGCAGAGTGGCCAGAAATGAAGGCCATTTTCCATGGGAAAAACGAAGTCCTTTCCCCAGGGTCTCAGTAATATGTTCAAGGTGGCGTTTGAGGCTCTAAGTACTTCCAGGGCCCTAGTTGCTGCCGGCTTTTCTTTTGGAAAAATCCAGCAACGATTGCATCATTCTAGCTAGGCTCCCACTTTCTGCCAGGGTGAGTGGCTGCCAAGGGAGGCCATTTGCCATGGGAAAAAGAAGTCCTTTCCCCAGGGTCTGGGTGTCAGATGAAAGGTGGCCTTTGGGGTTCTGAGGACTTGTAGGGTAGTACTTACTGGCTAGAGTAGAGGAAATGGATTCTATTTGAATATCTGTCTAGAGGCTTTGCCCCACAGGTCCTGGTTGTCCTTGATGGGCTGCAGCTGTGAGCATTGAAGAGAACTGGGATAAAAGGGGGCGGCTTAGCCATTCAGAGAGAGCCTTGAAGGAGCCCTGAACTGGGAAAGAACAGCATGCAGAAGAAAGCGTCTGTGCTGTGAAGATCTGCAGCCATAAGAACACACGGAGGAGGTATGGACTTTAGCAATCTGAGAACAGCATGATGGGACTCTAGAGAAATAGAAGAACAACAAGTGGCAGCTTTCGATTTGGAGCAATCCAGCAAAGCTTGCAAATTTCTTGCTGGGCACCACCCTCTTGGTCAGGGCGAGTGGCCAGAAATGGAGGCCATTTTCCATGGGGAAAACGAAGTCATTGGCCCAGGCTCTGGGTGTCAGATGACTGGTGGCATCTGGGGCTCTAAGGACTTGCAGGGTCCTAGTTGCTGGCAGCTTTCGTTCTGGAAGGATCCAGCACAGTTTGTAGATTCCTGGCTTGGCACTGCCCTGCCTGCCAGGCAGAGTGGCCAGAAATGAAGGCCATTTTCCATGGGAAAAACGAAGTCCTTTCCCCAGGGTCTCAGTAATATGTTCAAGGTGGCGTTTGAGGCTCTAAGTACTTCCAGGGCCCTAGTTGCTGCCAGCTTTTCTTTTGGAAAAATCCAGCAACGATTGCATCATTCTAGCTAGGCTCCCACTTTCTGCCAGGGTGAGTGGCTGCCAAGGGAGGCCATTTGCCATGGGAAAAAGAAGTCCTTTCCCCAGGGTCTGGGTGTCAGATGAAAGGTGGCCTTTGGGGTTCTGAGGACTTGTAGGGTAGTACTTACTGGCTAGAGTAGAGGAAATGGATTCTATTTGAATATCTGTCTAGAGGCTTTGCCCCACAGGTCCTGGTTGTCCTTGATGGGCTGCAGCTGTGAGCATTGAAGAGAACTGGGATAAAAGGGGGCGGCTTAGCCATTCAGAGAGAGCCTTGAAGGAGCCCTGAACTGGGAAAGAACAGCATGCAGAAGAAAGCGTCTGTGCTGTGAAGATCTGCAGCCATAAGAACACACGGAGGAGGTATGGACTTTAGCAATCTGAGAACAGCATGATGGGACTCTAGAGAAATAGAACAACAACAAGTGGCAGCTTTCGATTTGGAGCAATCCAGCAAAGCTTGCAAATTTCTTGCTGGGCACCACCCTCTTGGTCAGGGCGAGTGGCCAGAAATGGAGGCCATTTTCCATGGGGAAAACGAAGTCATTGGCCCAGGCTCTGGGTGTCAGATGACTGGTGGCATCTGGGGCTCTAAGGACTTGCAGGGTCCTAGTTGCTGGCAGCTTTCGTTCTGGAAGGATCCAGCAGAGTTTGTAGATTCCTGGCTTGGCACTGCCCTGCCTGCCAGGCAGAGTGGCCACAAATGAAGGCCATTTTCCATGGGAAAAACGAAGTCCTTTCCCCAGGGTCTCAGTAATATGTTCAAGGTGGCGTTTGAGGCTCTAAGTACTTCCAGGGCCCTAGTTGCTGCCAGCTTTTCTTTTGGAAAAATCCAGCAACGATTGCATCATTCTAGCTAGGCTCCCACTTTCTGCCAGGGTGAGTGGCTGCCAAGGGAGGCCATTTGCCATGGGAAAAAGAAGTCCTTTCCCCAGGGTCTGGGTGTCAGATGAAAGGTGGCCTTTGGGGTTCTGAGGACTTGTAGGGTAGTACTTACTGGCTAGAGTAGAGGAAATGGATTCTATTTGAATATCTGTCTAGAGGCTTTGCCCCACAGGTCCTGGTTGTCCTTGATGGGCTGCAGCTGTGAGCATTGAAGAGAACTGGGATAAAAAGGGGCGGCTTAGCCATTCAGGGAGAGCCTTGAAGGAGCCCTGAACTGGGAAAGAACAGCATGCAGAAGAAAGCGTCTGTGCTGTGAAGATCTGCAGCCATAAGAACACACCGAGGAGGTATGGACTTTAGCAATCTGAGAACAGCATGATGGGACTCTAGAGAAATAGAACAACAACAAGTGGCAGCTTTCGATTTGGAGCAATCCAGCAAAGCTTGCAAATTTCTTGCTGGGCACCACCCTCTTGGTCAGGGCGAGTGGCCAGAAATGGAGGCCATTTTCCATGGGGAAAACGAAGTCATTGGCCCAGGCTCTGGGTGTCAGATGACAGGTGGCATCTGGGGCTCTAAGGACTTGCAGGGTCCTAGTTGCTGGCAGCTTTCGTTCTGGAAGGATCCAGCAGAGTTTGTAGATTCCTGGCTTGGCACTGCCCTGCCTGCCAGGCAGAGTGGCCACAAATGAAGGCCATTTTCCATGGGAAAAACGAAGTCCTTTCCCCAGGGTCTCAGTAATATGTTCAAGGTGGCGTTTGAGGCTCTAAGTACTTCCAGGGCCCTAGTTGCTGCCAGCTTTTCTTTTGGAAAAATCCAGCAACGATTGCATCATTCTAGCTAGGCTCCCACTTTCTGCCAGGGTGAGTGGCTGCCAAGGGAGGCCATTTGCCATGGGAAAAAGAAGTCCTTTCCCCAGGGTCTGGGTGTCAGATGAAAGGTGGCCTTTGGGGTTCTGAGGACTTGTAGGGTAGTACTTACTGGCTAGAGTAGAGGAAATGGATTCTATTTGAATATCTGTCTAGAGGCTTTGCCCCACAGGTCCTGGTTGTCCTTGATGGGCTGCAGCTGTGAGCATTGAAGAGAACTGGGATAAAAGGGGGCGGCTTAGCCATTCAGAGAGAGCCTTGAAGGAGCCCTGAACTGGGAAAGAACAGCATGCAGAAGAAAGCGTCTGTGCTGTGAAGATCTGCAGCCATAAGAACACACCGAGGAGGTATGGACTTTAGCAATCTGAGAACAGCATGATGGGACTCTAGAGAAATAGAACAACAACAAGTGGCAGCTTTCGATTTGGAGCAATCCAGCAAAGCTTGCAAATTTCTTGCTGGGCACCACCCTCTTGGTCAGGGCGAGTGGCCAGAAATGGAGGCCATTTTCCATGGGGAAAACGAAGTCATTGGCCCAGGCTCTGGGTGTCAGATGACTGGTGGCATCTGGGGCTGTAAGGACTTGCAGGGTCCTAGTTGCTGGCAGCTTTCGTTCTGGAAGGATCCAGCACAGTTTGTAGATTCCTGGCTTGGCACTGCCCTGCCTGCCAGGCAGAGTGGCCACAAATGAAGGCCATTTTCCATGGGAAAAACGAAGTCCTTTCCCCAGGGTCTCAGTAATATGTTCAAGGTGGCGTTTGAGGCTCTAAGTACTTCCAGGGCCCTAGTTGCTGCCAGCTTTTCTTTTGGAAAAATCCAGCAACGATTGCATCATTCTAGCTAGGCTCCCACTTTCTGCCAGGGTGAGTGGCTGCCAAGGGAGGCCATTTGCCATGGGAAAAAGAAGTCCTTTCCCCAGGGTCTGGGTGTCAGATGAAAGGTGGCCTTTGGGGTTCTGAGGACTTGTAGGGTAGTACTTACTGGCTAGAGTAGAGGAAATGGATTCTATTTGAATATCTGTCTAGAGGCTTTGCCCCACAGGTCCTGGTTGTCCTTGATGGGCTGCAGCTGTGAGCATTGAAGAGAACTGGGATAAAAGGGGGCGGCTTAGCCATTCAGGGAGAGCCTTGAAGGAGCCCTGAACTGGGAAAGAACAGCATGCAGAAGAAAGCGTCTGTGCTGTGAAGATCTGCAGCCATAAGAACACACCGAGGAGGTATGGACTTTAGCAATCTGAGAACAGCATGATGGGACTCTAGAGAAATAGAACAACAACAAGTGGCAGCTTTCGATTTGGAGCAATCCAGCAAAGCTTGCAAATTTCTTGCTGGGCACCACCCTCTTGGTCAGGGCGAGTGGCCAGAAATGGAGGCCATTTTCCATGGGGAAAACGAAGTCATTGGCCCAGGCTCTGGGTGTCAGATGACAGGTGGCATCTGGGGCTGTAAGGACTTGCAGGGTCCTAGTTGCTGGCAGCTTTCGTTCTGGAAGGATCCAGCACAGTTTGTAGATTCCTGGCTTGGCACTGCCCTGCCTGCCAGGCCAAGTGGCCAGAAATGAAGGCCATTTTCCATGGGAAAAACGAAGTCCTTTCCCCAGGGTCTCAGTAATATGTTCAAGGTGGCGTTTGAGGCTCTAAGTACTTCCAGGGCCCTAGTTGCTGCCAGCTTTTCTTTTGGAAAAATCCAGCAACGATTGCATCATTCTAGCTAGGCTCCCACTTTCTGCCAGGGTGAGTGGCTGCCAAGGGAGGCCATTTGCCATGGGAAAAAGAAGTCCTTTCCCCAGGGTCTGGGTGTCAGATGAAAGGTGGCCTTTGGGGTTCTGAGGACTTGTAGGGTAGTACTTACTGGCTAGAGTAGAGGAAATGGATTCTATTTGAATATCTGTCTAGAGGCTTTGCCCCACAGGTCCTGGTTGTCCTTGATGGGCTGCAGCTGTGAGCATTGAAGAGAACTGGGATAAAAGGGGGCGGCTTAGCCATTCAGGGAGAGCCTTGAAGGAGCCCTGAACTGGGAAAGAACAGCATGCAGAAGAAAGCGTCTGTGCTGTGAAGATCTGCAGCCATAAGAACACACCGAGGAGGTATGGACTTTAGCAATCTGAGAACAGCATGATGGGACTCTAGAGAAATAGAACAACAACAAGTGGCAGCTTTCGATTTGGAGCAATCCAGCAAAGCTTGCAAATTTCTTGCTGGGCACCACCCTCTTGGTCAGGGCGAGTGGCCAGAAATGGAGGCCATTTTCCATGGGGAAAACGAAGTCATTGGCCCAGGCTCTGGGTGTCAGATGACAGGTGGCATCTGGGGCTCTAAGGACTTGCAGGGTCCTAGTTGCTGGCAGCTTTCGTTCTGGAAGGATCCAGCACAGTTTGTAGATTCCTGGCTTGGCACTGCCCTGCCTGCCAGGCAGAGTGGCCACAAATGAAGGCCATTTTCCATGGGAAGAACGAAGTCCTTTCCCCAGGGTCTCAGTAATATGTTCAAGGTGGCGTTTGAGGCTCTAAGTACTTCCAGGGCCCTAGTTGCTGCCAGCTTTTCTTTTGGAAAAATCCAGCAACGATTGCATCATTCTAGCTAGGCTCCCACTTTCTGCCAGGGTGAGTGGCTGCCAAGGGAGGCCATTTGCCATGGGAAAAAGAAGTCCTTTCCCCAGGGTCTGGGTGTCAGATGAAAGGTGGCCTTTGGGGTTCTGAGGACTTGTAGGGTAGTACTTACTGGCTAGAGTAGAGGAAATGGATTCTATTTGAATATCTGTCTAGAGGCTTTGCCCCACAGGTCCTGGTTGTCCTTGATGGGCTGCAGCTGTGAGCATTGAAGAGAACTGGGATAAAAGGGGGCGGCGTAGCCATTCAGGGAGAGCCTTGAAGGAGCCCTGAACTGGGAAAGAACAGCATGCAGAAGAAAGCGTCTGTGCTGTGAAGATCTGCAGCCATAAGAACACACCGAGGAGGTATGGACTTTAGCAATCTGAGAACAGCATTATGGGACTCTAGAGAAATAGAACAACAACAAGTGGCAGCTTTCGATTTGGAGCAATCCAGCAAAGCTTGCAAATTTCTTGCTGGGCACCACCCTCTTGGTCAGGGCGAGTGGCCAGAAATGGAGGCCATTTTCCATGGGGAAAACGAAGTCATTGGCCCAGGCTCTGGGTGTCAGATGACAGGTGGCATCTGGGGCTCTAAGGACTTGCAGGGTCCTAGTTGCTGGCAGCTTTCGTTTTGGAAGGATCCAGCACAGTTTGTAGATTCCTGGCTTGGCACTGCCCTGCCTGCCAGGCAGAGTGGCCAGAAATGAAGGCCATTTTCCATGGGAAAAACGAAGTCCTTTCCCCAGGGTCTCAGTAATATGTTCAAGGTGGCGTTTGAGGCTCTAAGTACTTCCAGGGCCCTAGTTGCTGCCGGCTTTTCTTTTGGAAAAATCCAGCAACGATTGCATCATTCTAGCTAGGCTCCCACTTTCTGCCAGGGTGAGTGGCTGCCAAGGGAGGCCATTTGCCATGGGAAAAAGAAGTCCTTTCCCCAGGGTCTGGGTGTCAGATGAAAGGTGGCCTTTGGGGTTCTGAGGACTTGTAGGGTAGTACTTACTGGCTAGAGTAGAGGAAATGGATTCTATTTGAATATCTGTCTAGAGGCTTTGCCCCACAGGTCCTGGTTGTCCTTGATGGGCTGCAGCTGTGAGCATTGAAGAGAACTGGGATAAAAGGGGGCGGCTTAGCCATTCAGAGAGAGCCTTGAAGGAGCCCTGAACTGGGAAAGAACAGCATGCAGAAGAAAGCGTCTGTGCTGTGAAGATCTGCAGCCATAAGAACACACCGAGGAGGTATGGACTTTAGCAATCTGAGAACAGCATGATGGGACTCTAGAGAAATAGAACAACAACAAGTGGCAGCTTTCGATTTGGAGCAATCCAGCAAAGCTTGCAAATTTCTTGCTGGGCACCACCCTCTTGGTCAGGGCGAGTGGCCAGAAATGGAGGCCATTTTCCATGGGGAAAACGAAGTCATTGGCCCAGGCTCTGGGTGTCAGATGACTGGTGGCATCATGGGCTGTAAGGACTTGCAGGGTCCTAGTTGCTGGCAGCTTTCGTTCTGGAAGGATCCAGCACAGTTTGTAGATTCCTGGCTTGGCACTGCCCTGCCTGCCAGGCAGAGTGGCCACAAATGAAGGCCATTTTCCATGGGAAAAACGAAGTCCTTTCCCCAGGGTCTCAGTAATATGTTCAAGGTGGCGTTTGAGGCTCTAAGTACTTCCAGGGCCCTAGTTGCTGCCAGCTTTTCTTTTGGAAAAATCCAGCAACGATTGCATCATTCTAGCTAGGCTCCCACTTTCTGCCAGGGTGAGTGGCTGCCAAGGGAGGCCATTTGCCATGGGAAAAAGAAGTCCTTTCCCCAGGGTCTGGGTGTCAGATGAAAGGTGGCCTTTGGGGTTCTGAGGACTTGTAGGGTAGTACTTACTGGCTAGAGTAGAGGAAATGGATTCTATTTGAATATCTGTCTAGAGGCTTTGCCCCACAGGTCCTGGTTGTCCTTGATGGGCTGCAGCTGTGAGCATTGAAGAGAACTGGGATAAAAGGGGGCGGCTTAGCCATTCAGAGAGAGCCTTGAAGGAGCCCTGAACTGGGAAAGAACAGCATGCAGAAGAAAGCGTCTGTGCTGTGAAGATCTGCAGCCATAAGAACACACCGAGGAGGTATGGACTTTAGCAATCTGAGAACAGCATTATGGGACTCTAGAGAAATAGAACAACAACAAGTGGCAGCTTTCGATTTGGAGCAATCCAGCAAAGCTTGCAAATTTCTTGCTGGGCACCACCCTCTTGGTCAGGGCGAGTGGCCAGAAATGGAGGCCATTTTCCATGGGGAAAACGAAGTCATTGGCCCAGGCTCTGGGTGTCAGATGACAGGTGGCATCTGGGGCTCTAAGGACTTGCAGGGTCCTAGTTGCTGGCAGCTTTCGTTTTGGAAGGATCCAGCACAGTTTGTAGATTCCTGGCTTGGCACTGCCCTGCCTGCCAGGAAGAGTGGCCAGAAATGAAGGCCATTTTCCATGGGAAAAACGAAGTCCTTTCCCCAGGGTCTCAGTAATATGTTCAAGGTGGCGTTTGAGGCTCTAAGTACTTCCAGGGCCCTAGTTGCTGCCGGCTTTTCTTTTGGAAAAATCCAGCAACGATTGCATCATTCTAGCTAGGCTCCCACTTTCTGCCAGGGTGAGTGGCTGCCAAGGGAGGCCATTTGCCATGGGAAAAAGAAGTCCTTTCCCCAGGGTCTGGGTGTCAGATGAAAGGTGGCCTTTGGGGTTCTGAGGACTTGTAGGGTAGTACTTACTGGCTAGAGTAGAGGAAATGGATTCTATTTGAATATCTGTCTAGAGGCTTTGCCCCACAGGTCCTGGTTGTCCTTGATGGGCTGCAGCTGTGAGCATTGAAGAGAACTGGGATAAAAGGGGGCGGCGTAGCCATTCAGGGAGAGCCTTGAAGGAGCCCTGAACTGGGAAAGAACAGCATGCAGAAGAAAGCGTCTGTGCTGTGAAGACCTGCAGCCATAAGAACACACCGAGGAGGTATGGACTTTAGCAATCTGAGAACAGCATGATGGGACTCTAGAGAAATAGAACAACAACAAGTGGCAGCTTTCGATTTGGAGCAATCCAGCAAAGCTTGCAAATTTCTTGCTGGGCACCACCCTCTTGGTCAGGGCGAGTGGCCAGAAATGGAGGCCATTTTCCATGGGGAAAACGAAGTCATTGGCCCAGGCTCTGGGTGTCAGATGACTGGTGGCATCTGGGGCTCTAAGGACTTGCAGGGTCCTAGTTGCTGGCAGCTTTCGTTCTGGAAGGATCCAGCAGAGTTTGTAGATTCCTGGCTTGGCACTGCCCTGCCTGCCAGGCAGAGTGGCCACAAATGAAGGCCATTTTCCATGGGAAAAACGAAGTCCTTTCCCCAGGGTCTCAGTAATATGTTCAAGGTGGCGTTTGAGGCTCTAAGTACTTCCAGGGCCCTAGTTGCTGCCAGCTTTTCTTTTGGAAAAATCCAGCAACGATTGCATCATTCTAGCTAGGCTCCCACTTTCTGCCAGGGTGAGTGGCTGCCAAGGGAGGCCATTTGCCATGGGAAAAAGAAGTCCTTTCCCCAGGGTCTGGGTGTCAGATGAAAGGTGGCCTTTGGGGTTCTGAGGACTTGTAGGGTAGTACTTACTGGCTAGAGTAGAGGAAATGGATTCTATTTGAATATCTGTCTAGAGGCTTTGCCCCACAGGTCCTGGTTGTCCTTGATGGGCTGCAGCTGTGAGCATTGAAGAGAACTGGGATAAAAGGGGGCGGCTTAGCCATTCAGAGAGAGCCTTGAAGGAGCCCTGAACTGGGAAAGAACAGCATGCAGAAGAAAGCGTCTGTGCTGTGAAGATCTGCAGCCATAAGAACACACCGAGGAGGTATGGACTTTAGCAATCTGAGAACAGCATGATGGGACTCTAGAGAAATAGAACAACAACAAGTGGCAGCTTTAGATTTGGAGCAATCCAGCAAAGCTTGCAAATTTCTTGCTGGGCACCACCCTCTTGGTCAGGGCGAGTGGCCAGAAATGGAGGCCATTTTCCATGGGGAAAACGAAGTCATTGGCCCAGGCTCTGGGTGTCAGATGACTGGTGGCATCTGGGGCTCTAAGGACTTGCAGGGTCCTAGTTGCTGGCAGCTTTCGTTCTGGAAGGATCCAGCACAGTTTGTAGATTCCTGGCTTGGCACTGCCCTGCCTGCCAGGCAGAGTGGCCACAAATGAAGGCCATTTTCCATGGGAAAAACGAAGTCCTTTCCCCAGGGTCTCAGTAATATGTTCAAGGTGGCGTTTGAGGCTCTAAGTACTTCCAGGGCCCTAGTTGCTGCCAGCTTTTCTTTTGGAAAAATCCAGCAACGATTGCATCATTCTAGCTAGGCTCCCACTTTCTGCCAGGGTGAGTGGCTGCCAAGGGAGGCCATTTGCCATGGGAAAAAGAAGTCCTTTCCCCAGGGTCTGGGTGTCAGATGAAAGGTGGCCTTTGGGGTTCTGAGGACTTGTAGGGTAGTACTTACTGGCTAGAGTAGAGGAAATGGATTCTATTTGAATATCTGTCTAGAGGCTTTGCCCCACAGGTCCTGGTTGTCCTTGATGGGCTGCAGCTGTGAGCATTGAAGAGAACTGGGATAAAAGGGGGCGGCGTAGCCATTCAGGGAGAGCCTTGAAGGAGCCCTGAACTGGGAAAGAACAGCATGCAGAAGAAAGCGTCTGTGCTGTGAAGACCTGCAGCCATAAGAACACACCGAGGAGGTATGGACTTTAGCAATCTGAGAACAGCATGATGGGACTCTAGAGAAATAGAACAACAACAAGTGGCAGCTTTCGATTTGGAGCAATCCAGCAAAGCTTGCAAATTTCTTGCTGGGCACCACCCTCTTGGTCAGGGCGAGTGGCCAGAAATGGAGGCCATTTTCCATGGGGAAAACGAAGTCATTGGCCCAGGCTCTGGGTGTCAGATGACTGGTGGCATCTGGGGCTGTAAGGACTTGCAGGGTCCTAGTTGCTGGCAGCTTTCGTTCTGGAAGGATCCAGCAGAGTTTGTAGATTCCTGGCTTGGCACTGCCCTGCCTGCCAGGCAGAGTGGCCACAAATGAAGGCCATTTTCCATGGGAAAAACGAAGTCCTTTCCCCAGGGTCTCAGTAATATGTTCAAGGTGGCGTTTGAGGCTCTAAGTACTTCCAGGGCCCTAGTTGCTGCCAGCTTTTCTTTTGGAAAAATCCAGCAACGATTGCATCATTCTAGCTAGGCTCCCACTTTCTGCCAGGGTGAGTGGCTGCCAAGGGAGGCCATTTGCCATGGGAAAAAGAAGTCCTTTCCCCAGGGTCTGGGTGTCAGATGAAAGGTGGCCTTTGGGGTTCTGAGGACTTGTAGGGTAGTACTTACTGGCTAGAGTAGAGGAAATGGATTCTATTTGAATATCTGTCTAGAGGCTTTGCCCCACAGGTCCTGGTTGTCCTTGATGGGCTGCAGCTGTGAGCATTGAAGAGAACTGGGATAAAAGGGGGCGGCGTAGCCATTCAGGGAGAGCCTTGAAGGAGCCCTGAACTGGGAAAGAACAGCATGCAGAAGAAAGCGTCTGTGCTGTGAAGACCTGCAGCCATAAGAACACACCGAGGAGGTATGGACTTTAGCAATCTGAGAACAGCATGATGGGACTCTAGAGAAATAGAACAACAACAAGTGGCAGCTTTCGATTTGGAGCAATCCAGCAAAGATTGCAAATTTCTTGCTGGGCACCACCCTCTTGGTCAGGGCGAGTGGCCAGAAATGGAGGCCATTTTCCATGGGGAAAACGAAGTCATTGGCCCAGGCTCTGGGTGTCAGATGACAGGTGGCATCTGGGGCTCTAAGGACTTGCAGGGTCCTAGTTGCTGGCAGCTTTCGTTTTGGAAGGATCCAGCACAGTTTGTAGATTCCTGGCTTGGCACTGCCCTGCCTGCCAGGCAGAGTGGCCAGAAATGAAGGCCATTTTCCATGGGAAAAACGAAGTCCTTTCCCCAGGGTCTCAGTAATATGTTCAAGGTGGCGTTTGAGGCTCTAAGTACTTCCAGGGCCCTAGTTGCTGCCAGCTTTTCTTTTGGAAAAATCCAGCAACGATTGCATCATTCTAGCTAGGCTCCCACTTTCTGCCAGGGTGAGTGGCTGCCAAGGGAGGCCATTTGCCATGGGAAAAAGAAGTCCTTTCCCCAGGGTCTGGGTGTCAGATGAAAGGTGGCCTTTGGGGTTCTGAGGACTTGTAGGGTAGTACTTACTGGCTAGAGGAGAGGAAATGGATTCTATTTGAATATCTGTCTAGAGGCTTTGCCCCACAGGTCCTGGTTGTCCTTGATGGGCTGCAGCTGTGAGCATTGAAGAGAACTGGGATAAAAGGGGGCGGCGTAGCCATTCAGGGAGAGCCTTGAAGGAGCCCTGAACTGGGAAAGAACAGCATGCAGAAGAAAGCGTCTGTGCTGTGAAGACCTGCAGCCATAAGAACACACCGA
Organism: Agelaius phoeniceus; assembly: GCF_020745825.1. Classification (NCBI taxonomy): domain Eukaryota; kingdom Metazoa; phylum Chordata; class Aves; order Passeriformes; family Icteridae; genus Agelaius; species Agelaius phoeniceus. The sequence goes on along the minus strand of NW_026531084.1, from coordinate 109,838 downwards.
GGAGGTATGGACTTTAGCAATCTGAGAACAGCATGATGGGACTCTAGAGAAATAGAACAACAACAAGTGGCAGCTTTCGATTTGGAGCAATCCAGCAAAGCTTGCAAATTTCTTGCTGGGCACCACCCTCTTGGTCAGGGCGAGTGGCCAGAAATGGAGGCCATTTTCCATGGGGAAAACGAAGTCATTGGCCCAGGCTCTGGGTGTCAGATGACAGGTGGCATCTGGGGCTGTAAGGACTTGCAGGGTCCTAGTTGCTGGCAGCTTTCGTTCTGGAAGGATCCAGCACAGTTTGTAGATTCCTGGCTTGGCACTGCCCTGCCTGCCAGGCCAAGTGGCCAGAAATGAAGGCCATTTTCCATGGGAAAAACGAAGTCCTTTCCCCAGGGTCTCAGTAATATGTTCAAGGTGGCGTTTGAGGCTCTAAGTACTTCCAGGGCCCTAGTTGCTGCCAGCTTTTCTTTTGGAAAAATCCAGCAACGATTGCATCATTCTAGCTAGGCTCCCACTTTCTGCCAGGGTGAGTGGCTGCCAAGGGAGGCCATTTGCCATGGGAAAAAGAAGTCCTTTCCCCAGGGTCTGGGTGTCAGATGAAAGGTGGCCTTTGGGGTTCTGAGGACTTGTAGGGTAGTACTTACTGGCTAGAGTAGAGGAAATGGATTCTATTTGAATATCTGTCTAGAGGCTTTGCCCCACAGGTCCTGGTTGTCCTTGATGGGCTGCAGCTGTGAGCATTGAAGAGAACTGGGATAAAAGGGGGCGGCTTAGCCATTCAGGGAGAGCCTTGAAGGAGCCCTGAACTGGGAAAGAACAGCATGCAGAAGAAAGCGTCTGTGCTGTGAAGATCTGCAGCCATAAGAACACACCGAGGAGGTATGGACTTTAGCAATCTGAGAACAGCATGATGGGACTCTAGAGAAATAGAACAACAACAAGTGGCAGCTTTCGATTTGGAGCAATCCAGCAAAGCTTGCAAATTTCTTGCTGGGCACCACCCTCTTGGTCAGGGCGAGTGGCCAGAAATGGAGGCCATTTTCCATGGGGAAAACGAAGTCATTGGCCCAGGCTCTGGGTGTCAGATGACAGGTGGCATCTGGGGCTCTAAGGACTTGCAGGGTCCTAGTTGCTGGCAGCTTTCGTTCTGGAAGGATCCAGCACAGTTTGTAGATTCCTGGCTTGGCACTGCCCTGCCTGCCAGGCAGAGTGGCCACAAATGAAGGCCATTTTCCATGGGAAGAACGAAGTCCTTTCCCCAGGGTCTCAGTAATATGTTCAAGGTGGCGTTTGAGGCTCTAAGTACTTCCAGGGCCCTAGTTGCTGCCAGCTTTTCTTTTGGAAAAATCCAGCAACGATTGCATCATTCTAGCTAGGCTCCCACTTTCTGCCAGGGTGAGTGGCTGCCAAGGGAGGCCATTTGCCATGGGAAAAAGAAGTCCTTTCCCCAGGGTCTGGGTGTCAGATGAAAGGTGGCCTTTGGGGTTCTGAGGACTTGTAGGGTAGTACTTACTGGCTAGAGTAGAGGAAATGGATTCTATTTGAATATCTGTCTAGAGGCTTTGCCCCACAGGTCCTGGTTGTCCTTGATGGGCTGCAGCTGTGAGCATTGAAGAGAACTGGGATAAAAGGGGGCGGCGTAGCCATTCAGGGAGAGCCTTGAAGGAGCCCTGAACTGGGAAAGAACAGCATGCAGAAGAAAGCGTCTGTGCTGTGAAGATCTGCAGCCATAAGAACACACCGAGGAGGTATGGACTTTAGCAATCTGAGAACAGCATGATGGGACTCTAGAGAAATAGAACAACAACAAGTGGCAGCTTTCGATTTGGAGCAATCCAGCAAAGCTTGCAAATTTCTTGCTGGGCACCACCCTCTTGGTCAGGGCGAGTGGCCAGAAATGGAGGCCATTTTCCATGGGGAAAACGAAGTCATTGGCCCAGGCTCTGGGTGTCAGATGACAGGTGGCATCTGGGGCTCTAAGGACTTGCAGGGTCCTAGTTGCTGGCAGCTTTCGTTCTGGAAGGATCCAGCACAGTTTGTAGATTCCTGGCTTGGCACTGCCCTGCCTGCCAGGCAGAGTGGCCACAAATGAAGGCCATTTTCCATGGGAAGAACGAAGTCCTTTCCCCAGGGTCTCAGTAATATGTTCAAGGTGGCGTTTGAGGCTCTAAGTACTTCCAGGGCCCTAGTTGCTGCCAGCTTTTCTTTTGGAAAAATCCAGCAACGATTGCATCATTCTAGCTAGGCTCCCACTTTCTGCCAGGGTGAGTGGCTGCCAAGGGAGGCCATTTGCCATGGGAAAAAGAAGTCCTTTCCCCAGGGTCTGGGTGTCAGATGAAAGGTGGCCTTTGGGGTTCTGAGGACTTGTAGGGTAGTACTTACTGGCTAGAGTAGAGGAAATGGATTCTATTTGAATATCTGTCTAGAGGCTTTGCCCCACAGGTCCTGGTTGTCCTTGATGGGCTGCAGCTGTGAGCATTGAAGAGAACTGGGATAAAAGGGGGCGGCGTAGCCATTCAGGGAGAGCCTTGAAGGAGCCCTGAACTGGGAAAGAACAGCATGCAGAAGAAAGCGTCTGTGCTGTGAAGATCTGCAGCCATAAGAACACACCGAGGAGGTATGGACTTTAGCAATCTGAGAACAGCATTATGGGACTCTAGAGAAATAGAACAACAACAAGTGGCAGCTTTCGATTTGGAGCAATCCAGCAAAGCTTGCAAATTTCTTGCTGGGCACCACCCTCTTGGTCAGGGCGAGTGGCCAGAAATGGAGGCCATTTTCCATGGGGAAAACGAAGTCATTGGCCCAGGCTCTGGGTGTCAGATGACAGGTGGCATCTGGGGCTCTAAGGACTTGCAGGGTCCTAGTTGCTGGCAGCTTTCGTTTTGGAAGGATCCAGCACAGTTTGTAGATTCCTGGCTTGGCACTGCCCTGCCTGCCAGGCAGAGTGGCCAGAAATGAAGGCCATTTTCCATGGGAAAAACGAAGTCCTTTCCCCAGGGTCTCAGTAATATGTTCAAGGTGGCGTTTGAGGCTCTAAGTACTTCCAGGGCCCTAGTTGCTGCCGGCTTTTCTTTTGGAAAAATCCAGCAACGATTGCATCATTCTAGCTAGGCTCCCACTTTCTGCCAGGGTGAGTGGCTGCCAAGGGAGGCCATTTGCCATGGGAAAAAGAAGTCCTTTCCCCAGGGTCTGGGTGTCAGATGAAAGGTGGCCTTTGGGGTTCTGAGGACTTGTAGGGTAGTACTTACTGGCTAGAGTAGAGGAAATGGATTCTATTTGAATATCTGTCTAGAGGCTTTGCCCCACAGGTCCTGGTTGTCCTTGATGGGCTGCAGCTGTGAGCATTGAAGAGAACTGGGATAAAAGGGGGCGGCTTAGCCATTCAGAGAGAGCCTTGAAGGAGCCCTGAACTGGGAAAGAACAGCATGCAGAAGAAAGCGTCTGTGCTGTGAAGATCTGCAGCCATAAGAACACACCGAGGAGGTATGGACTTTAGCAATCTGAGAACAGCATGATGGGACTCTAGAGAAATAGAACAACAACAAGTGGCAGCTTTCGATTTGGAGCAATCCAGCAAAGCTTGCAAATTTCTTGCTGGGCACCACCCTCTTGGTCAGGGCGAGTGGCCAGAAATGGAGGCCATTTTCCATGGGGAAAACGAAGTCATTGGCCCAGGCTCTGGGTGTCAGATGACTGGTGGCATCTGGGGCTGTAAGGACTTGCAGGGTCCTAGTTGCTGGCAGCTTTCGTTCTGGAAGGATCCAGCACAGTTTGTAGATTCCTGGCTTGGCACTGCCCTGCCTGCCAGGCAGAGTGGCCACAAATGAAGGCCATTTTCCATGGGAAAAACGAAGTCCTTTCCCCAGGGTCTCAGTAATATGTTCAAGGTGGCGTTTGAGGCTCTAAGTACTTCCAGGGCCCTAGTTGCTGGCAGCTTTTCTTTTGGAAAAATCCAGCAACGATTGCATCATTCTAGCTAGGCTCCCACTTTCTGCCAGGGTGAGTGGCTGCCAAGGGAGGCCATTTGCCATGGGAAAAAGAAGTCCTTTCCCCAGGGTCTGGGTGTCAGATGAAAGGTGGCCTTTGGGGTTCTGAGGACTTGTAGGGTAGTACTTACTGGCTAGAGTAGAGGAAATGGATTCTATTTGAATATCTGTCTAGAGGCTTTGCCCCACAGGTCCTGGTTGTCCTTGATGGGCTGCAGCTGTGAGCATTGAAGAGAACTGGGATAAAAGGGGGCGGCTTAGCCATTCAGAGAGAGCCTTGAAGGAGCCCTGAACTGGGAAAGAACAGCATGCAGAAGAAAGCGTCTGTGCTGTGAAGATCTGCAGCCATAAGAACACACCGAGGAGGTATGGACTTTAGCAATCTGAGAACAGCATTATGGGACTCTAGAGAAATAGAACAACAACAAGTGGCAGCTTTCGATTTGGAGCAATCCAGCAAAGCTTGCAAATTTCTTGCTGGGCACCACCCTCTTGGTCAGGGCGAGTGGCCAGAAATGGAGGCCATTTTCCATGGGGAAAACGAAGTCATTGGCCCAGGCTCTGGGTGTCAGATGACAGGTGGCATCTGGGGCTCTAAGGACTTGCAGGGTCCTAGTTGCTGGCAGCTTTCGTTTTGGAAGGATCCAGCACAGTTTGTAGATTCCTGGCTTGGCACTGCCCTGCCTGCCAGGAAGAGTGGCCAGAAATGAAGGCCATTTTCCATGGGAAAAACGAAGTCCTTTCCCCAGGGTCTCAGTAATATGTTCAAGGTGGCGTTTGAGGCTCTAAGTACTTCCAGGGCCCTAGTTGCTGCCGGCTTTTCTTTTGGAAAAATCCAGCAACGATTGCATCATTCTAGCTAGGCTCCCACTTTCTGCCAGGGTGAGTGGCTGCCAAGGGAGGCCATTTGCCATGGGAAAAAGAAGTCCTTTCCCCAGGGTCTGGGTGTCAGATGAAAGGTGGCCTTTGGGGTTCTGAGGACTTGTAGGGTAGTACTTACTGGCTAGAGTAGAGGAAATGGATTCTATTTGAATATCTGTCTAGAGGCTTTGCCCCACAGGTCCTGGTTGTCCTTGATGGGCTGCAGCTGTGAGCATTGAAGAGAACTGGGATAAAAGGGGGCGGCGTAGCCATTCAGGGAGAGCCTTGAAGGAGCCCTGAACTGGGAAAGAACAGCATGCAGAAGAAAGCGTCTGTGCTGTGAAGACCTGCAGCCATAAGAACACACCGAGGAGGTATGGACTTTAGCAATCTGAGAACAGCATGATGGGACTCTAGAGAAATAGAACAACAACAAGTGGCAGCTTTCGATTTGGAGCAATCCAGCAAAGCTTGCAAATTTCTTGCTGGGCACCACCCTCTTGGTCAGGGCGAGTGGCCAGAAATGGAGGCCATTTTCCATGGGGAAAACGAAGTCATTGGCCCAGGCTCTGGGTGTCAGATGACTGGTGGCATCTGGGGCTCTAAGGACTTGCAGGGTCCTAGTTGCTGGCAGCTTTCGTTCTGGAAGGATCCAGCAGAGTTTGTAGATTCCTGGCTTGGCACTGCCCTGCCTGCCAGGCAGAGTGGCCACAAATGAAGGCCATTTTCCATGGGAAAAACGAAGTCCTTTCCCCAGGGTCTCAGTAATATGTTCAAGGTGGCGTTTGAGGCTCTAAGTACTTCCAGGGCCCTAGTTGCTGCCAGCTTTTCTTTTGGAAAAATCCAGCAACGATTGCATCATTCTAGCTAGGCTCCCACTTTCTGCCAGGGTGAGTGGCTGCCAAGGGAGGCCATTTGCCATGGGAAAAAGAAGTCCTTTCCCCAGGGTCTGGGTGTCAGATGAAAGGTGGCCTTTGGGGTTCTGAGGACTTGTAGGGTAGTACTTACTGGCTAGAGTAGAGGAAATGGATTCTATTTGAATATCTGTCTAGAGGCTTTGCCCCACAGGTCCTGGTTGTCCTTGATGGGCTGCAGCTGTGAGCATTGAAGAGAACTGGGATAAAAGGGGGCGGCTTAGCCATTCAGAGAGAGCCTTGAAGGAGCCCTGAACTGGGAAAGAACAGCATGCAGAAGAAAGCGTCTGTGCTGTGAAGATCTGCAGCCATAAGAACACACCGAGGAGGTATGGACTTTAGCAATCTGAGAACAGCATGATGGGACTCTAGAGAAATAGAACAACAACAAGTGGCAGCTTTAGATTTGGAGCAATCCAGCAAAGCTTGCAAATTTCTTGCTGGGCACCACCCTCTTGGTCAGGGCGAGTGGCCAGAAATGGAGGCCATTTTCCATGGGGAAAACGAAGTCATTGGCCCAGGCTCTGGGTGTCAGATGACTGGTGGCATCTGGGGCTGTAAGGACTTGCAGGGTCCTAGTTGCTGGCAGCTTTCGTTCTGGAAGGATCCAGCACAGTTTGTAGATTCCTGGCTTGGCACTGCCCTGCCTGCCAGGCAGAGTGGCCACAAATGAAGGCCATTTTCCATGGGAAAAACGAAGTCCTTTCCCCAGGGTCTCAGTAATATGTTCAAGGTGGCGTTTGAGGCTCTAAGTACTTCCAGGGCCCTAGTTGCTGCCAGCTTTTCTTTTGGAAAAATCCAGCAACGATTGCATCATTCTAGCTAGGCTCCCACTTTCTGCCAGGGTGAGTGGCTGCCAAGGGAGGCCATTTGCCATGGGAAAAAGAAGTCCTTTCCCCAGGGTCTGGGTGTCAGATGAAAGGTGGCCTTTGGGGTTCTGAGGACTTGTAGGGTAGTACTTACTGGCTAGAGTAGAGGAAATGGATTCTATTTGAATATCTGTCTAGAGGCTTTGCCCCACAGGTCCTGGTTGTCCTTGATGGGCTGCAGCTGTGAGCATTGAAGAGAACTGGGATAAAAGGGGGCGGCGTAGCCATTCAGGGAGAGCCTTGAAGGAGCCCTGAACTGGGAAAGAACAGCATGCAGAAGAAAGCGTCTGTGCTGTGAAGACCTGCAGCCATAAGAACACACCGAGGAGGTATGGACTTTAGCAATCTGAGAACAGCATGATGGGACTCTAGAGAAATAGAACAACAACAAGTGGCAGCTTTCGATTTGGAGCAATCCAGCAAAGCTTGCAAATTTCTTGCTGGGCACCACCCTCTTGGTCAGGGCGAGTGGCCAGAAATGGAGGCCATTTTCCATGGGGAAAACGAAGTCATTGGCCCAGGCTCTGGGTGTCAGATGACTGGTGGCATCTGGGGCTGTAAGGACTTGCAGGGTCCTAGTTGCTGGCAGCTTTCGTTCTGGAAGGATCCAGCAGAGTTTGTAGATTCCTGGCTTGGCACTGCCCTGCCTGCCAGGCCAAGTGGCCACAAATGAAGGCCATTTTCCATGGGAAAAACGAAGTCCTTTCCCCAGGGTCTCAGTAATATGTTCAAGGTGGCGTTTGAGGCTCTAAGTACTTCCAGGGCCCTAGTTGCTGCCAGCTTTTCTTTTGGAAAAATCCAGCAACGATTGCATCATTCTAGCTAGGCTCCCACTTTCTGCCAGGGTGAGTGGCTGCCAAGGGAGGCCATTTGCCATGGGAAAAAGAAGTCCTTTCCCCAGGGTCTGGGTGTCAGATGAAAGGTGGCCTTTGGGGTTCTGAGGACTTGTAGGGTAGTACTTACTGGCTAGAGTAGAGGAAATGGATTCTATTTGAATATCTGTCTAGAGGCTTTGCCCCACAGGTCCTGGTTGTCCTTGATGGGCTGCAGCTGTGAGCATTGAAGAGAACTGGGATAAAAGGGGGCGGCGTAGCCATTCAGGGAGAGCCTTGAAGGAGCCCTGAACTGGGAAAGAACAGCATGCAGAAGAAAGCGTCTGTGCTGTGAAGACCTGCAGCCATAAGAACACACCGAGGAGGTATGGACTTTAGCAATCTGAGAACAGCATGATGGGACTCTAGAGAAATAGAACAACAACAAGTGGCAGCTTTCGATTTGGAGCAATCCAGCAAAGATTGCAAATTTCTTGCTGGGCACCACCCTCTTGGTCAGGGCGAGTGGCCAGAAATGGAGGCCATTTTCCATGGGGAAAACGAAGTCATTGGCCCAGGCTCTGGGTGTCAGATGACAGGTGGCATCTGGGGCTCTAAGGACTTGCAGGGTCCTAGTTGCTGGCAGCTTTCGTTTTGGAAGGATCCAGCACAGTTTGTAGATTCCTGGCTTGGCACTGCCCTGCCTGCCAGGCAGAGTGGCCAGAAATGAAGGCCATTTTCCATGGGAAAAACGAAGTCCTTTCCCCAGGGTCTCAGTAATATGTTCAAGGTGGCGTTTGAGGCTCTAAGTACTTCCAGGGCCCTAGTTGCTGCCAGCTTTTCTTTTGGAAAAATCCAGCAACGATTGCATCATTCTAGCTAGGCTCCCACTTTCTGCCAGGGTGAGTGGCTGCCAAGGGAGGCCATTTGCCATGGGAAAAAGAAGTCCTTTCCCCAGGGTCTGGGTGTCAGATGAAAGGTGGCCTTTGGGGTTCTGAGGACTTGTAGGGTAGTACTTACTGGCTAGAGGAGAGGAAATGGATTCTATTTGAATATCTGTCTAGAGGCTTTGCCCCACAGGTCCTGGTTGTCCTTGATGGGCTGCAGCTGTGAGCATTGAAGAGAACTGGGATAAAAGGGGGCGGCGTAGCCATTCAGGGAGAGCCTTGAAGGAGCCCTGAACTGGGAAAGAACAGCATGCAGAAGAAAGCGTCTGTGCTGTGAAGACCTGCAGCCATAAGAACACACCGAGGAGGTATGGACTTTAGCAATCTGAGAACAGCATGATGGGACTCTAGAGAAATAGAACAACAACAAGTGGCAGCTTTCGATTTGGAGCAATCCAGCAAAGCTTGCAAATTTCTTGCTGGGCACCACCCTCTTGGTCAGGGCGAGTGGCCAGAAATGGAGGCCATTTTCCATGGGGAAAACGAAGTCATTGGCCCAGGCTCTGGGTGTCAGATGACAGGTGGCATCTGGGGCTGTAAGGACTTGCAGGGTCCTAGTTGCTGGCAGCTTTCGTTCTGGAAGGATCCAGCACAGTTTGTAGATTCCTGGCTTGGCACTGCCCTGCCTGCCAGGCCAAGTGGCCAGAAATGAAGGCCATTTTCCATGGGAAAAACGAAGTCCTTTCCCCAGGGTCTCAGTAATATGTTCAAGGTGGCGTTTGAGGCTCTAAGTACTTCCAGGGCCCTAGTTGCTGCCAGCTTTTCTTTTGGAAAAATCCAGCAACGATTGCATCATTCTAGCTAGGCTCCCACTTTCTGCCAGGGTGAGTGGCTGCCAAGGGAGGCCATTTGCCATGGGAAAAAGAAGTCCTTTCCCCAGGGTCTGGGTGTCAGATGAAAGGTGGCCTTTGGGGTTCTGAGGACTTGTAGGGTAGTACTTACTGGCTAGAGTAGAGGAAATGGATTCTATTTGAATATCTGTCTAGAGGCTTTGCCCCACAGGTCCTGGTTGTCCTTGATGGGCTGCAGCTGTGAGCATTGAAGAGAACTGGGATAAAAGGGGGCGGCTTAGCCATTCAGGGAGAGCCTTGAAGGAGCCCTGAACTGGGAAAGAACAGCATGCAGAAGAAAGCGTCTGTGCTGTGAAGATCTGCAGCCATAAGAACACACCGAGGAGGTATGGACTTTAGCAATCTGAGAACAGCATGATGGGACTCTAGAGAAATAGAACAACAACAAGTGGCAGCTTTCGATTTGGAGCAATCCAGCAAAGCTTGCAAATTTCTTGCTGGGCACCACCCTCTTGGTCAGGGCGAGTGGCCAGAAATGGAGGCCATTTTCCATGGGGAAAACGAAGTCATTGGCCCAGGCTCTGGGTGTCAGATGACAGGTGGCATCTGGGGCTCTAAGGACTTGCAGGGTCCTAGTTGCTGGCAGCTTTCGTTCTGGAAGGATCCAGCACAGTTTGTAGATTCCTGGCTTGGCACTGCCCTGCCTGCCAGGCAGAGTGGCCACAAATGAAGGCCATTTTCCATGGGAAGAACGAAGTCCTTTCCCCAGGGTCTCAGTAATATGTTCAAGGTGGCGTTTGAGGCTCTAAGTACTTCCAGGGCCCTAGTTGCTGGCAGCTTTTCTTTTGGAAAAATCCAGCAACGATTGCATCATTCTAGCTAGGCTCCCACTTTCTGCCAGGGTGAGTGGCTGCCAAGGGAGGCCATTTGCCATGGGAAAAAGAAGTCCTTTCCCCAGGGTCTGGGTGTCAGATGAAAGGTGGCCTTTGGGGTTCTGAGGACTTGTAGGGTAGTACTTACTGGCTAGAGTAGAGGAAATGGATTCTATTTGAATATCTGTCTAGAGGCTTTGCCCCACAGGTCCTGGTTGTCCTTGATGGGCTGCAGCTGTGAGCATTGAAGAGAACTGGGATAAAAGGGGGCGGCGTAGCCATTCAGGGAGAGCCTTGAAGGAGCCCTGAACTGGGAAAGAACAGCATGCAGAAGAAAGCGTCTGTGCTGTGAAGATCTGCAGCCATAAGAACACACCGAGGAGGTATGGACTTTAGCAATCTGAGAACAGCATGATGGGACTCTAGAGAAATAGAACAACAACAAGTGGCAGCTTTCGATTTGGAGCAATCCAGCAAAGCTTGCAAATTTCTTGCTGGGCACCACCCTCTTGGTCAGGGCGAGTGGCCAGAAATGGAGGCCATTTTCCATGGGGAAAACGAAGTCATTGGCCCAGGCTCTGGGTGTCAGATGACAGGTGGCATCTGGGGCTCTAAGGACTTGCAGGGTCCTAGTTGCTGGCAGCTTTCGTTTTGGAAGGATCCAGCACAGTTTGTAGATTCCTGGCTTGGCACTGCCCTGCCTGCCAGGCAGAGTGGCCAGAAATGAAGGCCATTTTCCATGGGAAAAACGAAGTCCTTTCCCCAGGGTCTCAGTAATATGTTCAAGGTGGCGTTTGAGGCTCTAAGTACTTCCAGGGCCCTAGTTGCTGCCGGCTTTTCTTTTGGAAAAATCCAGCAACGATTGCATCATTCTAGCTAGGCTCCCACTTTCTGCCAGGGTGAGTGGCTGCCAAGGGAGGCCATTTGCCATGGGAAAAAGAAGTCCTTTCCCCAGGGTCTGGGTGTCAGATGAAAGGTGGCCTTTGGGGTTCTGAGGACTTGTAGGGTAGTACTTACTGGCTAGAGTAGAGGAAATGGATTCTATTTGAATATCTGTCTAGAGGCTTTGCCCCACAGGTCCTGGTTGTCCTTGATGGGCTGCAGCTGTGAGCATTGAAGAGAACTGGGATAAAAGGGGGCGGCTTAGCCATTCAGAGAGAGCCTTGAAGGAGCCCTGAACTGGGAAAGAACAGCATGCAGAAGAAAGCGTCTGTGCTGTGAAGATCTGCAGCCATAAGAACACACCGAGGAGGTATGGACTTTAGCAATCTGAGAACAGCATGATGGGACTCTAGAGAAATAGAACAACAACAAGTGGCAGCTTTCGATTTGGAGCAATCCAGCAAAGCTTGCAAATTTCTTGCTGGGCACCACCCTCTTGGTCAGGGCGAGTGGCCAGAAATGGAGGCCATTTTCCATGGGGAAAACGAAGTCATTGGCCCAGGCTCTGGGTGTCAGATGACTGGTGGCATCTGGGGCTGTAAGGACTTGCAGGGTCCTAGTTGCTGGCAGCTTTCGTTCTGGAAGGATCCAGCAGAGTTTGTAGATTCCTGGCTTGGCACTGCCCTGCCTGCCAGGCAGAGTGGCCACAAATGAAGGCCATTTTCCATGGGAAAAACGAAGTCCTTTCCCCAGGGTCTCAGTAATATGTTCAAGGTGGCGTTTGAGGCTCTAAGTACTTCCAGGGCCCTAGTTGCTGCCAGCTTTTCTTTTGGAAAAATCCAGCAACGATTGCATCATTCTAGCTAGGCTCCCACTTTCTGCCAGGGTGAGTGGCTGCCAAGGGAGGCCATTTGCCATGGGAAAAAGAAGTCCTTTCCCCAGGGTCTGGGTGTCAGATGAAAGGTGGCCTTTGGGGTTCTGAGGACTTGTAGGGTAGTACTTACTGGCTAGAGTAGAGGAAATGGATTCTATTTGAATATCTGTCTAGAGGCTTTGCCCCACAGGTCCTGGTTGTCCTTGATGGGCTGCAGCTGTGAGCATTGAAGAGAACTGGGATAAAAGGGGGCGGCTTAGCCATTCAGAGAGAGCCTTGAAGGAGCCCTGAACTGGGAAAGAACAGCATGCAGAAGAAAGCGTCTGTGCTGTGAAGACCTGCAGCCATAAGAACACACCGAGGAGGTATGGACTTTAGCAATCTGAGAACAGCATGATGGGACTCTAGAGAAATAGAACAACAACAAGTGGCAGCTTTCGATTTGGAGCAATCCAGCAAAGCTTGCAAATTTCTTGCTGGGCACCACCCTCTTGGTCAGGGCGAGTGGCCAGAAATGGAGGCCATTTTCCATGGGGAAAACGAAGTCATTGGCCCAGGCTCTGGGTGTCAGATGACAGGTGGCATCTGGGGCTCTAAGGACTTGCAGGGTCCTAGTTGCTGGCAGCTTTCGTTTTGGAAGGATCCAGCACAGTTTGTAGATTCCTGGCTTGGCACTGCCCTGCCTGCCAGGCAGAGTGGCCAGAAATGAAGGCCATTTTCCATGGGAAAAACGAAGTCCTTTCCCCAGGGTCTCAGTAATATGTTCAAGGTGGCGTTTGAGGCTCTAAGTACTTCCAGGGCCCTAGTTGCTGCCGGCTTTTCTTTTGGAAAAATCCAGCAACGATTGCATCATTCTAGCTAGGCTCCCACTTTCTGCCAGGGTGAGTGGCTGCCAAGGGAGGCCATTTGCCATGGGAAAAAGAAGTCCTTTCCCCAGGGTCTGGGTGTCAGATGAAAGGTGGCCTTTGGGGTTCTGAGGACTTGTAGGGTACTACTTACTGGCTAGAGTAGAGGAAATGGATTCTATTTGAATATCTGTCTAGAGGCTTTGCCCCACAGGTCCTGGTTGTCCTTGATGGGCTGCAGCTGTGAGCATTGAAGAGAACTGGGATAAAAGGGGGCGGCGTAGCCATTCAGGGAGAGCCTTGAAGGAGCCCTGAACTGGGAAAGAACAGCATGCAGAAGAAAGCGTCTGTGCTGTGAAGACCTGCAGCCATAAGAACACACCGAGGAGGTATGGACTTTAGCAATCTGAGAACAGCATGATGGGACTCTAGAGAAATAGAACAACAACAAGTGGCAGCTTTCGATTTGGAGCAATCCAGCAAAGCTTGCAAATTTCTTGCTGGGCACCACCCTCTTGGTCAGGGCGAGTGGCCAGAAATGGAGGCCATTTTCCATGGGGAAAACGAAGTCATTGGCCCAGGCTCTGGGTGTCAGATGACTGGTGGCATCTGGGGCTCTAAGGACTTGCAGGGTCCTAGTTGCTGGCAGCTTTCGTTCTGGAAGGATCCAGCAGAGTTTGTAGATTCCTGGCTTGGCACTGCCCTGCCTGCCAGGCAGAGTGGCCACAAATGAAGGCCATTTTCCATGGGAAAAACGAAGTCCTTTCCCCAGGGTCTCAGTAATATGTTCAAGGTGGCGTTTGAGGCTCTAAGTACTTCCAGGGCCCTAGTTGCTGGCAGCTTTTCTTTTGGAAAAATCCAGCAACGATTGCATCATTCTAGCTAGGCTCCCACTTTCTGCCAGGGTGAGTGGCTGCCAAGGGAGGCCATTTGCCATGGGAAAAAGAAGTCCTTTCCCCAGGGTCTGGGTGTCAGATGAAAGGTGGCCTTTGGGGTTCTGAGGACTTGTAGGGTAGTACTTACTGGCTAGAGTAGAGGAAATGGATTCTATTTGAATATCTGTCTAGAGGCTTTGCCCCACAGGTCCTGGTTGTCCTTGATGGGCTGCAGCTGTGAGCATTGAAGAGAACTGGGATAAAAGGGGGCGGCTTAGCCATTCAGAGAGAGCCTTGAAGGAGCCCTGAACTGGGAAAGAACAGCATGCAGAAGAAAGCGTCTGTGCTGTGAAGACCTGCAGCCATAAGAACACACCGAGGAGGTATGGACTTTAGCAATCTGAGAACAGCATGATGGGACTCTAGAGAAATAGAACAACAACAAGTGGCAGCTTTCGATTTGGAGCAATCCAGCAAAGCTTGCAAATTTCTTGCTGGGCACCACCCTCTTGGTCAGGGCGAGTGGCCAGAAATGGAGGCCATTTTCCATGGGGAAAACGAAGTCATTGGCCCAGGCTCTGGGTGTCAGATGACTGGTGGCATCTGGGGCTCTAAGGACTTGCAGGGTCCTAGTTGCTGGCAGCTTTCGTTCTGGAAGGATCCAGCAGAGTTTGTAGATTCCTGGCTTGGCACTGCCCTGCCTGCCAGGCAGAGTGGCCACAAATGAAGGCCATTTTCCATGGGAAAAACGAAGTCCTTTCCCCAGGGTCTCAGTAATATGTTCAAGGTGGCGTTTGAGGCTCTAAGTACTTCCAGGGCCCTAGTTGCTGGCAGCTTTTCTTTTGGAAAAATCCAGCAACGATTGCATCATTCTAGCTAGGCTCCCACTTTCTGCCAGGGTGAGTGGCTGCCAAGGGAGGCCATTTGCCATGGGAAAAAGAAGTCCTTTCCCCAGGGTCTGGGTGTCAGATGAAAGGTGGCCTTTGGGGTTCTGAGGACTTGTAGGGTAGTACTTACTGGCTAGAGTAGAGGAAATGGATTCTATTTGAATATCTGTCTAGAGGCTTTGCCCCACAGGTCCTGGTTGTCCTTGATGGGCTGCAGCTGTGAGCATTGAAGAGAACTGGGATAAAAGGGGGCGGCTTAGCCATTCAGAGAGAGCCTTGAAGGAGCCCTGAACTGGGAAAGAACAGCATGCAGAAGAAAGCGTCTGTGCTGTGAAGATCTGCAGCCATAAGAACACACCGAGGAGGTATGGACTTTAGCAATCTGAGAACAGCATGATGGGACTCTAGAGAAATAGAAGAACAACAAGTGGCAGCTTTAGATTTGGAGCAATCCAGCAAAGCTTGCAAATTTCTTGCTGGGCACCACCCTCTTGGTCAGGGCGAGTGGCCAGAAATGGAGGCCATTTTCCATGGGGAAAACGAAGTCATTGGCCCAGGCTCTGGGTGTCAGATGACTGGTGGCATCTGGGGCTCTAAGGACTTGCAGGGTCCTAGTTGCTGGCAGCTTTCGTTCTGGAAGGATCCAGCACAGTTTGTAGATTCCTGGCTTGGCACTGCCCTGCCTGCCAGGCAGAGTGGCCACAAATGAAGGCCATTTTCCATGGGAAAAACGAAGTCCTTTCCCCAGGGTCTCAGTAATATGTTCAAGGTGGCGTTTGAGGCTCTAAGTACTTCCAGGGCCCTAGTTGCTGCCAGCTTTTCTTTTGGAAAAATCCAGCAACGATTGCATCATTCTAGCTAGGCTCCCACTTTCTGCCAGGGTGAGTGGCTGCCAAGGGAGGCCATTTGCCATGGGAAAAAGAAGTCCTTTCCCCAGGGTCTGGGTGTCAGATGAAAGGTGGCCTTTGGGGTTCTGAGGACTTGTAGGGTAGTACTTACTGGCTAGAGTAGAGGAAATGGATTCTATTTGAATATCTGTCTAGAGGCTTTGCCCCACAGGTCCTGGTTGTCCTTGATGGGCTGCAGCTGTGAGCATTGAAGAGAACTGGGATAAAAGGGGGCGGCGTAGCCATTCAGGGAGAGCCTTGAAGGAGCCCTGAACTGGGAAAGAACAGCATGCAGAAGAAAGCGTCTGTGCTGTGAAGATCTGCAGCCATAAGAACACACCGAGGAGGTATGGACTTTAGCAATCTGAGAACAGCATGATGGGACTCTAGAGAAATAGAACAACAACAAGTGGCAGCTTTCGATTTGGAGCAATCCAGCAAAGCTTGCAAATTTCTTGCTGGGCACCACCCTCTTGGTCAGGGCGAGTGGCCAGAAATGGAGGCCATTTTCCATGGGGAAAACGAAGTCATTGGCCCAGGCTCTGGGTGTCAGATGACTGGTGGCATCTGGGGCTCTAAGGACTTGCAGGGTCCTAGTTGCTGGCAGCTTTCGTTCTGGAAGGATCCAGCAGAGTTTGTAGATTCCTGGCTTGGCACTGCCCTGCCTGCCAGGCAGAGTGGCCAGAAATGAAGGCCATTTTCCATGGGAAAAACGAAGTCCTTTCCCCAGGGTCTCAGTAATATGTTCAAGGTGGCGTTTGAGGCTCTAAGTACTTCCAGGGCCCTAGTTGCTGCCAGCTTTTCTTTTGGAAAAATCCAGCAACGATTGCATCATTCTAGCTAGGCTCCCACTTTCTGCCAGGGTGAGTGGCTGCCAAGGGAGGCCATTTGCCATGGGAAAAAGAAGTCCTTTCCCCAGGGTCTGGGTGTCAGATGAAAGGTGGCCTTTGGGGTTCTGAGGACTTGTAGGGTAGTACTTACTGGCTAGAGTAGAGGAAATGGATTCTATTTGAATATCTGTCTAGAGGCTTTGCCCCACAGGTCCTGGTTGTCCTTGATGGGCTGCAGCTGTGAGCATTGAAGAGAACTGGGATAAAAGGGGGCGGCGTAGCCATTCAGGGAGAGCCTTGAAGGAGCCCTGAACTGGGAAAGAACAGCATGCAGAAGAAAGCGTCTGTGCTGTGAAGATCTGCAGCCATAAGAACACACCGAGGAGGTATGGACTTTAGCAATCTGAGAACAGCATGATGGGACTCTAGAGAAATAGAACAACAACAAGTGGCAGCTTTCGATTTGGAGCAATCCAGCAAAGCTTGCAAATTTCTTGCTGGGCACCACCCTCTTGGTCAGGGCGAGTGGCCAGAAATGGAGGCCATTTTCCATGGGGAAAACGAAGTCATTGGCCCAGGCTCTGGGTGTCAGATGACTGGTGGCATCTGGGGCTCTAAGGACTTGCAGGGTCCTAGTTGCTGGCAGCTTTCGTTCTGGAAGGATCCAGCACAGTTTGTAGATTCCTGGCTTGGCACTGCCCTGCCTGCCAGGCAGAGTGGCCAGAAATGAAGGCCATTTTCCATGGGAAAAACGAAGTCCTTTCCCCAGGGTCTCAGTAATATGTTCAAGGTGGCGTTTGAGGCTCTAAGTACTTCCAGGGCCCTAGTTGCTGCCAGCTTTTCTTTTGGAAAAATCCAGCAACGATTGCATCATTCTAGCTAGGCTCCCACTTTCTGCCAGGGTGAGTGGCTGCCAAGGGAGGCCATTTGCCATGGGAAAAAGAAGTCCTTTCCCCAGGGTCTGGGTGTCAGATGAAAGGTGGCCTTTGGGGTTCTGAGGACTTGTAGGGTAGTACTTACTGGCTAGAGTAGAGGAAATGGATTCTATTTGAATATCTGTCTAGAGGCTTTGCCCCACAGGTCCTGGTTGTCCTTGATGGGCTGCAGCTGTGAGCATTGAAGAGAACTGGGATAAAAGGGGGCGGCGTAGCCATTCAGGGAGAGCCTTGAAGGAGCCCTGAACTGGGAAAGAACAGCATGCAGAAGAAAGCGTCTGTGCTGTGAAGACCTGCAGCCATAAGAACACACCGAGGAGGTATGGACTTTAGCAATCTGAGAACAGCATGATGGGACTCTAGAGAAATAGAACAACAACAAGTGGCAGCTTTCGATTTGGAGCAATCCAGCAAAGCTTGCAAATTTCTTGCTGGGCACCACCCTCTTGGTCAGGGCGAGTGGCCAGAAATGGAGGCCATTTTCCATGGGGAAAACGAAGTCATTGGCCCAGGCTCTGGGTGTCAGATGACAGGTGGCATCTGGGGCTCTAAGGACTTGCAGGGTCCTAGTTCCTGGCAGCTTTCGTTTTGGAAGGATCCAGCACAGTTTGTAGATTCCTGGCTTGGCACTGCCCTGCCTGCCAGGCAGAGTGGCCACAAATGAAGGCCATTTTCCATGGGAAAAACGAAGTCCTTTCCCCAGGGTCTCAGTAATATGTTCAAGGTGGCGTTTGAGGCTCTAAGTACTTCCAGGGCCCTAGTTGCTGCCAGCTTTTCTTTTGGAAAAATCCAGCAACGATTGCATCATTCTAGCTAGGCTCCCACTTTCTGCCAGGGTGAGTGGCTGCCAAGGGAGGCCATTTGCCATGGGAAAAAGAAGTCCTTTCCCCAGGGTCTGGGTGTCAGATGAAAGGTGGCCTTTGGGGTTCTGAGGACTTGTAGGGTAGTACTTACTGGCTAGAGTAGAGGAAATGGATTCTATTTGAATATCTGTCTAGAGGCTTTGCCCCACAGGTCCTGGTTGTCCTTGATGGGCTGCAGCTGTGAGCATTGAAGAGAACTGGGATAAAAGGGGGCGGCGTAGCCATTCAGGGAGAGCCTTGAAGGAGCCCTGAACTGGGAAAGAACAGCATGCAGAAGAAAGCGTCTGTGCTGTGAAGATCTGCAGCCATAAGAACACACCGAGGAGGTATGGACTTTAGCAATCTGAGAACAGCATGATGGGACTCTAGAGAAATAGAACAACAACAAGTGGCAGCTTTAGATTTGGAGCAATCCAGCAAAGCTTGCAAATTTCTTGCTGGGCACCACCCTCTTGGTCAGGGCGAGTGGCCAGAAATGGAGGCCATTTTCCATGGGGAAAACGAAGTCATTGGCCCAGGCTCTGGGTGTCAGATGACAGGTGGCATCTGGGGCTGTAAGGACTTGCAGGGTCCTAGTTGCTGGCAGCTTTCGTTCTGGAAGGATCCAGCAGAGTTTGTAGATTCCTGGCTTGGCACTGCCCTGCCTGCCAGGCAGAGTGGCCACAAATGAAGGCCATTTTCCATGGGAAAAACGAAGTCCTTTCCCCAGGGTCTCAGTAATATGTTCAAGGTGGCGTTTGAGGCTCTAAGTACTTCCAGGGCCCTAGTTGCTGGCAGCTTTTCTTTTGGAAAAATCCAGCAACGATTG
The DNA here is from genome assembly GCF_020745825.1 of Agelaius phoeniceus. Lineage (NCBI taxonomy): Eukaryota > Metazoa > Chordata > Aves > Passeriformes > Icteridae > Agelaius > Agelaius phoeniceus. Next base: position 91,103 of record NW_026531084.1, on the reverse strand, counting down.
CATCATTCTAGCTAGGCTCCCACTTTCTGCCAGGGTGAGTGGCTGCCAAGGGAGGCCATTTGCCATGGGAAAAAGAAGTCCTTTCCCCAGGGTCTGGGTGTCAGATGAAAGGTGGCCTTTGGGGTTCTGAGGACTTGTAGGGTAGTACTTACTGGCTAGAGTAGAGGAAATGGATTCTATTTGAATATCTGTCTAGAGGCTTTGCCCCACAGGTCCTGGTTGTCCTTGATGGGCTGCAGCTGTGAGCATTGAAGAGAACTGGGATAAAAGGGGGCGGCGTAGCCATTCAGGGAGAGCCTTGAAGGAGCCCTGAACTGGGAAAGAACAGCATGCAGAAGAAAGCGTCTGTGCTGTGAAGATCTGCAGCCATAAGAACACACCGAGGAGGTATGGACTTTAGCAATCTGAGAACAGCATGATGGGACTCTAGAGAAATAGAACAACAACAAGTGGCAGCTTTCGATTTGGAGCAATCCAGCAAAGCTTGCAAATTTCTTGCTGGGCACCACCCTCTTGGTCAGGGCGAGTGGCCAGAAATGGAGGCCATTTTCCATGGGGAAAACGAAGTCATTGGCCCAGGCTCTGGGTGTCAGATGACAGGTGGCATCTGGGGCTCTAAGGACTTGCAGGGTCCTAGTTGCTGGCAGCTTTCGTTCTGGAAGGATCCAGCATAGTTTGTAGATTCCTGGCTTGGCACTGCCCTGCCTGCCAGGCCAAGTGGCCAGAAATGAAGGCCATTTTCCATGGGAAAAACGAAGTCCTTTCCCCAGGGTCTCAGTAATATGTTCAAGGTGGCGTTTGAGGCTCTAAGTACTTCCAGGGCCCTAGTTGCTGGCAGCTTTTCTTTTGGAAAAATCCAGCAACGATTGCATCATTCTAGCTAGGCTCCCACTTTCTGCCAGGGTGAGTGGCTGCCAAGGGAGGCCATTTGCCATGGGAAAAAGAAGTCCTTTCCCCAGGGTCTGGGTGTCAGATGAAAGGTGGCCTTTGGGGTTCTGAGGACTTGTAGGGTAGTACTTACTGGCTAGAGGAGAGGAAATGGATTCTATTTGAATATCTGTCTAGAGGCTTTGCCCCACAGGTCCTGGTTGTCCTTGATGGGCTGCAGCTGTGAGCATTGAAGAGAACTGGGATAAAAGGGGGCGGCGTAGCCATTCAGGGAGAGCCTTGAAGGAGCCCTGAACTGGGAAAGAACAGCATGCAGAAGAAAGCGTCTGTGCTGTGAAGATCTGCAGCCATAAGAACACACCGAGGAGGTATGGACTTTAGCAATCTGAGAACAGCATTATGGGACTCTAGAGAAATAGAACAACAACAAGTGGCAGCTTTAGATTTGGAGCAATCCAGCAAAGCTTGCAAATTTCTTGCTGGGCACCACCCTCTTGGTCAGGGCGAGTGGCCAGAAATGGAGGCCATTTTCCATGGGGAAAACGAAGTCATTGGCCCAGGCTCTGGGTGTCAGATGACTGGTGGCATCTGGGGCTCTAAGGACTTGCAGGGTCCTAGTTGCTGGCAGCTTTCGTTCTGGAAGGATCCAGCAGAGTTTGTAGATTCCTGGCTTGGCACTGCCCTGCCTGCCAGGCAGAGTGGCCACAAATGAAGGCCATTTTCCATGGGAAAAACGAAGTCCTTTCCCCAGGGTCTCAGTAATATGTTCAAGGTGGCGTTTGAGGCTCTAAGTACTTCCAGGGCCCTAGTTGCTGCCAGCTTTTCTTTTGGAAAAATCCAGCAACGATTGCATCATTCTAGCTAGGCTCCCACTTTCTGCCAGGGTGAGTGGCTGCCAAGGGAGGCCATTTGCCATGGGAAAAAGAAGTCCTTTCCCCAGGGTCTGGGTGTCAGATGAAAGGTGGCCTTTGGGGTTCTGAGGACTTGTAGGGTAGTACTTACTGGCTAGAGTAGAGGAAATGGATTCTATTTGAATATCTGTCTAGAGGCTTTGCCCCACAGGTCCTGGTTGTCCTTGATGGGCTGCAGCTGTGAGCATTGAAGAGAACTGGGATAAAAGGGGGCGGCGTAGCCATTCAGGGAGAGCCTTGAAGGAGCCCTGAACTGGGAAAGAACAGCATGCAGAAGAAAGCGTCTGTGCTGTGAAGACCTGCAGCCATAAGAACACACCGAGGAGGTATGGACTTTAGCAATCTGAGAACAGCATGATGGGACTCTAGAGAAATAGAACAACAACAAGTGGCAGCTTTCGATTTGGAGCAATCCAGCAAAGCTTGCAAATTTCTTGCTGGGCACCACCCTCTTGGTCAGGGCGAGTGGCCAGAAATGGAGGCCATTTTCCATGGGGAAAACGAAGTCATTGGCCCAGGCTCTGGGTGTCAGATGACAGGTGGCATCTGGGGCTCTAAGGACTTGCAGGGTCCTAGTTGCTGGCAGCTTTCGTTCTGGAAGGATCCAGCAGAGTTTGTAGATTCCTGGCTTGGCACTGCCCTGCCTGCCAGGCAGAGTGGCCACAAATGAAGGCCATTTTCCATGGGAAAAACGAAGTCCTTTCCCCAGGGTCTCAGTAATATGTTCAAGGTGGCGTTTGAGGCTCTAAGTACTTCCAGGGCCCTAGTTGCTGCCAGCTTTTCTTTTGGAAAAATCCAGCAACGATTGCATCATTCTAGCTAGGCTCCCACTTTCTGCCAGGGTGAGTGGCTGCCAAGGGAGGCCATTTGCCATGGGAAAAAGAAGTCCTTTCCCCAGGGTCTGGGTGTCAGATGAAAGGTGGCCTTTGGGGTTCTGAGGACTTGTAGGGTAGTACTTACTGGCTAGAGTAGAGGAAATGGATTCTATTTGAATATCTGTCTAGAGGCTTTGCCCCACAGGTCCTGGTTGTCCTTGATGGGCTGCAGCTGTGAGCATTGAAGAGAACTGGGATAAAAGGGGGCGGCGTAGCCATTCAGGGAGAGCCTTGAAGGAGCCCTGAACTGGGAAAGAACAGCATGCAGAAGAAAGCGTCTGTGCTGTGAAGACCTGCAGCCATAAGAACACACCGAGGAGGTATGGACTTTAGCAATCTGAGAACAGCATGATGGGACTCTAGAGAAATAGAACAACAACAAGTGGCAGCTTTCGATTTGGAGCAATCCAGCAAAGCTTGCAAATTTCTTGCTGGGCACCACCCTCTTGGTCAGGGCGAGTGGCCAGAAATGGAGGCCATTTTCCATGGGGAAAACGAAGTCATTGGCCCAGGCTCTGGGTGTCAGATGACTGGTGGCATCTGGGGCTCTAAGGACTTGCAGGGTCCTAGTTGCTGGCAGCTTTCGTTCTGGAAGGATCCAGCAGAGTTTGTAGATTCCTGGCTTGGCACTGCCCTGCCTGCCAGGCAGAGTGGCCACAAATGAAGGCCATTTTCCATGGGAAAAACGAAGTCCTTTCCCCAGGGTCTCAGTAATATGTTCAAGGTGGCGTTTGAGGCTCTAAGTACTTCCAGGGCCCTAGTTGCTGCCAGCTTTTCTTTTGGAAAAATCCAGCAACGATTGCATCATTCTAGCTAGGCTCCCACTTTCTGCCAGGGTGAGTGGCTGCCAAGGGAGGCCATTTGCCATGGGAAAAAGAAGTCCTTTCCCCAGGGTCTGGGTGTCAGATGAAAGGTGGCCTTTGGGGTTCTGAGGACTTGTAGGGTAGTACTTACTGGCTAGAGTAGAGGAAATGGATTCTATTTGAATATCTGTCTAGAGGCTTTGCCCCACAGGTCCTGGTTGTCCTTGATGGGCTGCAGCTGTGAGCATTGAAGAGAACTGGGATAAAAGGGGGCGGCGTAGCCATTCAGGGAGAGCCTTGAAGGAGCCCTGAACTGGGAAAGAACAGCATGCAGAAGAAAGCGTCTGTGCTGTGAAGACCTGCAGCCATAAGAACACACCGAGGAGGTATGGACTTTAGCAATCTGAGAACAGCATGATGGGACTCTAGAGAAATAGAAGAACAACAAGTGGTAGCTTTAGATTTGGAGCAATCCAGCAAAGCTTGCAAATTTCTTGCTGGGCACCACCCTCTTGGTCAGGGCGAGTGGCCAGAAATGGAGGCCATTTTCCATGGGGAAAACGAAGTCATTGGCCCAGGCTCTGGGTGTCAGATGACTGGTGGCATCTGGGGCTCTAAGGACTTGCAGGGTCCTAGTTGCTGGCAGCTTTCGTTCTGGAAGGATCCAGCAGAGTTTGTAGATTCCTGGCTTGGCACTGCCCTGCCTGCCAGGCCAAGTGGCCAGAAATGAAGGCCATTTTCCATGGGAAAAACGAAGTCCTTTCCCCAGGGTCTCAGTAATATGTTCAAGGTGGCGTTTGAGGCTCTAAGTACTTCCAGGGCCCTAGTTGCTGCCAGCTTTTCTTTTGGAAAAATCCAGCAACGATTGCATCATTCTAGCTAGGCTCCCACTTTCTGCCAGGGTGAGTGGCTGCCAAGGGAGGCCATTTGCCATGGGAAAGAGAAGTCCTTTCCCCAGGGTCTGGGTGTCAGATGAAAGGTGGCCTTTGGGGTTCTGAGGACTTGTAGGGTAGTACTTACTGGCTAGAGTAGAGGAAATGGATTCTATTTGAATATCTGTCCCACAGGTCCTGGTTGTCCTTGATGGGCTGCAGCTGTGAGCATTGAAGAGAACTGGGATAAAAGGGGGCGGCGTAGCCATTCAGGGAGAGCCTTGAAGGAGCCCTGAACTGGGAAAGAACAGCATGCAGAAGAAAGCGTCTGTGCTGTGAAGATCTGCAGCCATAAGAACACACCGAGGAGGTATGGACTTTAGCAATCTGAGAACAGCATGATGGGACTCTAGAGAAATAGAACAACAACAAGTGGCAGCTTTCGATTTGGAGCAATCCAGCAAAGCTTGCAAATTTCTTGCTGGGCACCACCCTCTTGGTCAGGGCGAGTGGCCAGAAATGGAGGCCATTTTCCATGGGGAAAACGAAGTCATTGGCCCAGGCTCTGGGTGTCAGATGACTGGTGGCATCTGGGGCTCTAAGGACTTGCAGGGTCCTAGTTGCTGGCAGCTTTCGTTCTGGAAGGATCCAGCAGAGTTTGTAGATTCCTGGCTTGGCACTGCCCTGCCTGCCAGGCAGAGTGGCCACAAATGAAGGCCATTTTCCATGGGAAAAACGAAGTCCTTTCCCCAGGGTCTCAGTAATATGTTCAAGGTGGCGTTTGAGGCTCTAAGTACTTCCAGGGCCCTAGTTGCTGCCAGCTTTTCTTTTGGAAAAATCCAGCAACGATTGCATCATTCTAGCTAGGCTCCCACTTTCTGCCAGGGTGAGTGGCTGCCAAGGGAGGCCATTTGCCATGGGAAAAAGAAGTCCTTTCCCCAGGGTCTGGGTGTCAGATGAAAGGTGGCCTTTGGGGTTCTGAGGACTTGTAGGGTAGTACTTACTGGCTAGAGTAGAGGAAATGGATTCTATTTGAATATCTGTCTAGAGGCTTTGCCCCACAGGTCCTGGTTGTCCTTGATGGGCTGCAGCTGTGAGCATTGAAGAGAACTGGGATAAAAGGGGGCGGCGTAGCCATTCAGGGAGAGCCTTGAAGGAGCCCTGAACTGGGAAAGAACAGCATGCAGAAGAAAGCGTCTGTGCTGTGAAGACCTGCAGCCATAAGAACACACCGAGGAGGTATGGACTTTAGCAATCTGAGAACAGCATGATGGGACTCTAGAGAAATAGAACAACAACAAGTGGCAGCTTTCGATTTGGAGCAATCCAGCAAAGCTTGCAAATTTCTTGCTGGGCACCACCCTCTTGGTCAGGGCGAGTGGCCAGAAATGGAGGCCATTTTCCATGGGGAAAACGAAGTCATTGGCCCAGGCTCTGGGTGTCAGATGACTGGTGGCATCTGGGGCTGTAAGGACTTGCAGGGTCCTAGTTGCTGGCAGCTTTCGTTCTGGAAGGATCCAGCACAGTTTGTAGATTCCTGGCTTGGCACTGCCCTGCCTGCCAGGCCAAGTGGCCAGAAATGAAGGCCATTTTCCATGGGAAAAACGAAGTCCTTTCCCCAGGGTCTCAGTAATATGTTCAAGGTGGCGTTTGAGGCTCTAAGTACTTCCAGGGCCCTAGTTGCTGCCAGCTTTTCTTTTGGAAAAATCCAGCAACGATTGCATCATTCTAGCTAGGCTCCCACTTTCTGCCAGGGTGAGTGGCTGCCAAGGGAGGCCATTTGCCATGGGAAAGAGAAGTCCTTTCCCCAGGGTCTGGGTGTCAGATGAAAGGTGGCCTTTGGGGTTCTGAGGACTTGTAGGGTAGTACTTACTGGCTAGAGTAGAGGAAATGGATTCTATTTGAATATCTGTCCCACAGGTCCTGGTTGTCCTTGATGGGCTGCAGCTGTGAGCATTGAAGAGAACTGGGATAAAAGGGGGCGGCGTAGCCATTCAGGGAGAGCCTTGAAGGAGCCCTGAACTGGGAAAGAACAGCATGCAGAAGAAAGCGTCTGTGCTGTGAAGATCTGCAGCCATAAGAACACACCGAGGAGGTATGGACTTTAGCAATCTGAGAACAGCATGATGGGACTCTAGAGAAATAGAACAACAACAAGTGGCAGCTTTCGATTTGGAGCAATCCAGCAAAGCTTGCAAATTTCTTGCTGGGCACCACCCTCTTGGTCAGGGCGAGTGGCCAGAAATGGAGGCCATTTTCCATGGGGAAAACGAAGTCATTGGCCCAGGCTCTGGGTGTCAGATGACTGGTGGCATCTGGGGCTCTAAGGACTTGCAGGGTCCTAGTTGCTGGCAGCTTTCGTTCTGGAAGGATCCAGCAGAGTTTGTAGATTCCTGGCTTGGCACTGCCCTGCCTGCCAGGCAGAGTGGCCACAAATGAAGGCCATTTTCCATGGGAAAAACGAAGTCCTTTCCCCAGGGTCTCAGTAATATGTTCAAGGTGGCGTTTGAGGCTCTAAGTACTTCCAGGGCCCTAGTTGCTGCCAGCTTTTCTTTTGGAAAAATCCAGCAACGATTGCATCATTCTAGCTAGGCTCCCACTTTCTGCCAGGGTGAGTGGCTGCCAAGGGAGGCCATTTGCCATGGGAAAAAGAAGTCCTTTCCCCAGGGTCTGGGTGTCAGATGAAAGGTGGCCTTTGGGGTTCTGAGGACTTGTAGGGTACTACTTACTGGCTAGAGTAGAGGAAATGGATTCTATTTGAATATCTGTCTAGAGGCTTTGCCCCACAGGTCCTGGTTGTCCTTGATGGGCTGCAGCTGTGAGCATTGAAGAGAACTGGGATAAAAGGGGGCGGCGTAGCCATTCAGGGAGAGCCTTGAAGGAGCCCTGAACTGGGAAAGAACAGCATGCAGAAGAAAGCGTCTGTGCTGTGAAGACCTGCAGCCATAAGAACACACCGAGGAGGTATGGACTTTAGCAATCTGAGAACAGCATGATGGGACTCTAGAGAAATAGAACAACAACAAGTGGCAGCTTTAGATTTGGAGCAATCCAGCAAAGCTTGCAAATTTCTTGCTGGGCACCACCCTCTTGGTCAGGGCGAGTGGCCAGAAATGGAGGCCATTTTCCATGGGGAAAACGAAGTCATTGGCCCAGGCTCTGGGTGTCAGATGACAGGTGGCATCTGGGGCTCTAAGGACTTGCAGGGTCCTAGTTGCTGGCAGCTTTCGTTCTGGAAGGATCCAGCAGAGTTTGTAGATTCCTGGCTTGGCACTGCCCTGCCTGCCAGGCCAAGTGGCCAGAAATGAAGGCCATTTTCCATGGGAAAAACGAAGTCCTTTCCCCAGGGTCTCAGTAATATGTTCAAGGTGGCGTTTGAGGCTCTAAGTACTTCCAGGGCCCTAGTTGCTGCCAGCTTTTCTTTTGGAAAAATCCAGCAACGATTGCATCATTCTAGCTAGGCTCCCACTTTCTGCCAGGGTGAGTGGCTGCCAAGGGAGGCCATTTGCCATGGGAAAAAGAAGTCCTTTCCCCAGGGTCTGGGTGTCAGATGAAAGGTGGCCTTTGGGGTTCTGAGGACTTGTAGGGTAGTACTTACTGGCTAGAGGAGAGGAAATGGATTCTATTTGAATATCTGTCTAGAGGCTTTGCCCCACAGGTCCTGGTTGTCCTTGATGGGCTGCAGCTGTGAGCATTGAAGAGAACTGGGATAAAAGGGGGCGGCGTAGCCATTCAGGGAGAGCCTTGAAGGAGCCCTGAACTGGGAAAGAACAGCATGCAGAAGAAAGCGTCTGTGCTGTGAAGATCTGCAGCCATAAGAACACACCGAGGAGGTATGGACTTTAGCAATCTGAGAACAGCATGATGGGACTCTAGAGAAATAGAACAACAACAAGTGGCAGCTTTAGATTTGGAGCAATCCAGCAAAGCTTGCAAATTTCTTGCTGGGCACCACCCTCTTGGTCAGGGCGAGTGGCCAGAAATGGAGGCCATTTTCCATGGGGAAAACGAAGTCATTGGCCCAGGCTCTGGGTGTCAGATGACTGGTGGCATCTGGGGCTCTAAGGACTTGCAGGGTCCTAGTTGCTGGCAGCTTTCGTTCTGGAAGGATCCAGCAGAGTTTGTAGATTCCTGGCTTGGCACTGCCCTGCCTGCCAGGCAGAGTGGCCACAAATGAAGGCCATTTTCCATGGGAAAAACGAAGTCCTTTCCCCAGGGTCTCAGTAATATGTTCAAGGTGGCGTTTGAGGCTCTAAGTACTTCCAGGGCCCTAGTTGCTGCCAGCTTTTCTTTTGGAAAAATCCAGCAACGATTGCATCATTCTAGCTAGGCTCCCACTTTCTGCCAGGGTGAGTGGCTGCCAAGGGAGGCCATTTGCCATGGGAAAAAGAAGTCCTTTCCCCAGGGTCTGGGTGTCAGATGAAAGGTGGCCTTTGGGGTTCTGAGGACTTGTAGGGTAGTACTTACTGGCTAGAGTAGAGGAAATGGATTCTATTTGAATATCTGTCTAGAGGCTTTGCCCCACAGGTCCTGGTTGTCCTTGATGGGCTGCAGCTGTGAGCATTGAAGAGAACTGGGATAAAAGGGGGCGGCGTAGCCATTCAGGGAGAGCCTTGAAGGAGCCCTGAACTGGGAAAGAACAGCATGCAGAAGAAAGCGTCTGTGCTGTGAAGATCTGCAGCCATAAGAACACACCGAGGAGGTATGGACTTTAGCAATCTGAGAACAGCATGATGGGACTCTAGAGAAATAGAACAACAACAAGTGGCAGCTTTCGATTTGGAGCAATCCAGCAAAGCTTGCAAATTTCTTGCTGGGCACCACCCTCTTGGTCAGGGCGAGTGGCCAGAAATGGAGGCCATTTTCCATGGGGAAAACGAAGTCATTGGCCCAGGCTCTGGGTGTCAGATGACTGGTGGCATCTGGGGCTGTAAGGACTTGCAGGGTCCTAGTTGCTGGCAGCTTTCGTTCTGGAAGGATCCAGCACAGTTTGTAGATTCCTGGCTTGGCACTGCCCTGCCTGCCAGGCAGAGTGGCCACAAATGAAGGCCATTTTCCATGGGAAAAACGAAGTCCTTTCCCCAGGGTCTCAGTAATATGTTCAAGGTGGCGTTTGAGGCTCTAAGTACTTCCAGGGCCCTAGTTGCTGCCAGCTTTTCTTTTGGAAAAATCCAGCAACGATTGCATCATTCTAGCTAGGCTCCCACTTTCTGCCAGGGTGAGTGGCTGCCAAGGGAGGCCATTTGCCATGGGAAAAAGAAGTCCTTTCCCCAGGGTCTGGGTGTCAGATGAAAGGTGGCCTTTGGGGTTCTGAGGACTTGTAGGGTACTACTTACTGGCTAGAGTAGAGGAAATGGATTCTATTTGAATATCTGTCTAGAGGCTTTGCCCCACAGGTCCTGGTTGTCCTTGATGGGCTGCAGCTGTGAGCATTGAAGAGAACTGGGATAAAAGGGGGCGGCGTAGCCATTCAGGGAGAGCCTTGAAGGAGCCCTGAACTGGGAAAGAACAGCATGCAGAAGAAAGCGTCTGTGCTGTGAAGACCTGCAGCCATAAGAACACACCGAGGAGGTATGGACTTTAGCAATCTGAGAACAGCATGATGGGACTCTAGAGAAATAGAACAACAACAAGTGGCAGCTTTCGATTTGGAGCAATCCAGCAAAGCTTGCAAATTTCTTGCTGGGCACCACCCTCTTGGTCAGGGCGAGTGGCCAGAAATGGAGGCCATTTTCCATGGGGAAAACGAAGTCATTGGCCCAGGCTCTGGGTGTCAGATGACAGGTGGCATCTGGGGCTCTAAGGACTTGCAGGGTCCTAGTTGCTGGCAGCTTTCGTTCTGGAAGGATCCAGCAGAGTTTGTAGATTCCTGGCTTGGCACTGCCCTGCCTGCCAGGCCAAGTGGCCAGAAATGAAGGCCATTTTCCATGGGAAAAACGAAGTCCTTTCCCCAGGGTCTCAGTAATATGTTCAAGGTGGCGTTTGAGGCTCTAAGTACTTCCAGGGCCCTAGTTGCTGCCAGCTTTTCTTTTGGAAAAATCCAGCAACGATTGCATCATTCTAGCTAGGCTCCCACTTTCTGCCAGGGTGAGTGGCTGCCAAGGGAGGCCATTTGCCATGGGAAAAAGAAGTCCTTTCCCCAGGGTCTGGGTGTCAGATGAAAGGTGGCCTTTGGGGTTCTGAGGACTTGTAGGGTAGTACTTACTGGCTAGAGGAGAGGAAATGGATTCTATTTGAATATCTGTCTAGAGGCTTTGCCCCACAGGTCCTGGTTGTCCTTGATGGGCTGCAGCTGTGAGCATTGAAGAGAACTGGGATAAAAGGGGGCGGCGTAGCCATTCAGGGAGAGCCTTGAAGGAGCCCTGAACTGGGAAAGAACAGCATGCAGAAGAAAGCGTCTGTGCTGTGAAGATCTGCAGCCATAAGAACACACCGAGGAGGTATGGACTTTAGCAATCTGAGAACAGCATGATGGGACTCTAGAGAAATAGAACAACAACAAGTGGCAGCTTTAGATTTGGAGCAATCCAGCAAAGCTTGCAAATTTCTTGCTGGGCACCACCCTCTTGGTCAGGGCGAGTGGCCAGAAATGGAGGCCATTTTCCATGGGGAAAACGAAGTCATTGGCCCAGGCTCTGGGTGTCAGATGACTGGTGGCATCTGGGGCTGTAAGGACTTGCAGGGTCCTAGTTGCTGGCAGCTTTCGTTCTGGAAGGATCCAGCAGAGTTTGTAGATTCCTGGCTTGGCACTGCCCTGCCTGCCAGGCAGAGTGGCCACAAATGAAGGCCATTTTCCATGGGAAAAACGAAGTCCTTTCCCCAGGGTCTCAGTAATATGTTCAAGGTGGCGTTTGAGGCTCTAAGTACTTCCAGGGCCCTAGTTGCTGCCAGCTTTTCTTTTGGAAAAATCCAGCAACGATTGCATCATTCTAGCTAGGCTCCCACTTTCTGCCAGGGTGAGTGGCTGCCAAGGGAGGCCATTTGCCATGGGAAAAAGAAGTCCTTTCCCCAGGGTCTGGGTGTCAGATGAAAGGTGGCCTTTGGGGTTCTGAGGACTTGTAGGGTAGTACTTACTGGCTAGAGTAGAGGAAATGGATTCTATTTGAATATCTGTCTAGAGGCTTTGCCCCACAGGTCCTGGTTGTCCTTGATGGGCTGCAGCTGTGAGCATTGAAGAGAACTGGGATAAAAGGGGGCGGCGTAGCCATTCAGGGAGAGCCTTGAAGGAGCCCTGAACTGGGAAAGAACAGCATGCAGAAGAAAGCGTCTGTGCTGTGAAGACCTGCAGCCATAAGAACACACCGAGGAGGTATGGACTTTAGCAATCTGAGAACAGCATGATGGGACTCTAGAGAAATAGAACAACAACAAGTGGCAGCTTTAGATTTGGAGCAATCCAGCAAAGCTTGCAAATTTCTTGCTGGGCACCACCCTCTTGGTCAGGGCGAGTGGCCAGAAATGGAGGCCATTTTCCATGGGGAAAACGAAGTCATTGGCCCAGGCTCTGGGTGTCAGATGACTGGTGGCATCTGGGGCTGTAAGGACTTGCAGGGTCCTAGTTGCTGGCAGCTTTCGTTCTGGAAGGATCCAGCAGAGTTTGTAGATTCCTGGCTTGGCACTGCCCTGCCTGCCAGGCAGAGTGGCCACAAATGAAGGCCATTTTCCATGGGAAAAACGAAGTCCTTTCCCCAGGGTCTCAGTAATATGTTCAAGGTGGCGTTTGAGGCTCTAAGTACTTCCAGGGCCCTAGTTGCTGCCAGCTTTTCTTTTGGAAAAATCCAGCAACGATTGCATCATTCTAGCTAGGCTCCCACTTTCTGCCAGGGTGAGTGGCTGCCAAGGGAGGCCATTTGCCATGGGAAAAAGAAGTCCTTTCCCCAGGGTCTGGGTGTCAGATGAAAGGTGGCCTTTGGGGTTCTGAGGACTTGTAGGGTAGTACTTACTGGCTAGAGTAGAGGAAATGGATTCTATTTGAATATCTGTCTAGAGGCTTTGCCCCACAGGTCCTGGTTGTCCTTGATGGGCTGCAGCTGTGAGCATTGAAGAGAACTGGGATAAAAGGGGGCGGCGTAGCCATTCAGGGAGAGCCTTGAAGGAGCCCTGAACTGGGAAAGAACAGCATGCAGAAGAAAGCGTCTGTGCTGTGAAGACCTGCAGCCATAAGAACACACCGAGGAGGTATGGACTTTAGCAATCTGAGAACAGCATGATGGGACTCTAGAGAAATAGAACAACAACAAGTGGCAGCTTTAGATTTGGAGCAATCCAGCAAAGCTTGCAAATTTCTTGCTGGGCACCACCCTCTTGGTCAGGGCGAGTGGCCAGAAATGGAGGCCATTTTCCATGGGGAAAACGAAGTCATTGGCCCAGGCTCTGGGTGTCAGATGACTGGTGGCATCTGGGGCTCTAAGGACTTGCAGGGTCCTAGTTGCTGGCAGCTTTCGTTCTGGAAGGATCCAGCAGAGTTTGTAGATTCCTGGCTTGGCACTGCCCTGCCTGCCAGGCAGAGTGGCCACAAATGAAGGCCATTTTCCATGGGAAAAACGAAGTCCTTTCCCCAGGGTCTCAGTAATATGTTCAAGGTGGCGTTTGAGGCTCTAAGTACTTCCAGGGCCCTAGTTGCTGCCAGCTTTTCTTTTGGAAAAATCCAGCAACGATTGCATCATTCTAGCTAGGCTCCCACTTTCTGCCAGGGTGAGTGGCTGCCAAGGGAGGCCATTTGCCATGGGAAAAAGAAGTCCTTTCCCCAGGGTCTGGGTGTCAGATGAAAGGTGGCCTTTGGGGTTCTGAGGACTTGTAGGGTAGTACTTACTGGCTAGAGTAGAGGAAATGGATTCTATTTGAATATCTGTCTAGAGGCTTTGCCCCACAGGTCCTGGTTGTCCTTGATGGGCTGCAGCTGTGAGCATTGAAGAGAACTGGGATAAAAGGGGGCGGCGTAGCCATTCAGGGAGAGCCTTGAAGGAGCCCTGAACTGGGAAAGAACAGCATGCAGAAGAAAGCGTCTGTGCTGTGAAGACCTGCAGCCATAAGAACACACCGAGGAGGTATGGACTTTAGCAATCTGAGAACAGCATGATGGGACTCTAGAGAAATAGAACAACAACAAGTGGCAGCTTTAGATTTGGAGCAATCCAGCAAAGCTTGCAAATTTCTTGCTGGGCACCACCCTCTTGGTCAGGGCGAGTGGCCAGAAATGGAGGCCATTTTCCATGGGGAAAACGAAGTCATTGGCCCAGGCTCTGGGTGTCAGATGACAGGTGGCATCTGGGGCTGTAAGGACTTGCAGGGTCCTAGTTGCTGGCAGCTTTCGTTCTGGAAGGATCCAGCAGAGTTTGTAGATTCCTGGCTTGGCACTGCCCTGCCTGCCAGGCCAAGTGGCCAGAAATGAAGGCCATTTTCCATGGGAAAAACGAAGTCCTTTCCCCAGGGTCTCAGTAATATGTTCAAGGTGGCGTTTGAGGCTCTAAGTACTTCCAGGGCCCTAGTTGCTGCCAGCTTTTCTTTTGGAAAAATCCAGCAACGATTGCATCATTCTAGCTAGGCTCCCACTTTCTGCCAGGGTGAGTGGCTGCCAAGGGAGGCCATTTGCCATGGGAAAGAGAAGTCCTTTCCCCAGGGTCTGGGTGTCAGATGAAAGGTGGCCTTTGGGGTTCTGAGGACTTGTAGGGTAGTACTTACTGGCTAGAGTAGAGGAAATGGATTCTATTTGAATATCTGTCCCACAGGTCCTGGTTGTCCTTGATGGGCTGCAGCTGTGAGCATTGAAGAGAACTGGGATAAAAGGGGGCGGCGTAGCCATTCAGGGAGAGCCTTGAAGGAGCCCTGAACTGGGAAAGAACAGCATGCAGAAGAAAGCGTCTGTGCTGTGAAGATCTGCAGCCATAAGAACACACCGAGGAGGTATGGACTTTAGCAATCTGAGAACAGCATGATGGGACTCTAGAGAAATAGAACAACAACAAGTGGCAGCTTTCGATTTGGAGCAATCTAGCAAAGCTTGCAAATTTCTTGCTGGGCACCACCCTCTTGGTCAGGGCGAGTGGCCAGAAATGGAGGCCATTTTCCATGGGGAAAACGAAGTCATTGGCCCAGGCTCTGGGTGTCAGATGACTGGTGGCATCTGGGGCTCTAAGGACTTGCAGGGTCCTAGTTGCTGGCAGCTTTCGTTCTGGAAGGATCCAGCAGAGTTTGTAGATTCCTGGCTTGGCACTGCCCTGCCTGCCAGGCAGAGTGGCCACAAATGAAGGCCATTTTCCATGGGAAAAACGAAGTCCTTTCCCCAGGGTCTCAGTAATATGTTCAAGGTGGCGTTTGAGGCTCTAAGTACTTCCAGGGCCCTAGTTGCTGCCAGCTTTTCTTTTGGAAAAATCCAGCAACGATTGCATCATTCTAGCTAGGCTCCCACTTTCTGCCAGGGTGAGTGGCTGCCAAGGGAGGCCATTTGCCATGGGAAAAAGAAGTCCTTTCCCCAGGGTCTGGGTGTCAGATGAAAGGTGGCCTTTGGGGTTCTGAGGACTTGTAGGGTAGTACTTACTGGCTAGAGTAGAGGAAATGGATTCTATTTGAATATCTGTCTAGAGGCTTTGCCCCACAGGTCCTGGTTGTCCTTGATGGGCTGCAGCTGTGAGCATTGAAGAGAACTGGGATAAAAGGGGGCGGCGTAGCCATTCAGGGAGAGCCTTGAAGGAGCCCTGAACTGGGAAAGAACAGCATGCAGAAGAAAGCGTCTGTGCTGTGAAGACCTGCAGCCATAAGAACACACCGAGGAGGTATGGACTTTAGCAATCTGAGAACAGCATGATGGGACTCTAGAGAAATAGAACAACAACAAGTGGCAGCTTTAGATTTGGAGCAATCCAGCAAAGCTTGCAAATTTCTTGCTGGGCACCACCCTCTTGGTCAGGGCGAGTGGCCAGAAATGGAGGCCATTTTCCATGGGGAAAACGAAGTCATTGGCCCAGGCTCTGGGTGTCAGATGACAGGTGGCATCTGGGGCTCTAAGGACTTGCAGGGTCCTAGTTGCTGGCAGCTTTCGTTCTGGAAGGATCCAGCAGAGTTTGTAGATTCCTGGCTTGGCACTGCCCTGCCTGCCAGGCCAAGTGGCCAGAAATGAAGGCCATTTTCCATGGGAAAAACGAAGTCCTTTCCCCAGGGTCTCAGTAATATGTTCAAGGTGGCGTTTGAGGCTCTAAATACTTCCAGGGCCCTAGTTGCTGCCAGCTTTTCTTTTGGAAAAATCCAGCAACGATTGCATCATTCTAGCTAGGCTCCCACTTTCTGCCAGGGTGAGTGGCTGCCAAGGGAGGCCATTTGCCATGGGAAAGAGAAGTCCTTTCCCCAGGGTCTGGGTGTCAGATGAAAGGTGGCCTTTGGGGTTCTGAGGACTTGTAGGGTAGTACTTACTGGCTAGAGTAGAGGAAATGGATTCTATTTGAATATCTGTCCCACAGGTCCTGGTTGTCCTTGATGGGCTGCAGCTGTGAGCATTGAAGAGAACTGGGATAAAAGGGGGCGGCGTAGCCATTCAGGGAGAGCCTTGAAGGAGCCCTGAACTGGGAAAGAACAGCATGCAGAAGAAAGCGTCTGTGCTGTGAAGATCTGCAGCCATAAGAACACACCGAGGAGGTATGGACTTTAGCAATCTGAGAACAGCATGATGGGACTCTAGAGAAATAGAACAACAACAAGTGGCAGCTTTCGATTTGGAGCAATCCAGCAAAGCTTGCAAATTTCTTGCTGGGCACCACCCTCTTGGTCAGGGCGAGTGGCCAGAAATGGAGGCCATTTTCCATGGGGAAAACGAAGTCATTGGCCCAGGCTCTGGGTGTCAGATGACTGGTGGCATCTGGGGCTCTAAGGACTTGCAGGGTCCTAGTTGCTGGCAGCTTTCGTTCTGGAAGGATCCAGCAGAGTTTGTAGATTCCTGGCTTGGCACTGCCCTGCCTGCCAGGCAGAGTGGCCACAAATGAAGGCCATTTTCCATGGGAAAAACGAAGTCCTTTCCCCAGGGTCTCAGTAATATGTTCAAGGTGGCGTTTGAGGCTCTAAGTACTTCCAGGGCCCTAGTTGCTGCCAGCTTTTCTTTTGGAAAAATCCAGCAACGATTGCATCATTCTAGCTAGGCTCCCACTTTCTGCCAGGGTGAGTGGCTGCCAAGGGAGGCCATTTGCCATGGGAAAAAGAAGTCCTTTCCCCAGGGTCTGGGTGTCAGATGAAAGGTGGCCTTTGGGGTTCTGAGGACTTGTAGGGTAGTACTTACTGGCTAGAGTAGAGGAAATGGATTCTATTTGAATATCTGTCTAGAGGCTTTGCCCCACAGGTCCTGGTTGTCCTTGATGGGCTGCAGCTGTGAGCATTGAAGAGAACTGGGATAAAAGGGGGCGGCGTAGCCATTCAGGGAGAGCCTTGAAGGAGCCCTGAACTGGGAAAGAACAGCATGCAGAAGAAAGCGTCTGTGCTGTGAAGACCTGCAGCCATAAGAACACACCGAGGAGGTATGGACTTTAGCAATCTGAGAACAGCATGATGGGACTCTAGAGAAATAGAACAACAACAAGTGGCAGCTTTAGATTTGGAGCAATCCAGCAAAGCTTGCAAATTTCTTGCTGGGCACCACCCTCTTGGTCAGGGCGAGTGGCCAGAAATGGAGGCCATTTTCCATGGGGAAAACGAAGTCATTGGCCCAGGCTCTGGGTGTCAGATGACAGGTGGCATCTGGGGCTCTAAGGACTTGCAGGGTCCTAGTTGCTGGCAGCTTTCGTTCTGGAAGGATCCAGCAGAGTTTGTAGATTCCTGGCTTGGCACTGCCCTGCCTGCCAGGCCAAGTGGCCAGAAATGAAGGCCATTTTCCATGGGAAAAACGAAGTCCTTTCCCCAGGGTCTCAGTAATATGTTCAAGGTGGCGTTTGAGGCTCTAAATACTTCCAGGGCCCTAGTTGCTGCCAGCTTTTCTTTTGGAAAAATCCAGCAACGATTGCATCATTCTAGCTAGGCTCCCACTTTCTGCCAGGGTGAGTGGCTGCCAAGGGAGGCCATTTGCCATGGGAAAGAGAAGTCCTTTCCCCAGGGTCTGGGTGTCAGATGAAAGGTGGCCTTTGGGGTTCTGAGGACTTGTAGGGTAGTACTTACTGGCTAGAGTAGAGGAAATGGATTCTATTTGAATATCTGTCCCACAGGTCCTGGTTGTCCTTGATGGGCTGCAGCTGTGAGCATTGAAGAGAACTGGGATAAAAGGGGGCGGCGTAGCCATTCAGGGAGAGCCTTGAAGGAGCCCTGAACTGGGAAAGAACAGCATGCAGAAGAAAGCGTCTGTGCTGTGAAGATCTGCAGCCATAAGAACACACCGAGGAGGTATGGACTTTAGCAATCTGAGAACAGCATGATGGGACTCTAGAGAAATAGAACAACAACAAGTGGCAGCTTTCGATTTGGAGCAATCCAGCAAAGCTTGCAAATTTCTTGCTGGGCACCACCCTCTTGGTCAGGGCGAGTGGCCAGAAATGGAGGCCATTTTCCATGGGGAAAACGAAGTCATTGGCCCAGGCTCTGGGTGTCAGATGACTGGTGGCATCTGGGGCTCTAAGGACTTGCAGGGTCCTAGTTGCTGGCAGCTTTCGTTCTGGAAGGATCCAGCAGAGTTTGTAGATTCCTGGCTTGGCACTGCCCTGCCTGCCAGGCAGAGTGGCCACAAATGAAGGCCATTTTCCATGGGAAAAACGAAGTCCTTTCCCCAGGGTCTCAGTAATATGTTCAAGGTGGCGTTTGAGGCTCTAAGTACTTCCAGGGCCCTAGTTGCTGCCAGCTTTTCTTTTGGAAAAATCCAGCAACGATTGCATCATTCTAGCTAGGCTCCCACTTTCTGCCAGGGTGAGTGGCTGCCAAGGGAGGCCATTTGCCATGGGAAAAAGAAGTCCTTTCCCCAGGGTCTGGGTGTCAGATGAAAGGTGGCCTTTGGGGTTCTGAGGACTTGTAGGGTACTACTTACTGGCTAGAGTAGAGGAAATGGATTCTATTTGAATATCTGTCTAGAGGCTTTGCCCCACAGGTCCTGGTTGTCCTTGATGGGCTGCAGCTGTGAGCATTGAAGAGAACTGGGATAAAAGGGGGCGGCGTAGCCATTCAGGGAGAGCCTTGAAGGAGCCCTGAACTGGGAAAGAACAGCATGCAGAAGAAAGCGTCTGTGCTGTGAAGACCTGCAGCCATAAGAACACACCGAGGAGGTATGGACTTTAGCAATCTGAGAACAGCATGATGGGACTCTAGAGAAATAGAACAACAACAAGTGGCAGCTTTAGATTTGGAGCAATCCAGCAAAGCTTGCAAATTTCTTGCTGGGCACCACCCTCTTGGTCAGGGCGAGTGGCCAGAAATGGAGGCCATTTTCCATGGGGAAAACGAAGTCATTGGCCCAGGCTCTGGGTGTCAGATGACAGGTGGCATCTGGGGCTGTAAGGACTTGCAGGGTCCTAGTTGCTGGCAGCTTTCGTTCTGGAAGGATCCAGCAGAGTTTGTAGATTCCTGGCTTGGCACTGCCCTGCCTGCCAGGCCAAGTGGCCAGAAATGAAGGCCATTTTCCATGGGAAAAACGAAGTCCTTTCCCCAGGGTCTCAGTAATATGTTCAAGGTGGCGTTTGAGGCTCTAAATACTTCCAGGGCCCTAGTTGCTGCCAGCTTTTCTTTTGGAAAAATCCAGCAACGATTGCATCATTCTAGCTAGGCTCCCACTTTCTGCCAGGGTGAGTGGCTGCCAAGGGAGGCCATTTGCCATGGGAAAGAGAAGTCCTTTCCCCAGGGTCTGGGTGTCAGATGAAAGGTGGCCTTTGGGGTTCTGAGGACTTGTAGGGTAGTACTTACTGGCTAGAGTAGAGGAAATGGATTCTATTTGAATATCTGTCCCACAGGTCCTGGTTGTCCTTGATGGGCTGCAGCTGTGAGCATTGAAGAGAACTGGGATAAAAGGGGGCGGCGTAGCCATTCAGGGAGAGCCTTGAAGGAGCCCTGAACTGGGAAAGAACAGCATGCAGAAGAAAGCGTCTGTGCTGTGAAGATCTGCAGCCATAAGAACACACCGAGGAGGTATGGACTTTAGCAATCTGAGAACAGCATGATGGGACTCTAGAGAAATAGAACAACAACAAGTGGCAGCTTTAGATTTGGAGCAATCCAGCAAAGCTTGCAAATTTCTTGCTGGGCACCACCCTCTTGGTCAGGGCGAGTGGCCAGAAATGGAGGCCATTTTCCATGGGGAAAACGAAGTCATTGGCCCAGGCTCTGGGTGTCAGATGACTGGTGGCATCTGGGGCTCTAAGGACTTGCAGGGTCCTAGTTGCTGGCAGCTTTCGTTCTGGAAGGATCCAGCAGAGTTTGTAGATTCCTGGCTTGGCACTGCCCTGCCTGCCAGGCAGAGTGGCCACAAATGAAGGCCATTTTCCATGGGAAAAACGAAGTCCTTTCCCCAGGGTCTCAGTAATATGTTCAAGGTGGCGTTTGAGGCTCTAAGTACTTCCAGGGCCCTAGTTGCTGCCAGCTTTTCTTTTGGAAAAATCCAGCAACGATTGCATCATTCTAGCTAGGCTCCCACTTTCTGCCAGGGTGAGTGGCTGCCAAGGGAGGCCATTTGCCATGGGAAAAAGAAGTCCTTTCCCCAGGGTCTGGGTGTCAGATGAAAGGTGGCCTTTGGGGTTCTGAGGACTTGTAGGGTACTACTTACTGGCTAGAGTAGAGGAAATGGATTCTATTTGAATATCTGTCTAGAGGCTTTGCCCCACAGGTCCTGGTTGTCCTTGATGGGCTGCAGCTGTGAGCATTGAAGAGAACTGGGATAAAAGGGGGCGGCGTAGCCATTCAGGGAGAGCCTTGAAGGAGCCCTGAACTGGGAAAGAACAGCATGCAGAAGAAAGCGTCTGTGCTGTGAAGACCTGCAGCCATAAGAACACACCGAGGAGGTATGGACTTTAGCAATCTGAGAACAGCATGATGGGACTCTAGAGAAATAGAACAACAACAAGTGGCAGCTTTAGATTTGGAGCAATCCAGCAAAGCTTGCAAATTTCTTGCTGGGCACCACCCTCTTGGTCAGGGCGAGTGGCCAGAAATGGAGGCCATTTTCCATGGGGAAAACGAAGTCATTGGCCCAGGCTCTGGGTGTCAGATGACAGGTGGCATCTGGGGCTCTAAGGACTTGCAGGGTCCTAGTTGCTGGCAGCTTTCGTTCTGGAAGGATCCAGCAGAGTTTGTAGATTCCTGGCTTGGCACTGCCCTGCCTGCCAGGCAGAGTGGCCAGAAATGAAGGCCATTTTCCATGGGAAAAACGAAGTCCTTTCCCCAGGGTCTCAGTAATATGTTCAAGGTGGCGTTTGAGGCTCTAAGTACTTCCAGGGCCCTAGTTGCTGCCAGCTTTTCTTTTGGAAAAATCCAGCAACGATTGCATCATTCTAGCTAGGCTCCCACTTTCTGCCAGGGTGAGTGGCTGCCAAGGGAGGCCATTTGCCATGGGAAAAAGAAGTCCTTTCCCCAGGGTCTGGGTGTCAGATGAAAGGTGGCCTTTGGGGTTCTGAGGACTTGTAGGGTAGTACTTACTGGCTAGAGTAGAGGAAATGGATTCTATTTGAATATCTGTCTAGAGGCTTTGCCCCACAGGTCCTGGTTGTCCTTGATGGGCTGCAGCTGTGAGCATTGAAGAGAACTGGGATAAAAGGGGGCGGCGTAGCCATTCAGGGAGAGCCTTGAAGGAGCCCTGAACTGGGAAAGAACAGCATGCAGAAGAAAGCGTCTGTGCTGTGAAGACCTGCAGCCATAAGAACACACCGAGGAGGTATGGACTTTAGCAATCTGAGAACAGCATGATGGGACTCTAGAGAAATAGAACAACAACAAGTGGCAGCTTTCGATTTGGAGCAATCCAGCAAAGCTTGCAAATTTCTTGCTGGGCACCACCCTCTTGGTCAGGGCGAGTGGCCAGAAATGGAGGCCATTTTCCATGGGGAAAACGAAGTCATTGGCCCAGGCTCTGGGTGTCAGATGACAGGTGGCATCTGGGGCTCTAAGGACTTGCAGGGTCCTAGTTGCTGGCAGCTTTCGTTCTGGAAGGATCCAGCATAGTTTGTAGATTCCTGGCTTGGCACTGCCCTGCCTGCCAGGCCAAGTGGCCAGAAATGAAGGCCATTTTCCATGGGAAAAACGAAGTCCTTTCCCCAGGGTCTCAGTAATATGTTCAAGGTGGCGTTTGAGGCTCTAAGTACTTCCAGGGCCCTAGTTGCTGCCAGCTTTTCTTTTGGAAAAATCCAGCAACGATTGCATCATTCTAGCTAGGCTCCCACTTTCTGCCAGGGTGAGTGGCTGCCAAGGGAGGCCATTTGCCATGGGAAAAAGAAGTCCTTTCCCCAGGGTCTAGGTGTCAGATGAAAGGTGGCCTTTGGGGTTCTGAGGACTTGTAGGGTAGTACTTACTGGCTAGAGGAGAGGAAATGGATTCTATTTGAATATCTGTCTAGAGGCTTTGCCCCACAGGTCCTGGTTGTCCTTGATGGGCTGCAGCTGTGAGCATTGAAGAGAACTGGGATAAAAGGGGGCGGCGTAGCCATTCAGGGAGAGCCTTGAAGGAGCCCTGAACTGGGAAAGAACAGCATGCAGAAGAAAGCGTCTGTGCTGTGAAGATCTGCAGCCATAAGAACACACCGAGGAGGTATGGACTTTAGCAATCTGAGAACAGCATGATGGGACTCTAGAGAAATAGAACAACAACAAGTGGCAGCTTTAGATTTGGAGCAATCCAGCAAAGCTTGCAAATTTCTTGCTGGGCACCACCCTCTTGGTCAGGGCGAGTGGCCAGAAATGGAGGCCATTTTCCATGGGGAAAACGAAGTCATTGGCCCAGGCTCTGGGTGTCAGATGACAGGTGGCATCTGGGGCTGTAAGGACTTGCAGGGTCCTAGTTGCTGGCAGCTTTCGTTCTGGAAGGATCCAGCAGAGTTTGTAGATTCCTGGCTTGGCACTGCCCTGCCTGCCAGGCCAAGTGGCCAGAAATGAAGGCCATTTTCCATGGGAAAAACGAAGTCCTTTCCCCAGGGTCTCAGTAATATGTTCAAGGTGGCGTTTGAGGCTCTAAATACTTCCAGGGCCCTAGTTGCTGCCAGCTTTTCTTTTGGAAAAATCCAGCAACGATTGCATCATTCTAGCTAGGCTCCCACTTTCTGCCAGGGTGAGTGGCTGCCAAGGGAGGCCATTTGCCATGGGAAAGAGAAGTCCTTTCCCCAGGGTCTGGGTGTCAGATGAAAGGTGGCCTTTGGGGTTCTGAGGACTTGTAGGGTAGTACTTACTGGCTAGAGTAGAGGAAATGGATTCTATTTGAATATCTGTCCCACAGGTCCTGGTTGTCCTTGATGGGCTGCAGCTGTGAGCATTGAAGAGAACTGGGATAAAAGGGGGCGGCGTAGCCATTCAGGGAGAGCCTTGAAGGAGCCCTGAACTGGGAAAGAACAGCATGCAGAAGAAAGCGTCTGTGCTGTGAAGATCTGCAGCCATAAGAACACACCGAGGAGGTATGGACTTTAGCAATCTGAGAACAGCATGATGGGACTCTAGAGAAATAGAACAACAACAAGTGGCAGCTTTAGATTTGGAGCAATCCAGCAAAGCTTGCAAATTTCTTGCTGGGCACCACCCTCTTGGTCAGGGCGAGTGGCCAGAAATGGAGGCCATTTTCCATGGGGAAAACGAAGTCATTGGCCCAGGCTCTGGGTGTCAGATGACAGGTGGCATCTGGGGCTCTAAGGACTTGCAGGGTCCTAGTTGCTGGCAGCTTTCGTTCTGGAAGGATCCAGCAGAGTTTGTAGATTCCTGGCTTGGCACTGCCCTGCCTGCCAGGCCGAGTGGCCAGAAATGAAGGCCATTTTCCATGGGAAAAACGAAGTCCTTTCCCCAGGGTCTCAGTAATATGTTCAAGGTGGCGTTTGAGGCTCTAAGTACTTCCAGGGCCCTAGTTGCTGCCAGCTTTTCTTTTGGAAAAATCCAGCAACGATTGCATCATTCTAGCTAGGCTCCCACTTTCTGCCAGGGTGAGTGGCTGCCAAGGGAGGCCATTTGCCATGGGAAAAAGAAGTCCTTTCCCCAGGGTCTGGGTGTCAGATGAAAGGTGGCCTTTGGGGTTCTGAGGACTTGTAGGGTAGTACTTACTGGCTAGAGTAGAGGAAATGGATTCTATTTGAATATCTGTCTAGAGGCTTTGCCCCACAGGTCCTGGTTGTCCTTGATGGGCTGCAGCTGTGAGCATTGAAGAGAACTGGGATAAAAGGGGGCGGCGTAGCCATTCAGGGAGAGCCTTGAAGGAGCCCTGAACTGGGAAAGAACAGCATGCAGAAGAAAGCGTCTGTGCTGTGAAGATCTGCAGCCATAAGAACACACCGAGGAGGTATGGACTTTAGCAATCTGAGAACAGCATGATGGGACTCTAGAGAAATAGAACAACAACAAGTGGCAGCTTTAGATTTGGAGCAATCCAGCAAAGCTTGCAAATTTCTTGCTGGGCACCACCCTCTTGGTCAGGGCGAGTGGCCAGAAATGGAGGCCATTTTCCATGGGGAAAACGAAGTCATTGGCCCAGGCTCTGGGTGTCAGATGACTGGTGGCATCTGGGGCTGTAAGGACTTGCAGGGTCCTAGTTGCTGGCAGCTTTCGTTCTGGAAGGATCCAGCAGAGTTTGTAGATTCCTGGCTTGGCACTGCCCTGCCTGCCAGGCAGAGTGGCCAGAAATGAAGGCCATTTTCCATGGGAAAAACGAAGTCCTTTCCCCAGGGTCTCAGTAATATGTTCAAGGTGGCGTTTGAGGCTCTAAGTACTTCCAGGGCCCTAGTTGCTGCCAGCTTTTCTTTTGGAAAAATCCAGCAACGATTGCATCATTCTAGCTAGGCTCCCACTTTCTGCCAGGGTGAGTGGCTGCCAAGGGAGGCCATTTGCCATGGGAAAAAGAAGTCCTTTCCCCAGGGTCTGGGTGTCAGATGAAAGGTGGCCTTTGGGGTTCTGAGGACTTGTAGGGTAGTACTTACTGGCTAGAGTAGAGGAAATGGATTCTATTTGAATATCTGTCTAGAGGCTTTGCCCCACAGGTCCTGGTTGTCCTTGATGGGCTGCAGCTGTGAGCATTGAAGAGAACTGGGATAAAAGGGGGCGGCGTAGCCATTCAGGGAGAGCCTTGAAGGAGCCCTGAACTGGGAAAGAACAGCATGCAGAAGAAAGCGTCTGTGCTGTGAAGACCTGCAGCCATAAGAACACACCGAGGAGGTATGGACTTTAGCAATCTGAGAACAGCATGATGGGACTCTAGAGAAATAGAACAACAACAAGTGGCAGCTTTCGATTTGGAGCAATCCAGCAAAGCTTGCAAATTTCTTGCTGGGCACCACCCTCTTGGTCAGGGCGAGTGGCCAGAAATGGAGGCCATTTTCCATGGGGAAAACGAAGTCATTGGCCCAGGCTCTGGGTGTCAGATGACAGGTGGCATCTGGGGCTCTAAGGACTTGCAGGGTCCTAGTTGCTGGCAGCTTTCGTTCTGGAAGGATCCAGCATAGTTTGTAGATTCCTGGCTTGGCACTGCCCTGCCTGCCAGGCCAAGTGGCCAGAAATGAAGGCCATTTTCCATGGGAAAAACGAAGTCCTTTCCCCAGGGTCTCAGTAATATGTTCAAGGTGGCGTTTGAGGCTCTAAGTACTTCCAGGGCCCTAGTTGCTGCCAGCTTTTCTTTTGGAAAAATCCAGCAACGATTGCATCATTCTAGCTAGGCTCCCACTTTCTGCCAGGGTGAGTGGCTGCCAAGGGAGGCCATTTGCCATGGGAAAAAGAAGTCCTTTCCCCAGGGTCTAGGTGTCAGATGAAAGGTGGCCTTTGGGGTTCTGAGGACTTGTAGGGTAGTACTTACTGGCTAGAGGAGAGGAAATGGATTCTATTTGAATATCTGTCTAGAGGCTTTGCCCCACAGGTCCTGGTTGTCCTTGATGGGCTGCAGCTGTGAGCATTGAAGAGAACTGGGATAAAAGGGGGCGGCGTAGCCATTCAGGGAGAGCCTTGAAGGAGCCCTGAACTGGGAAAGAACAGCATGCAGAAGAAAGCGTCTGTGCTGTGAAGATCTGCAGCCATAAGAACACACCGAGGAGGTATGGACTTTAGCAATCTGAGAACAGCATGATGGGACTCTAGAGAAATAGAACAACAACAAGTGGCAGCTTTAGATTTGGAGCAATCCAGCAAAGCTTGCAAATTTCTTGCTGGGCACCACCCTCTTGGTCAGGGCGAGTGGCCAGAAATGGAGGCCATTTTCCATGGGGAAAACGAAGTCATTGGCCCAGGCTCTGGGTGTCAGATGACAGGTGGCATCTGGGGCTCTAAGGACTTGCAGGGTCCTAGTTGCTGGCAGCTTTCGTTCTGGAAGGATCCAGCAGAGTTTGTAGATTCCTGGCTTGGCACTGCCCTGCCTGCCAGGCCAAGTGGCCAGAAATGAAGGCCATTTTCCATGGGAAAAACGAAGTCCTTTCCCCAGGGTCTCAGTAATATGTTCAAGGTGGCGTTTGAGGCTCTAAGTACTTCCAGGGCCCTAGTTGCTGCCAGCTTTTCTTTTGGAAAAATCCAGCAACGATTGCATCATTCTAGCTAGGCTCCCACTTTCTGCCAGGGTGAGTGGCTGCCAAGGGAGGCCATTTGCCATGGGAAAAAGAAGTCCTTTCCCCAGGGTCTGGGTGTCAGATGAAAGGTGGCCTTTGGGGTTCTGAGGACTTGTAGGGTAGTACTTACTGGCTAGAGTAGAGGAAATGGATTCTATTTGAATATCTGTCTAGAGGCTTTGCCCCACAGGTCCTGGTTGTCCTTGATGGGCTGCAGCTGTGAGCATTGAAGAGAACTGGGATAAAAGGGGGCGGCGTAGCCATTCAGGGAGAGCCTTGAAGGAGCCCTGAACTGGGAAAGAACAGCATGCAGAAGAAAGCGTCTGTGCTGTGAAGATCTGCAGCCATAAGAACACACCGAGGAGGTATGGACTTTAGCAATCTGAGAACAGCATGATGGGACTCTAGAGAAATAGAACAACAACAAGTGGCAGCTTTAGATTTGGAGCAATCCAGCAAAGCTTGCAAATTTCTTGCTGGGCACCACCCTCTTGGTCAGGGCGAGTGGCCAGAAATGGAGGCCATTTTCCATGGGGAAAACGAAGTCATTGGCCCAGGCTCTGGGTGTCAGATGACTGGTGGCATCTGGGGCTGTAAGGACTTGCAGGGTCCTAGTTGCTGGCAGCTTTCGTTCTGGAAGGATCCAGCACAGTTTGTAGATTCCTGGCTTGGCACTGCCCTGCCTGCCAGGCAGAGTGGCCACAAATGAAGGCCATTTTCCATGGGAAAAACGAAGTCCTTTCCCCAGGGTCTCAGTAATATGTTCAAGGTGGCATTTGAGGCTCTAAGTACTTCCAGGGCCCTAGTTGCTGCCAGCTTTTCTTTTGGAAAAATCCAGCAACGATTGCATCATTCTAGCTAGGCTCCCACTTTCTGCCAGGGTGAGTGGCTGCCAAGGGAGGCCATTTGCCATGGGAAAAAGAAGTCCTTTCCCCAGGGTCTGGGTGTCAGATGAAAGGTGGCCTTTGGGGTTCTGAGGACTTGTAGGGTAGTACTTACTGGCTAGAGTAGAGGAAATGGATTCTATTTGAATATCTGTCTAGAGGCTTTGCCCCACAGGTCCTGGTTGTCCTTGATGGGCTGCAGCTGTGAGCATTGAAGAGAACTGGGATAAAAGGGGGCGGCGTAGCCATTCAGGGAGAGCCTTGAAGGAGCCCTGAACTGGGAAAGAACAGCATGCAGAAGAAAGCGTCTGTGCTGTGAAGATCTGCAGCCATAAGAACACACCGAGGAGGTATGGACTTTAGCAATCTGAGAACAGCATGATGGGACTCTAGAGAAATAGAACAACAACAAGTGGCAGCTTTCGATTTGGAGCAATCCAGCAAAGCTTGCAAATTTCTTGCTGGGCACCACCCTCTTGGTCAGGGCGAGTGGCCAGAAATGGAGGCCATTTTCCATGGGGAAAACGAAGTCATTGGCCCAGGCTCTGGGTGTCAGATGACTGGTGGCATCTGGGGCTGTAAGGACTTGCAGGGTCCTAGTTGCTGGCAGCTTTCGTTCTGGAAGGATCCAGCACAGTTTGTAGATTCCTGGCTTGGCACTGCCCTGCCTGCCAGGCAGAGTGGCCACAAATGAAGGCCATTTTCCATGGGAAAAACGAAGTCCTTTCCCCAGGGTCTCAGTAATATGTTCAAGGTGGCGTTTGAGGCTCTAAGTACTTCCAGGGCCCTAGTTGCTGCCAGCTTTTCTTTTGGAAAAATCCAGCAACGATTGCATCATTCTAGCTAGGCTCCCACTTTCTGCCAGGGTGAGTGGCTGCCAAGGGAGGCCATTTGCCATGGGAAAAAGAAGTCCTTTCCCCAGGGTCTGGGTGTCAGATGAAAGGTGGCCTTTGGGGTTCTGAGGACTTGTAGGGTAGTACTTACTGGCTAGAGTAGAGGAAATGGATTCTATTTGAATATCTGTCTAGAGGCTTTGCCCCACAGGTCCTGGTTGTCCTTGATGGGCTGCAGCTGTGAGCATTGAAGAGAACTGGGATAAAAGGGGGCGGCGTAGCCATTCAGGGAGAGCCTTGAAGGAGCCCTGAACTGGGAAAGAACAGCATGCAGAAGAAAGCGTCTGTGCTGTGAAGATCTGCAGCCATAAGAACACACCGAGGAGGTATGGACTTTAGCAATCTGAGAACAGCATGTTGGGACTCTAGAGAAATAGAACAACAACAAGTGGCAGCTTTAGATTTGGAGCAATCCAGCAAAGCTTGCAAATTTCTTGCTGGGCACCACCCTCTTGGTCAGGGCGAGTGGCCAGAAATGGAGGCCATTTTCCATGGGGAAAACGAAGTCATTGGCCCAGGCTCTGGGTGTCAGATGACTGGTGGCATCTGGGGCTCTAAGGACTTGCAGGGTCCTAGTTGCTGGCAGCTTTCGTTCTGGAAGGATCCAGCAGAGTTTGTAGATTCCTGGCTTGGCACTGCCCTGCCTGCCAGGCCAAGTGGCCAGAAATGAAGGCCATTTTCCATGGGAAAAACGAAGTCCTTTCCCCAGGGTCTCAGTAATATGTTCAAGGTGGCGTTTGAGGCTCTAAGTACTTCCAGGGCCCTAGTTGCTGCCAGCTTTTCTTTTGGAAAAATCCAGCAACGATTGCATCATTCTAGCTAGGCTCCCACTTTCTGCCAGGGTGAGTGGCTGCCAAGGGAGGCCATTTGCCATGGGAAAAAGAAGTCCTTTCCCCAGGGTCTGGGTGTCAGATGAAAGGTGGCCTTTGGGGTTCTGAGGACTTGTAGGGTAGTACTTACTGGCTAGAGTAGAGGAAATGGATTCTATTTGAATATCTGTCTAGAGGCTTTGCCCCACAGGTCCTGGTTGTCCTTGATGGGCTGCAGCTGTGAGCATTGAAGAGAACTGGGATAAAAGGGGGCGGCGTAGCCATTCAGGGAGAGCCTTGAAGGAGCCCTGAACTGGGAAAGAACAGCATGCAGAAGAAAGCGTCTGTGCTGTGAAGATCTGCAGCCATAAGAACACACCGAGGAGGTATGGACTTTAGCAATCTGAGAACAGCATGATGGGACTCTAGAGAAATAGAACAACAACAAGTGGCAGCTTTAGATTTGGAGCAATCCAGCAAAGCTTGCAAATTTCTTGCTGGGCACCACCCTCTTGGTCAGGGCGAGTGGCCAGAAATGGAGGCCATTTTCCATGGGGAAAACGAAGTCATTGGCCCAGGCTCTGGGTGTCAGATGACTGGTGGCATCTGGGGCTCTAAGGACTTGCAGGGTCCTAGTTGCTGGCAGCTTTCGTTCTGGAAGGATCCAGCAGAGTTTGTAGATTCCTGGCTTGGCACTGCCCTGCCTGCCAGGCCAAGTGGCCAGAAATGAAGGCCATTTTCCATGGGAAAAACGAAGTCCTTTCCCCAGGGTCTCAGTAATATGTTCAAGGTGGCGTTTGAGGCTCTAAGTACTTCCAGGGCCCTAGTTGCTGCCAGCTTTTCTTTTGGAAAAATCCAGCAACGATTGCATCATTCTAGCTAGGCTCCCACTTTCTGCCAGGGTGAGTGGCTGCCAAGGGAGGCCATTTGCCATGGGAAAAAGAAGTCCTTTCCCCAGGGTCTGGGTGTCAGATGAAAGGTGGCCTTTGGGGTTCTGAGGACTTGTAGGGTAGTACTTACTGGCTAGAGTAGAGGAAATGGATTCTATTTGAATATCTGTCTAGAGGCTTTGCCCCACAGGTCCTGGTTGTCCTTGATGGGCTGCAGCTGTGAGCATTGAAGAGAACTGGGATAAAAGGGGGCGGCGTAGCCATTCAGGGAGAGCCTTGAAGGAGCCCTGAACTGGGAAAGAACAGCATGCAGAAGAAAGCGTCTGTGCTGTGAAGATCTGCAGCCATAA
Source organism: Agelaius phoeniceus (assembly GCF_020745825.1). Classification (NCBI taxonomy): domain Eukaryota; kingdom Metazoa; phylum Chordata; class Aves; order Passeriformes; family Icteridae; genus Agelaius; species Agelaius phoeniceus. The sequence continues at coordinate 61,276 of NW_026531084.1, read as the reverse complement.
GAACACACCGAGGAGGTATGGACTTTAGCAATCTGAGAACAGCATGATGGGACTCTAGAGAAATAGAACAACAACAAGTGGCAGCTTTAGATTTGGAGCAATCCAGCAAAGCTTGCAAATTTCTTGCTGGGCACCACCCTCTTGGTCAGGGCGAGTGGCCAGAAATGGAGGCCATTTTCCATGGGGAAAACGAAGTCATTGGCCCAGGCTCTGGGTGTCAGATGACTGGTGGCATCTGGGGCTCTAAGGACTTGCAGGGTCCTAGTTGCTGGCAGCTTTCGTTCTGGAAGGATCCAGCAGAGTTTGTAGATTCCTGGCTTGGCACTGCCCTGCCTGCCAGGCAGAGTGGCCACAAATGAAGGCCATTTTCCATGGGAAAAACGAAGTCCTTTCCCCAGGGTCTCAGTAATATGTTCAAGGTGGCGTTTGAGGCTCTAAGTACTTCCAGGGCCCTAGTTGCTGCCAGCTTTTCTTTTGGAAAAATCCAGCAACGATTGCATCATTCTAGCTAGGCTCCCACTTTCTGCCAGGGTGAGTGGCTGCCAAGGGAGGCCATTTGCCATGGGAAAAAGAAGTCCTTTCCCCAGGGTCTGGGTGTCAGATGAAAGGTGGCCTTTGGGGTTCTGAGGACTTGTAGGGTAGTACTTACTGGCTAGAGTAGAGGAAATGGATTCTATTTGAATATCTGTCTAGAGGCTTTGCCCCACAGGTCCTGGTTGTCCTTGATGGGCTGCAGCTGTGAGCATTGAAGAGAACTGGGATAAAAGGGGGCGGCGTAGCCATTCAGGGAGAGCCTTGAAGGAGCCCTGAACTGGGAAAGAACAGCATGCAGAAGAAAGCGTCTGTGCTGTGAAGATCTGCAGCCATAAGAACACACCGAGGAGGTATGGACTTTAGCAATCTGAGAACAGCATGATGGGACTCTAGAGAAATAGAACAACAACAAGTGGCAGCTTTAGATTTGGAGCAATCCAGCAAAGCTTGCAAATTTCTTGCTGGGCACCACCCTCTTGGTCAGGGCGAGTGGCCAGAAATGGAGGCCATTTTCCATGGGGAAAACGAAGTCATTGGCCCAGGCTCTGGGTGTCAGATGACAGGTGGCATCTGGGGCTCTAAGGACTTGCAGGGTCCTAGTTGCTGGCAGCTTTCGTTCTGGAAGGATCCAGCAGAGTTTGTAGATTCCTGGCTTGGCACTGCCCTGCCTGCCAGGCCAAGTGGCCAGAAATGAAGGCCATTTTCCATGGGAAAAACGAAGTCCTTTCCCCAGGGTCTCAGTAATATGTTCAAGGTGGCGTTTGAGGCTCTAAGTACTTCCAGGGCCCTAGTTGCTGCCAGCTTTTCTTTTGGAAAAATCCAGCAACGATTGCATCATTCTAGCTAGGCTCCCACTTTCTGCCAGGGTGAGTGGCTGCCAAGGGAGGCCATTTGCCATGGGAAAAAGAAGTCCTTTCCCCAGGGTCTGGGTGTCAGATGAAAGGTGGCCTTTGGGGTTCTGAGGACTTGTAGGGTAGTACTTACTGGCTAGAGTAGAGGAAATGGATTCTATTTGAATATCTGTCTAGAGGCTTTGCCCCACAGGTCCTGGTTGTCCTTGATGGGCTGCAGCTGTGAGCATTGAAGAGAACTGGGATAAAAGGGGGCGGCGTAGCCATTCAGGGAGAGCCTTGAAGGAGCCCTGAACTGGGAAAGAACAGCATGCAGAAGAAAGCGTCTGTGCTGTGAAGACCTGCAGCCATAAGAACACACCGAGGAGGTATGGACTTTAGCAATCTGAGAACAGCATGATGGGACTCTAGAGAAATAGAACAACAACAAGTGGCAGCTTTAGATTTGGAGCAATCCAGCAAAGCTTGCAAATTTCTTGCTGGGCACCACCCTCTTGGTCAGGGCGAGTGGCCAGAAATGGAGGCCATTTTCCATGGGGAAAACGAAGTCATTGGCCCAGGCTCTGGGTGTCAGATGACAGGTGGCATCTGGGGCTCTAAGGACTTGCAGGGTCCTAGTTGCTGGCAGCTTTCGTTCTGGAAGGATCCAGCAGAGTTTGTAGATTCCTGGCTTGGCACTGCCCTGCCTGCCAGGCCAAGTGGCCAGAAATGAAGGCCATTTTCCATGGGAAAAACGAAGTCCTTTCCCCAGGGTCTCAGTAATATGTTCAAGGTGGCGTTTGAGGCTCTAAGTACTTCCAGGGCCCTAGTTGCTGCCAGCTTTTCTTTTGGAAAAATCCAGCAACGATTGCATCATTCTAGCTAGGCTCCCACTTTCTGCCAGGGTGAGTGGCTGCCAAGGGAGGCCATTTGCCATGGGAAAAAGAAGTCCTTTCCCCAGGGTCTGGGTGTCAGATGAAAGGTGGCCTTTGGGGTTCTGAGGACTTGTAGGGTAGTACTTACTGGCTAGAGTAGAGGAAATGGATTCTATTTGAATATCTGTCTAGAGGCTTTGCCCCACAGGTCCTGGTTGTCCTTGATGGGCTGCAGCTGTGAGCATTGAAGAGAACTGGGATAAAAGGGGGCGGCGTAGCCATTCAGGGAGAGCCTTGAAGGAGCCCTGAACTGGGAAAGAACAGCATGCAGAAGAAAGCGTCTGTGCTGTGAAGACCTGCAGCCATAAGAACACACCGAGGAGGTATGGACTTTAGCAATCTGAGAACAGCATGATGGGACTCTAGAGAAATAGAACAACAACAAGTGGCAGCTTTCGATTTGGAGCAATCCAGCAAAGCTTGCAAATTTCTTGCTGGGCACCACCCTCTTGGTCAGGGCGAGTGGCCAGAAATGGAGGCCATTTTCCATGGGGAAAACGAAGTCATTGGCCCAGGCTCTGGGTGTCAGATGACAGGTGGCATCTGGGGCTCTAAGGACTTGCAGGGTCCTAGTTGCTGGCAGCTTTCGTTCTGGAAGGATCCAGCATAGTTTGTAGATTCCTGGCTTGGCACTGCCCTGCCTGCCAGGCCAAGTGGCCAGAAATGAAGGCCATTTTCCATGGGAAAAACGAAGTCCTTTCCCCAGGGTCTCAGTAATATGTTCAAGGTGGCGTTTGAGGCTCTAAGTACTTCCAGGGCCCTAGTTGCTGCCAGCTTTTCTTTTGGAAAAATCCAGCAACGATTGCATCATTCTAGCTAGGCTCCCACTTTCTGCCAGGGTGAGTGGCTGCCAAGGGAGGCCATTTGCCATGGGAAAAAGAAGTCCTTTCCCCAGGGTCTAGGTGTCAGATGAAAGGTGGCCTTTGGGGTTCTGAGGACTTGTAGGGTAGTACTTACTGGCTAGAGTAGAGGAAATGGATTCTATTTGAATATCTGTCTAGAGGCTTTGCCCCACAGGTCCTGGTTGTCCTTGATGGGCTGCAGCTGTGAGCATTGAAGAGAACTGGGATAAAAGGGGGCGGCGTAGCCATTCAGGGAGAGCCTTGAAGGAGCCCTGAACTGGGAAAGAACAGCATGCAGAAGAAAGCGTCTGTGCTGTGAAGACCTGCAGCCATAAGAACACACCGAGGAGGTATGGACTTTAGCAATCTGAGAACAGCATGATGGGACTCTAGAGAAATAGAACAACAACAAGTGGCAGCTTTAGATTTGGAGCAATCCAGCAAAGCTTGCAAATTTCTTGCTGGGCACCACCCTCTTGGTCAGGGCGAGTGGCCAGAAATGGAGGCCATTTTCCATGGGGAAAACGAAGTCATTGGCCCAGGCTCTGGGTGTCAGATGACAGGTGGCATCTGGGGCTCTAAGGACTGTCAGGGTCCTAGTTGCTGGCAGCTTTCGTTCTGGAAGGATCCAGCAGAGTTTGTAGATTCCTGGCTTGGCACTGCCCTGCCTGCCAGGCCAAGTGGCCAGAAATGAAGGCCATTTTCCATGGGAAAAACGAAGTCCTTTCCCCAGGGTCTCAGTAATATGTTCAAGGTGGCGTTTGAGGCTCTAAGTACTTCCAGGGCCCTAGTTGCTGGCAGCTTTTCTTTTGGAAAAATCCAGCAACGATTGCATCATTCTAGCTAGGCTCCCACTTTCTGCCAGGGTGAGTGGCTGCCAAGGGAGGCCATTTGCCATGGGAAAAAGAAGTCCTTTCCCCAGGGTCTGGGTGTCAGATGAAAGGTGGCCTTTGGGGTTCTGAGGACTTGTAGGGTAGTACTTACTGGCTAGAGTAGAGGAAATGGATTCTATTTGAATATCTGTCTAGAGGCTTTGCCCCACAGGTCCTGGTTGTCCTTGATGGGCTGCAGCTGTGAGCATTGAAGAGAACTGGGATAAAAGGGGGCGGCGTAGCCATTCAGGGAGAGCCTTGAAGGAGCCCTGAACTGGGAAAGAACAGCATGCAGAAGAAAGCGTCTGTGCTGTGAAGATCTGCAGCCATAAGAACACACCGAGGAGGTATGGACTTTAGCAATCTGAGAACAGCATGATGGGACTCTAGAGAAATAGAACAACAACAAGTGGCAGCTTTAGATTTGGAGCAATCCAGCAAAGCTTGCAAATTTCTTGCTGGGCACCACCCTCTTGGTCAGGGCGAGTGGCCAGAAATGGAGGCCATTTTCCATGGGGAAAACGAAGTCATTGGCCCAGGCTCTGGGTGTCAGATGACTGGTGGCATCTGGGGCTGTAAGGACTTGCAGGGTCCTAGTTGCTGGCAGCTTTCGTTCTGGAAGGATCCAGCACAGTTTGTAGATTCCTGGCTTGGCACTGCCCTGCCTGCCAGGCAGAGTGGCCACAAATGAAGGCCATTTTCCATGGGAAAAACGAAGTCCTTTCCCCAGGGTCTCAGTAATATGTTCAAGGTGGCGTTTGAGGCTCTAAGTACTTCCAGGGCCCTAGTTGCTGCCAGCTTTTCTTTTGGAAAAATCCAGCAACGATTGCATCATTCTAGCTAGGCTCCCACTTTCTGCCAGGGTGAGTGGCTGCCAAGGGAGGCCATTTGCCATGGGAAAAAGAAGTCCTTTCCCCAGGGTCTGGGTGTCAGATGAAAGGTGGCCTTTGGGGTTCTGAGGACTTGTAGGGTAGTACTTACTGGCTAGAGTAGAGGAAATGGATTCTATTTGAATATCTGTCTAGAGGCTTTGCCCCACAGGTCCTGGTTGTCCTTGATGGGCTGCAGCTGTGAGCATTGAAGAGAACTGGGATAAAAGGGGGCGGCGTAGCCATTCAGGGAGAGCCTTGAAGGAGCCCTGAACTGGGAAAGAACAGCATGCAGAAGAAAGCGTCTGTGCTGTGAAGACCTGCAGCCATAAGAACACACCGAGGAGGTATGGACTTTAGCAATCTGAGAACAGCATGATGGGACTCTAGAGAAATAGAACAACAACAAGTGGCAGCTTTCGATTTGGAGCAATCCAGCAAAGCTTGCAAATTTCTTGCTGGGCACCACCCTCTTGGTCAGGGCGAGTGGCCAGAAATGGAGGCCATTTTCCATGGGGAAAACGAAGTCATTGGCCCAGGCTCTGGGTGTCAGATGACAGGTGGCATCTGGGGCTCTAAGGACTGTCAGGGTCCTAGTTGCTGGCAGCTTTCGTTCTGGAAGGATCCAGCAGAGTTTGTAGATTCCTGGCTTGGCACTGCCCTGCCTGCCAGGCCAAGTGGCCAGAAATGAAGGCCATTTTCCATGGGAAAAACGAAGTCCTTTCCCCAGGGTCTCAGTAATATGTTCAAGGTGGCGTTTGAGGCTCTAAGTACTTCCAGGGCCCTAGTTGCTGCCAGCTTTTCTTTTGGAAAAATCCAGCAACGATTGCATCATTCTAGCTAGGCTCCCACTTTCTGCCAGGGTGAGTGGCTGCCAAGGGAGGCCATTTGCCATGGGAAAAAGAAGTCCTTTCCCCAGGGTCTGGGTGTCAGATGAAAGGTGGCCTTTGGGGTTCTGAGGACTTGTAGGGTAGTACTTACTGGCTAGAGTAGAGGAAATGGATTCTATTTGAATATCTGTCTAGAGGCTTTGCCCCACAGGTCCTGGTTGTCCTTGATGGGCTGCAGCTGTGAGCATTGAAGAGAACTGGGATAAAAGGGGGCGGCGTAGCCATTCAGGGAGAGCCTTGAAGGAGCCCTGAACTGGGAAAGAACAGCATGCAGAAGAAAGCGTCTGTGCTGTGAAGATCTGCAGCCATAAGAACACACCGAGGAGGTATGGACTTTAGCAATCTGAGAACAGCATGATGGGACTCTAGAGAAATAGAACAACAACAAGTGGCAGCTTTAGATTTGGAGCAATCCAGCAAAGCTTGCAAATTTCTTGCTGGGCACCACCCTCTTGGTCAGGGCGAGTGGCCAGAAATGGAGGCCATTTTCCATGGGGAAAACGAAGTCATTGGCCCAGGCTCTGGGTGTCAGATGACTGGTGGCATCTGGGGCTGTAAGGACTTGCAGGGTCCTAGTTGCTGGCAGCTTTCGTTCTGGAAGGATCCAGCACAGTTTGTAGATTCCTGGCTTGGCACTGCCCTGCCTGCCAGGCAGAGTGGCCACAAATGAAGGCCATTTTCCATGGGAAAAACGAAGTCCTTTCCCCAGGGTCTCAGGAATATGTTCAAGGTGGCGTTTGAGGCTCTAAGTACTTCCAGGGCCCTAGTTGCTGCCAGCTTTTCTTTTGGAAAAATCCAGCAACGATTGCATCATTCTAGCTAGGCTCCCACTTTCTGCCAGGGTGAGTGGCTGCCAAGGGAGGCCATTTGCCATGGGAAAAAGAAGTCCTTTCCCCAGGGTCTGGGTGTCAGATGAAAGGTGGCCTTTGGGGTTCTGAGGACTTGTAGGGTAGTACTTACTGGCTAGAGTAGAGGAAATGGATTCTATTTGAATATCTGTCCCACAGGTCCTGGTTGTCCTTGATGGGCTGCAGCTGTGAGCATTGAAGAGAACTGGGATAAAAGGGGGCGGCGTAGCCATTCAGGGAGAGCCTTGAAGGAGCCCTGAACTGGGAAAGAACAGCATGCAGAAGAAAGCGTCTGTGCTGTGAAGATCTGCAGCCATAAGAACACACCGAGGAGGTATGGACTTTAGCAATCTGAGAACAGCATGATGGGACTCTAGAGAAATAGAACAACAACAAGTGGCAGCTTTAGATTTGGAGCAATCCAGCAAAGCTTGCAAATTTCTTGCTGGGCACCACCCTCTTGGTCAGGGCGAGTGGCCAGAAATGGAGGCAATTTTCCATGGGGAAAACAAAGTCATTGGCCCAGGCTCTGGGTGTCAGATGACTGGTGGCATCTGGGGCTCTAAGGACTTGCAGGGTCCTAGTTGCTGGCAGCTTTCGTTCTGGAAGGATCCAGCAGAGTTTGTAGATTCCTGGCTTGGCACTGCCCTGCCTGCCAGGCCAAGTGGCCACAAATGAAGGCCATTTTCCATGGGAAAAAGAAGTCCTTTCCCCAGGGTCTCAGTAATATGTTCAAGGTGGCGTTTGAGGCTCTAAGTACTTCCAGGGCCCTAGTTGCTGGCAGCTTTTCTTTTGGAAAAATCCAGCAACGATTGCATCATTCTAGCTAGGCTCCCACTTTCTGCCAGGGTGAGTGGCTGCCAAGGGAGGCCATTTGCCATGGGAAAAAGAAGTCCTTTCCCCAGGGTCTGGGTGTCAGATGAAAGGTGGCCTTTGGGGTTCTGAGGACTTGTAGGGTAGTACTTACTGGCTAGAGTAGAGGAAATGGATTCTATTTGAATATCTGTCCCACAGGTCCTGGTTGTCCTTGATGGGCTGCAGCTGTGAGCATTGAAGAGAACTGGGATAAAAGGGGGCGGCTTAGCCATTCAGGGAGAGCCTTGAAGGAGCCCTGAACTGGGAAAGAACAGCATGCAGAAGAAAGCGTCTGTGCTGTGAAGATCTGCAGCCATAAGAACACACCGAGGAGGTATGGACTTTAGCAATCTGAGAACAGCATGATGGGACTCTAGAGAAATAGAACAACAACAAGTGGTAGCTTTAGATTTGGAGCAATCCAGCAAAGCTTGCAAATTTCTTGCTGGGCACCACCCTCTTGGTCAGGGCGAGTGGCCAGAAATGGAGGCCATTTTCCATGGGGAAAACGAAGTCATTGGCCCAGGCTCTGGGTGTCAGATGACTGGTGGCATCTGGGGCTCTAAGGACTTGCAGGGTCCTAGTTGCTGGCAGCTTTCGTTCTGGAAGGATCCAGCACAGTTTGTAGATTCCTGGCTTGGCACTGCCCTGCCTGCCAGGCCAAGTGGCCACAAATGAAGGCCATTTTCCATGGGAAAAACGAAGTCCTTTCCCCAGGGTCTCAGGAATATGTTCAAGGTGGCGTTTGAGGCTCTAAGTACTTCCAGGGCCCTAGTTGCTGCCAGCTTTTCTTTTGGAAAAATCCAGCAACGATTGCATCATTCTAGCTAGGCTCCCACTTTCTGCCAGGGTGAGTGGCTGCCAAGGGAGGCCATTTGCCATGGGAAAAAGAAGTCCTTTCCCCAGGGTCTGGGTGTCAGATGAAAGGTGGCCTTTGGGGTTCTGAGGACTTGTAGGGTAGTACTTACTGGCTAGAGTAGAGGAAATGGATTCTATTTGAATATCTGTCCCACAGGTCCTGGTTGTCCTTGATGGGCTGCAGCTGTGAGCATTGAAGAGAACTGGGATAAAAGGGGGCGGCGTAGCCATTCAGGGAGAGCCTTGAAGGAGCCCTGAACTGGGAAAGAACAGCATGCAGAAGAAAGCGTCTGTGCTGTGAAGATCTGCAGCCATAAGAACACACCGAGGAGGTATGGACTTTAGCAATCTGAGAACAGCATGATGGGACTCTAGAGAAATAGAAGAACAACAAGTGGCAGCTTTAGATTTGGAGCAATCCAGCAAAGCTTGCAAATTTCTTGCTGGGCACCACCCTCTTGGTCAGGGCGAGTGGCCAGAAATGGAGGCAATTTTCCATGGGGAAAACAAAGTCATTGGCCCAGGCTCTGGGTGTCAGATGACTGGTGGCATCTGGGGCTCTAAGGACTTGCAGGGTCCTAGTTGCTGGCAGCTTTCGTTCTGGAAGGATCCAGCAGAGTTTGTAGATTCCTGGCTTGGCACTGCCCTGCCTGCCAGGCCAAGTGGCCACAAATGAAGGCCATTTTCCATGGGAAAAACGAAGTCCTTTCCCCAGGGTCTCAGTAATATGTTCAAGGTGGCGTTTGAGGCTCTAAGTACTTCCAGGGCCCTAGTTGCTGGCAGCTTTTCTTTTGGAAAAATCCAGCAACGATTGCATCATTCTAGCTAGGCTCCCACTTTCTGCCAGGGTGAGTGGCTGCCAAGGGAGGCCATTTGCCATGGGAAAAAGAAGTCCTTTCCCCAGGGTCTGGGTGTCAGATGAAAGGTGGCCTTTGGGGTTCTGAGGACTTGTAGGGTAGTACTTACTGGCTAGAGTAGAGGAAATGGATTCTATTTGAATATCTGTCTAGAGGCTTTGCCCCACAGGTCCTGGTTGTCCTTGATGGGCTGCAGCTGTGAGCATTGAAGAGAACTGGGATAAAAGGGGGCGGCGTAGCCATTCAGGGAGAGCCTTGAAGGAGCCCTGAACTGGGAAAGAACAGCATGCAGAAGAAAGCGTCTGTGCTGTGAAGATCTGCAGCCATAAGAACACACCGAGGAGGTATGGACTTTAGCAATCTGAGAACAGCATGATGGGACTCTAGAGAAATAAAACAACAAGAAGTGGCAGCTTTCGATTTGGAGCAATCCAGCAAAGCTTGCAAATTTCTTGCTGGGCACCACCCTCTTGGTCAGGGCGAGTGGCCAGAAATGGAGGCCATTTTCCATGGGGAAAACGAAGTCATTGGCCCAGGCTCTGGGTGTCAGATGACTGGTGGCATCTGGGGCTGTAAGGACTTGCAGGGTCCTAGTTGCTGGCAGCTTTCGTTCTGGAAGGATCCAGCAGAGTTTGTAGATTCCTGGCTTGGCACTGCCCTGCCTGCCAGGCCAAGTGGCCACAAATGAAGGCCATTTTCCATGGGAAAAACGAAGTCCTTTCCCCAGGGTCTCAGTAATATGTTCAAGGTGGCGTTTGAGGCTCTAAGTACTTCCAGGGCCCTAGTTGCTGGCAGCTTTTCTTTTGGAAAAATCCAGCAACGATTGCATCATTCTAGCTAGGCTCCCACTTTCTGCCAGGGTGAGTGGCTGCCAAGGGAGGCCATTTGCCATGGGAAAAAGAAGTCCTTTCCCCAGGGTCTGGGTGTCAGATGAAAGGTGGCCTTTGGGGTTCTGAGGACTTGTAGGGTAGTACTTACTGGCTAGAGTAGAGGAAATGGATTCTATTTGAATATCTGTCCCACAGGTCCTGGTTGTCCTTGATGGGCTGCAGCTGTGAGCATTGAAGAGAACTTGGATAAAAGGGGGCGGCGTAGCCATTCAGGGAGAGCCTTGAAGGAGCCCTGAACTGGGAAAGAACAGCATGCAGAAGAAAGCGTCTGTGCTGTGAAGATCTGCAGCCATAAGAACACACCGAGGAGGTATGGACTTTAGCAATCTGAGAACAGCATGATGGGACTCTAGAGAAATAAAACAACAAGAAGTGGCAGCTTTCGATTTGGAGCAATCCAGCAAAGCTTGCAAATTTCTTGCTGGGCACCACCCTCTTGGTCAGGGCGAGTGGCCAGAAATGGAGGCCATTTTCCATGGGGAAAACGAAGTCATTGGCCCAGGCTCTGGGTGTCAGATGACTGGTGGCATCTGGGGCTGTAAGGACTTGCAGGGTCCTAGTTGCTGGCAGCTTTCGTTCTGGAAGGATCCAGCAGAGTTTGTAGATTCCTGGCTTGGCACTGCCCTGCCTGCCAGGCCAAGTGGCCAGAAATGAAGGCCATTTTCCATGGGAAAAACGAAGTCCTTTCCCCAGGGTCTCAGTAATATGTTCAAGGTGGCGTTTGAGGCTCTAAGTACTTCCAGGGCCCTAGTTGCTGCCAGCTTTTCTTTTGGAAAAATCCAGCAACGATTGCATCATTCTAGCTAGGCTCCCACTTTCTGCCAGGGTGAGTGGCTGCCAAGGGAGGCCATTTGCCATGGGAAAAAGAAGTCCTTTCCCCAGGGTCTGGGTGTCAGATGAAAGGTGGCCTTTGGGGTTCTGAGGACTTGTAGGGTAGTACTTACTGGCTAGAGTAGAGGAAATGGATTCTATTTGAATATCTGTCCCACAGGTCCTGGTTGTCCTTGATGGGCTGCAGCTGTGAGCATTGAAGAGAACTGGGATAAAAGGGGGCGGCGTAGCCATTCAGGGAGAGCCTTGAAGGAGCCCTGAACTGGGAAAGAACAGCATGCAGAAGAAAGCGTCTGTGCTGTGAAGATCTGCAGCCATAAGAACACACCGAGGAGGTATGGACTTTAGCAATCTGAGAACAGCATGATGGGACTCTAGAGAAATAGAACAACAACAAGTGGCAGCTTTAGATTTGGAGCAATCCAGCAAAGCTTGCAAATTTCTTGCTGGGCACCACCCTCTTGGTCAGGGCGAGTGGCCAGAAATGGAGGCAATTTTCCATGGGGAAAACAAAGTCATTGGCCCAGGCTCTGGGTGTCAGATGACTGGTGGCATCTGGGGCTCTAAGGACTTGCAGGGTCCTAGTTGCTGGCAGCTTTCGTTCTGGAAGGATCCAGCAGAGTTTGTAGATTCCTGGCTTGGCACTGCCCTGCCTGCCAGGCCAAGTGGCCACAAATGAAGGCCATTTTCCATGGGAAAAACGAAGTCCTTTCCCCAGGGTCTCAGTAATATGTTCAAGGTGGCGTTTGAGGCTCTAAGTACTTCCAGGGCCCTAGTTGCTGGCAGCTTTTCTTTTGGAAAAATCCAGCAACGATTGCATCATTCTAGCTAGGCTCCCACTTTCTGCCAGGGTGAGTGGCTGCCAAGGGAGGCCATTTGCCATGGGAAAAAGAAGTCCTTTCCCCAGGGTCTGGGTGTCAGATGAAAGGTGGCCTTTGGGGTTCTGAGGACTTGTAGGGTAGTACTTACTGGCTAGAGTAGAGGAAATGGATTCTATTTGAATATCTGTCTAGAGGCTTTGCCCCACAGGTCCTGGTTGTCCTTGATGGGCTGCAGCTGTGAGCATTGAAGAGAACTGGGATAAAAGGGGGCGGCGTAGCCATTCAGGGAGAGCCTTGAAGGAGCCCTGAACTGGGAAAGAACAGCATGCAGAAGAAAGCGTCTGTGCTGTGAAGATCTGCAGCCATAAGAACACACCGAGGAGGTATGGACTTTAGCAATCTGAGAACAGCATGATGGGACTCTAGAGAAATAAAACAACAAGAAGTGGCAGCTTTCGATTTGGAGCAATCCAGCAAAGCTTGCAAATTTCTTGCTGGGCACCACCCTCTTGGTCAGGGCGAGTGGCCAGAAATGGAGGCCATTTTCCATGGGGAAAACGAAGTCATTGGCCCAGGCTCTGGGTGTCAGATGACTGGTGGCATCTGGGGCTGTAAGGACTTGCAGGGTCCTAGTTGCTGGCAGCTTTCGTTCTGGAAGGATCCAGCAGAGTTTGTAGATTCCTGGCTTGGCACTGCCCTGCCTGCCAGGCCAAGTGGCCACAAATGAAGGCCATTTTCCATGGGAAAAACGAAGTCCTTTCCCCAGGGTCTCAGTAATATGTTCAAGGTGGCGTTTGAGGCTCTAAGTACTTCCAGGGCCCTAGTTGCTGGCAGCTTTTCTTTTGGAAAAATCCAGCAACGATTGCATCATTCTAGCTAGGCTCCCACTTTCTGCCAGGGTGAGTGGCTGCCAAGGGAGGCCATTTGCCATGGGAAAAAGAAGTCCTTTCCCCAGGGTCTGGGTGTCAGATGAAAGGTGGCCTTTGGGGTTCTGAGGACTTGTAGGGTAGTACTTACTGGCTAGAGTAGAGGAAATGGATTCTATTTGAATATCTGTCCCACAGGTCCTGGTTGTCCTTGATGGGCTGCAGCTGTGAGCATTGAAGAGAACTTGGATAAAAGGGGGCGGCGTAGCCATTCAGGGAGAGCCTTGAAGGAGCCCTGAACTGGGAAAGAACAGCATGCAGAAGAAAGCGTCTGTGCTGTGAAGATCTGCAGCCATAAGAACACACCGAGGAGGTATGGACTTTAGCAATCTGAGAACAGCATGATGGGACTCTAGAGAAATAAAACAACAAGAAGTGGCAGCTTTCGATTTGGAGCAATCCAGCAAAGCTTGCAAATTTCTTGCTGGGCACCACCCTCTTGGTCAGGGCGAGTGGCCAGAAATGGAGGCCATTTTCCATGGGGAAAACGAAGTCATTGGCCCAGGCTCTGGGTGTCAGATGACTGGTGGCATCTGGGGCTGTAAGGACTTGCAGGGTCCTAGTTGCTGGCAGCTTTCGTTCTGGAAGGATCCAGCAGAGTTTGTAGATTCCTGGCTTGGCACTGCCCTGCCTGCCAGGCCAAGTGGCCAGAAATGAAGGCCATTTTCCATGGGAAAAACGAAGTCCTTTCCCCAGGGTCTCAGTAATATGTTCAAGGTGGCGTTTGAGGCTCTAAGTACTTCCAGGGCCCTAGTTGCTGCCAGCTTTTCTTTTGGAAAAATCCAGCAACGATTGCATCATTCTAGCTAGGCTCCCACTTTCTGCCAGGGTGAGTGGCTGCCAAGGGAGGCCATTTGCCATGGGAAAAAGAAGTCCTTTCCCCAGGGTCTGGGTGTCAGATGAAAGGTGGCCTTTGGGGTTCTGAGGACTTGTAGGGTAGTACTTACTGGCTAGAGTAGAGGAAATGGATTCTATTTGAATATCTGTCCCACAGGTCCTGGTTGTCCTTGATGGGCTGCAGCTGTGAGCATTGAAGAGAACTGGGATAAAAGGGGGCGGCGTAGCCATTCAGGGAGAGCCTTGAAGGAGCCCTGAACTGGGAAAGAACAGCATGCAGAAGAAAGCGTCTGTGCTGTGAAGATCTGCAGCCATAAGAACACACCGAGGAGGTATGGACTTTAGCAATCTGAGAACAGCATGATGGGACTCTAGAGAAATAGAACAACAACAAGTGGCAGCTTTAGATTTGGAGCAATCCAGCAAAGCTTGCAAATTTCTTGCTGGGCACCACCCTCTTGGTCAGGGCGAGTGGCCAGAAATGGAGGCAATTTTCCATGGGGAAAACAAAGTCATTGGCCCAGGCTCTGGGTGTCAGATGACTGGTGGCATCTGGGGCTCTAAGGACTTGCAGGGTCCTAGTTGCTGGCAGCTTTCGTTCTGGAAGGATCCAGCAGAGTTTGTAGATTCCTGGCTTGGCACTGCCCTGCCTGCCAGGCCAAGTGGCCACAAATGAAGGCCATTTTCCATGGGAAAAAGAAGTCCTTTCCCCAGGGTCTCAGTAATATGTTCAAGGTGGCGTTTGAGGCTCTAAGTACTTCCAGGGCCCTAGTTGCTGCCAGCTTTTCTTTTGGAAAAATCCAGCAACGATTGCATCATTCTAGCTAGGCTCCCACTTTCTGCCAGGGTGAGTGGCTGCCAAGGGAGGCCATTTGCCATGGGAAAAAGAAGTCCTTTCCCCAGGGTCTGGGTGTCAGATGAAAGGTGGCCTTTGGGGTTCTGAGGACTTGTAGGGTAGTACTTACTGGCTAGAGTAGAGGAAATGGATTCTATTTGAATATCTGTCTAGAGGCTTTGCCCCACAGGTCCTGGTTGTCCTTGATGGGCTGCAGCTGTGAGCATTGAAGAGAACTGGGATAAAAGGGGGCGGCGTAGCCATTCAGGGAGAGCCTTGAAGGAGCCCTGAACTGGGAAAGAACAGCATGCAGAAGAAAGCGTCTGTGCTGTGAAGATCTGCAGCCATAAGAACACACCGAGGAGGTATGGACTTTAGCAATCTGAGAACAGCATGATGGGACTCTAGAGAAATAGAACAACAACAAGTGGCAGCTTTAGATTTGGAGCAATCCAGCAAAGCTTGCAAATTTCTTGCTGGGCACCACCCTCTTGGTCAGGGCGAGTGGCCAGAAATGGAGGCAATTTTCCATGGGGAAAACAAAGTCATTGGCCCAGGCTCTGGGTGTCAGATGACTGGTGGCATCTGGGGCTCTAAGGACTTGCAGGGTCCTAGTTGCTGGCAGCTTTCGTTCTGGAAGGATCCAGCAGAGTTTGTAGATTCCTGGCTTGGCACTGCCCTGCCTGCCAGGCCAAGTGGCCACAAATGAAGGCCATTTTCCATGGGAAAAAGAAGTCCTTTCCCCAGGGTCTCAGTAATATGTTCAAGGTGGCGTTTGAGGCTCTAAGTACTTCCAGGGCCCTAGTTGCTGGCAGCTTTTCTTTTGGAAAAATCCAGCAACGATTGCATCATTCTAGCTAGGCTCCCACTTTCTGCCAGGGTGAGTGGCTGCCAAGGGAGGCCATTTGCCATGGGAAAAAGAAGTCCTTTCCCCAGGGTCTGGGTGTCAGATGAAAGGTGGCCTTTGGGGTTCTGAGGACTTGTAGGGTAGTACTTACTGGCTAGAGTAGAGGAAATGGATTCTATTTGAATATCTGTCTAGAGGCTTTGCCCCACAGGTCCTGGTTGTCCTTGATGGGCTGCAGCTGTGAGCATTGAAGAGAACTGGGATAAAAGGGGGCGGCTTAGCCATTCAGGGAGAGCCTTGAAGGAGCCCTGAACTGGGAAAGAACAGCATGCAGAAGAAAGCGTCTGTGCTGTGAAGATCTGCAGCCATAAGAACACACCGAGGAGGTATGGACTTTAGCAATCTGAGAACAGCATGATGGGACTCTAGAGAAATAAAACAACAAGAAGTGGCAGCTTTCGATTTGGAGCAATCCAGCAAAGCTTGCAAATTTCTTGCTGGGCACCACCCTCTTGGTCAGGGCGAGTGGCCAGAAATGGAGGCCATTTTCCATGGGGAAAACGAAGTCATTGGCCCAGGCTCTGGGTGTCAGATGACTGGTGGCATCTGGGGCTCTAAGGACTTGCAGGGTCCTAGTTGCTGGCAGCTTTCGTTCTGGAAGGATCCAGCACAGTTTGTAGATTCCTGGCTTGGCACTGCCCTGCCTGCCAGGCCAAGTGGCCAGAAATGAAGGCCATTTTCCATGGGAAAAACGAAGTCCTTTCCCCAGGGTCTCAGTAATATGTTCAAGGTGGCGTTTGAGGCTCTAAGTACTTCCAGGGCCCTAGTTGCTGCCAGCTTTTCTTTTGGAAAAATCCAGCAACGATTGCATCATTCTAGCTAGGCTCCCACTTTCTGCCAGGGTGAGTGGCTGCCAAGGGAGGCCATTTGCCATGGGAAAAAGAAGTCCTTTCCCCAGGGTCTGGGTGTCAGATGAAAGGTGGCCTTTGGGGTTCTGAGGACTTGTAGGGTAGTACTTACTGGCTAGAGTAGAGGAAATGGATTCTATTTGAATATCTGTCTAGAGGCTTTGCCCCACAGGTCCTGGTTGTCCTTGATGGGCTGCAGCTGTGAGCATTGAAGAGAACTGGGATAAAAGGGGGCGGCGTAGCCATTCAGGGAGAGCCTTGAAGGAGCCCTGAACTGGGAAAGAACAGCATGCAGAAGAAAGCGTCTGTGCTGTGAAGATCTGCAGCCATAAGAACACACCGAGGAGGTATGGACTTTAGCAATCTGAGAACAGCATGATGGGACTCTAGAGAAATAGAACAACAACAAGTGGCAGCTTTAGATTTGGAGCAATCCAGCAAAGCTTGCAAATTTCTTGCTGGGCACCACCCTCTTGGTCAGGGCGAGTGGCCAGAAATGGAGGCAATTTTCCATGGGGAAAACAAAGTCATTGGCCCAGGCTCTGGGTGTCAGATGACTGGTGGCATCTGGGGCTCTAAGGACTTGCAGGGTCCTAGTTGCTGGCAGCTTTCGTTCTGGAAGGATCCAGCAGAGTTTGTAGATTCCTGGCTTGGCACTGCCCTGCCTGCCAGGCCAAGTGGCCACAAATGAAGGCCATTTTCCATGGGAAAAAGAAGTCCTTTCCCCAGGGTCTCAGTAATATGTTCAAGGTGGCGTTTGAGGCTCTAAGTACTTCCAGGGCCCTAGTTGCTGGCAGCTTTTCTTTTGGAAAAATCCAGCAACGATTGCATCATTCTAGCTAGGCTCCCACTTTCTGCCAGGGTGAGTGGCTGCCAAGGGAGGCCATTTGCCATGGGAAAAAGAAGTCCTTTCCCCAGGGTCTGGGTGTCAGATGAAAGGTGGCCTTTGGGGTTCTGAGGACTTGTAGGGTAGTACTTACTGGCTAGAGTAGAGGAAATGGATTCTATTTGAATATCTGTCTAGAGGCTTTGCCCCACAGGTCCTGGTTGTCCTTGATGGGCTGCAGCTGTGAGCATTGAAGAGAACTGGGATAAAAGGGGGCGGCGTAGCCATTCAGGGAGAGCCTTGAAGGAGCCCTGAACTGGGAAAGAACAGCATGCAGAAGAAAGCGTCTGTGCTGTGAAGATCTGCAGCCATAAGAACACACCGAGGAGGTATGGACTTTAGCAATCTGAGAACAGCATGATGGGACTCTAGAGAAATAGAACAACAACAAGTGGCAGCTTTAGATTTGGAGCAATCCAGCAAAGCTTGCAAATTTCTTGCTGGGCACCACCCTCTTGGTCAGGGCGAGTGGCCAGAAATGGAGGCAATTTTCCATGGGGAAAACAAAGTCATTGGCCCAGGCTCTGGGTGTCAGATGACTGGTGGCATCTGGGGCTCTAAGGACTTGCAGGGTCCTAGTTGCTGGCAGCTTTCGTTCTGGAAGGATCCAGCAGAGTTTGTAGATTCCTGGCTTGGCACTGCCCTGCCTGCCAGGCCAAGTGGCCACAAATGAAGGCCATTTTCCATGGGAAAAACGAAGTCCTTTCCCCAGGGTCTCAGTAATATGTTCAAGGTGGCGTTTGAGGCTCTAAGTACTTCCAGGGCCCTAGTTGCTGGCAGCTTTTCTTTTGGAAAAATCCAGCAACGATTGCATCATTCTAGCTAGGCTCCCACTTTCTGCCAGGGTGAGTGGCTGCCAAGGGAGGCCATTTGCCATGGGAAAAAGAAGTCCTTTCCCCAGGGTCTGGGTGTCAGATGAAAGGTGGCCTTTGGGGTTCTGAGGACTTGTAGGGTAGTACTTACTGGCTAGAGTAGAGGAAATGGATTCTATTTGAATATCTGTCTAGAGGCTTTGCCCCACAGGTCCTGGTTGTCCTTGATGGGCTGCAGCTGTGAGCATTGAAGAGAACTGGGATAAAAGGGGGCGGCGTAGCCATTCAGGGAGAGCCTTGAAGGAGCCCTGAACTGGGAAAGAACAGCATGCAGAAGAAAGCGTCTGTGCTGTGAAGATCTGCAGCCATAAGAACACACCGAGGAGGTATGGACTTTAGCAATCTGAGAACAGCATGATGGGACTCTAGAGAAATAGAACAACAACAAGTGGCAGCTTTAGATTTGGAGCAATCCAGCAAAGCTTGCAAATTTCTTGCTGGGCACCACCCTCTTGGTCAGGGCAAGTGGCCAGAAATGGAGGCAATTTTCCATGGGGAAAACAAAGTCATTGGCCCAGGCTCTGGGTGTCAGATGACTGGTGGCATCTGGGGCTCTAAGGACTTGCAGGGTCCTAGTTGCTGGCAGCTTTCGTTCTGGAAGGATCCAGCAGAGTTTGTAGATTCCTGGCTTGGCACTGCCCTGCCTGCCAGGCCAAGTGGCCACAAATGAAGGCCATTTTCCATGGGAAAAACGAAGTCCTTTCCCCAGGGTCTCAGTAATATGTTCAAGGTGGCGTTTGAGGCTCTAAGTACTTCCAGGGCCCTAGTTGCTGGCAGCTTTTCTTTTGGAAAAATCCAGCAACGATTGCATCATTCTAGCTAGGCTCCCACTTTCTGCCAGGGTGAGTGGCTGCCAAGGGAGGCCATTTGCCATGGGAAAAAGAAGTCCTTTCCCCAGGGTCTGGGTGTCAGATGAAAGGTGGCCTTTGGGGTTCTGAGGACTTGTAGGGTAGTACTTACTGGCTAGAGTAGAGGAAATGGATTCTATTTGAATATCTGTCCCACAGGTCCTGGTTGTCCTTGATGGGCTGCAGCTGTGAGCATTGAAGAGAACTGGGATAAAAGGGGGCGGCGTAGCCATTCAGGGAGAGCCTTGAAGGAGCCCTGAACTGGGAAAGAACAGCATGCAGAAGAAAGCGTCTGTGCTGTGAAGATCTGCAGCCATAAGAACACACCGAGGAGGTATGGACTTTAGCAATCTGAGAACAGCATGATGGGACTCTAGAGAAATAGAACAACAACAAGTGGCAGCTTTAGATTTGGAGCAATCCAGCAAAGCTTGCAAATTTCTTGCTGGGCACCACCCTCTTGGTCAGGGCGAGTGGCCAGAAATGGAGGCAATTTTCCATGGGGAAAACAAAGTCATTGGCCCAGGCTCTGGGTGTCAGATGACTGGTGGCATCTGGGGCTCTAAGGACTTGCAGGGTCCTAGTTGCTGGCAGCTTTCGTTCTGGAAGGATCCAGCAGAGTTTGTAGATTCCTGGCTTGGCACCGCCCTGCCTGCCAGGCCAAGTGGCCACAAATGAAGGCCATTTTCCATGGGAAAAAGAAGTCCTTTCCCCAGGGTCTCAGGAATATGTTCAAGGTGGCGTTTGAGGCTCTAAGTACTTCCAGGGCCCTAGTTGCTGCCAGCTTTTCTTTTGGAAAAATCCAGCAACGATTGCATCATTCTAGCTAGGCTCCCACTTTCTGCCAGGGTGAGTGGCTGCCAAGGGAGGCCATTTGCCATGGGAAAAAGAAGTCCTTTCCCCAGGGTCTGGGTGTCAGATGAAAGGTGGCCTTTGGGGTTCTGAGGACTTGTAGGGTAGTACTTACTGGCTAGAGTAGAGGAAATGGATTCTATTTGAATATCTGTCCCACAGGTCCTGGTTGTCCTTGATGGGCTGCAGCTGTGAGCATTGAAGAGAACTTGGATAAAAGGGGGCGGCGTAGCCATTCAGGGAGAGCCTTGAAGGAGCCCTGAACTGGGAAAGAACAGCATGCAGAAGAAAGCGTCTGTGCTGTGAAGATCTGCAGCCATAAGAACACACCGAGGAGGTATGGACTTTAGCAATCTGAGAACAGCATGATGGGACTCTAGAGAAATAAAACAACAAGAAGTGGCAGCTTTCGATTTGGAGCAATCCAGCAAAGCTTGCAAATTTCTTGCTGGGCACCACCCTCTTGGTCAGGGCGAGTGGCCAGAAATGGAGGCCATTTTCCATGGGGAAAACGAAGTCATTGGCCCAGGCTCTGGGTGTCAGATGACTGGTGGCATCTGGGGCTGTAAGGACTTGCAGGGTCCTAGTTGCTGGCAGCTTTCGTTCTGGAAGGATCCAGCAGAGTTTGTAGATTCCTGGCTTGGCACTGCCCTGCCTGCCAGGCCAAGTGGCCAGAAATGAAGGCCATTTTCCATGGGAAAAACGAAGTCCTTTCCCCAGGGTCTCAGTAATATGTTCAAGGTGGCGTTTGAGGCTCTAAGTACTTCCAGGGCCCTAGTTGCTGCCAGCTTTTCTTTTGGAAAAATCCAGCAACGATTGCATCATTCTAGCTAGGCTCCCACTTTCTGCCAGGGTGAGTGGCTGCCAAGGGAGGCCATTTGCCATGGGAAAAAGAAGTCCTTTCCCCAGGGTCTGGGTGTCAGATGAAAGGTGGCCTTTGGGGTTCTGAGGACTTGTAGGGTAGTACTTACTGGCTAGAGTAGAGGAAATGGATTCTATTTGAATATCTGTCCCACAGGTCCTGGTTGTCCTTGATGGGCTGCAGCTGTGAGCATTGAAGAGAACTGGGATAAAAGGGGGCGGCGTAGCCATTCAGGGAGAGCCTTGAAGGAGCCCTGAACTGGGAAAGAACAGCATGCAGAAGAAAGCGTCTGTGCTGTGAAGATCTGCAGCCATAAGAACACACCGAGGAGGTATGGACTTTAGCAATCTGAGAACAGCATGATGGGACTCTAGAGAAATAGAACAACAACAAGTGGCAGCTTTAGATTTGGAGCAATCCAGCAAAGCTTGCAAATTTCTTGCTGGGCACCACCCTCTTGGTCAGGGCGAGTGGCCAGAAATGGAGGCAATTTTCCATGGGGAAAACAAAGTCATTGGCCCAGGCTCTGGGTGTCAGATGACTGGTGGCATCTGGGGCTCTAAGGACTTGCAGGGTCCTAGTTGCTGGCAGCTTTCGTTCTGGAAGGATCCAGCAGAGTTTGTAGATTCCTGGCTTGGCACTGCCCTGCCTGCCAGGCCAAGTGGCCACAAATGAAGGCCATTTTCCATGGGAAAAAGAAGTCCTTTCCCCAGGGTCTCAGTAATATGTTCAAGGTGGCGTTTGAGGCTCTAAGTACTTCCAGGGCCCTAGTTGCTGCCAGCTTTTCTTTTGGAAAAATCCAGCAACGATTGCATCATTCTAGCTAGGCTCCCACTTTCTGCCAGGGTGAGTGGCTGCCAAGGGAGGCCATTTGCCATGGGAAAAAGAAGTCCTTTCCCCAGGGTCTGGGTGTCAGATGAAAGGTGGCCTTTGGGGTTCTGAGGACTTGTAGGGTAGTACTTACTGGCTAGAGTAGAGGAAATGGATTCTATTTGAATATCTGTCTAGAGGCTTTGCCCCACAGGTCCTGGTTGTCCTTGATGGGCTGCAGCTGTGAGCATTGAAGAGAACTGGGATAAAAGGGGGCGGCGTAGCCATTCAGGGAGAGCCTTGAAGGAGCCCTGAACTGGGAAAGAACAGCATGCAGAAGAAAGCGTCTGTGCTGTGAAGATCTGCAGCCATAAGAACACACCGAGGAGGTATGGACTTTAGCAATCTGAGAACAGCATGATGGGACTCTAGAGAAATAGAACAACAACAAGTGGCAGCTTTAGATTTGGAGCAATCCAGCAAAGCTTGCAAATTTCTTGCTGGGCACCACCCTCTTGGTCAGGGCGAGTGGCCAGAAATGGAGGCAATTTTCCATGGGGAAAACAAAGTCATTGGCCCAGGCTCTGGGTGTCAGATGACTGGTGGCATCTGGGGCTCTAAGGACTTGCAGGGTCCTAGTTGCTGGCAGCTTTCGTTCTGGAAGGATCCAGCAGAGTTTGTAGATTCCTGGCTTGGCACTGCCCTGCCTGCCAGGCCAAGTGGCCACAAATGAAGGCCATTTTCCATGGGAAAAAGAAGTCCTTTCCCCAGGGTCTCAGTAATATGTTCAAGGTGGCGTTTGAGGCTCTAAGTACTTCCAGGGCCCTAGTTGCTGGCAGCTTTTCTTTTGGAAAAATCCAGCAACGATTGCATCATTCTAGCTAGGCTCCCACTTTCTGCCAGGGTGAGTGGCTGCCAAGGGAGGCCATTTGCCATGGGAAAAAGAAGTCCTTTCCCCAGGGTCTGGGTGTCAGATGAAAGGTGGCCTTTGGGGTTCTGAGGACTTGTAGGGTAGTACTTACTGGCTAGAGTAGAGGAAATGGATTCTATTTGAATATCTGTCTAGAGGCTTTGCCCCACAGGTCCTGGTTGTCCTTGATGGGCTGCAGCTGTGAGCATTGAAGAGAACTGGGATAAAAGGGGGCGGCTTAGCCATTCAGG
Organism: Agelaius phoeniceus; assembly: GCF_020745825.1. Classification (NCBI taxonomy): domain Eukaryota; kingdom Metazoa; phylum Chordata; class Aves; order Passeriformes; family Icteridae; genus Agelaius; species Agelaius phoeniceus. Next base: position 38,900 of record NW_026531084.1, on the reverse strand, counting down.
GAGAGCCTTGAAGGAGCCCTGAACTGGGAAAGAACAGCATGCAGAAGAAAGCGTCTGTGCTGTGAAGATCTGCAGCCATAAGAACACACCGAGGAGGTATGGACTTTAGCAATCTGAGAACAGCATGATGGGACTCTAGAGAAATAAAACAACAAGAAGTGGCAGCTTTCGATTTGGAGCAATCCAGCAAAGCTTGCAAATTTCTTGCTGGGCACCACCCTCTTGGTCAGGGCGAGTGGCCAGAAATGGAGGCCATTTTCCATGGGGAAAACGAAGTCATTGGCCCAGGCTCTGGGTGTCAGATGACTGGTGGCATCTGGGGCTCTAAGGACTTGCAGGGTCCTAGTTGCTGGCAGCTTTCGTTCTGGAAGGATCCAGCACAGTTTGTAGATTCCTGGCTTGGCACTGCCCTGCCTGCCAGGCCAAGTGGCCAGAAATGAAGGCCATTTTCCATGGGAAAAACGAAGTCCTTTCCCCAGGGTCTCAGTAATATGTTCAAGGTGGCGTTTGAGGCTCTAAGTACTTCCAGGGCCCTAGTTGCTGCCAGCTTTTCTTTTGGAAAAATCCAGCAACGATTGCATCATTCTAGCTAGGCTCCCACTTTCTGCCAGGGTGAGTGGCTGCCAAGGGAGGCCATTTGCCATGGGAAAAAGAAGTCCTTTCCCCAGGGTCTGGGTGTCAGATGAAAGGTGGCCTTTGGGGTTCTGAGGACTTGTAGGGTAGTACTTACTGGCTAGAGTAGAGGAAATGGATTCTATTTGAATATCTGTCTAGAGGCTTTGCCCCACAGGTCCTGGTTGTCCTTGATGGGCTGCAGCTGTGAGCATTGAAGAGAACTGGGATAAAAGGGGGCGGCGTAGCCATTCAGGGAGAGCCTTGAAGGAGCCCTGAACTGGGAAAGAACAGCATGCAGAAGAAAGCGTCTGTGCTGTGAAGATCTGCAGCCATAAGAACACACCGAGGAGGTATGGACTTTAGCAATCTGAGAACAGCATGATGGGACTCTAGAGAAATAGAACAACAACAAGTGGCAGCTTTAGATTTGGAGCAATCCAGCAAAGCTTGCAAATTTCTTGCTGGGCACCACCCTCTTGGTCAGGGCGAGTGGCCAGAAATGGAGGCAATTTTCCATGGGGAAAACAAAGTCATTGGCCCAGGCTCTGGGTGTCAGATGACTGGTGGCATCTGGGGCTCTAAGGACTTGCAGGGTCCTAGTTGCTGGCAGCTTTCGTTCTGGAAGGATCCAGCAGAGTTTGTAGATTCCTGGCTTGGCACTGCCCTGCCTGCCAGGCCAAGTGGCCACAAATGAAGGCCATTTTCCATGGGAAAAAGAAGTCCTTTCCCCAGGGTCTCAGTAATATGTTCAAGGTGGCGTTTGAGGCTCTAAGTACTTCCAGGGCCCTAGTTGCTGGCAGCTTTTCTTTTGGAAAAATCCAGCAACGATTGCATCATTCTAGCTAGGCTCCCACTTTCTGCCAGGGTGAGTGGCTGCCAAGGGAGGCCATTTGCCATGGGAAAAAGAAGTCCTTTCCCCAGGGTCTGGGTGTCAGATGAAAGGTGGCCTTTGGGGTTCTGAGGACTTGTAGGGTAGTACTTACTGGCTAGAGTAGAGGAAATGGATTCTATTTGAATATCTGTCTAGAGGCTTTGCCCCACAGGTCCTGGTTGTCCTTGATGGGCTGCAGCTGTGAGCATTGAAGAGAACTGGGATAAAAGGGGGCGGCGTAGCCATTCAGGGAGAGCCTTGAAGGAGCCCTGAACTGGGAAAGAACAGCATGCAGAAGAAAGCGTCTGTGCTGTGAAGATCTGCAGCCATAAGAACACACCGAGGAGGTATGGACTTTAGCAATCTGAGAACAGCATGATGGGACTCTAGAGAAATAGAACAACAACAAGTGGCAGCTTTAGATTTGGAGCAATCCAGCAAAGCTTGCAAATTTCTTGCTGGGCACCACCCTCTTGGTCAGGGCGAGTGGCCAGAAATGGAGGCAATTTTCCATGGGGAAAACAAAGTCATTGGCCCAGGCTCTGGGTGTCAGATGACTGGTGGCATCTGGGGCTCTAAGGACTTGCAGGGTCCTAGTTGCTGGCAGCTTTCGTTCTGGAAGGATCCAGCAGAGTTTGTAGATTCCTGGCTTGGCACTGCCCTGCCTGCCAGGCCAAGTGGCCACAAATGAAGGCCATTTTCCATGGGAAAAACGAAGTCCTTTCCCCAGGGTCTCAGTAATATGTTCAAGGTGGCGTTTGAGGCTCTAAGTACTTCCAGGGCCCTAGTTGCTGGCAGCTTTTCTTTTGGAAAAATCCAGCAACGATTGCATCATTCTAGCTAGGCTCCCACTTTCTGCCAGGGTGAGTGGCTGCCAAGGGAGGCCATTTGCCATGGGAAAAAGAAGTCCTTTCCCCAGGGTCTGGGTGTCAGATGAAAGGTGGCCTTTGGGGTTCTGAGGACTTGTAGGGTAGTACTTACTGGCTAGAGTAGAGGAAATGGATTCTATTTGAATATCTGTCTAGAGGCTTTGCCCCACAGGTCCTGGTTGTCCTTGATGGGCTGCAGCTGTGAGCATTGAAGAGAACTGGGATAAAAGGGGGCGGCGTAGCCATTCAGGGAGAGCCTTGAAGGAGCCCTGAACTGGGAAAGAACAGCATGCAGAAGAAAGCGTCTGTGCTGTGAAGATCTGCAGCCATAAGAACACACCGAGGAGGTATGGACTTTAGCAATCTGAGAACAGCATGATGGGACTCTAGAGAAATAGAACAACAACAAGTGGCAGCTTTAGATTTGGAGCAATCCAGCAAAGCTTGCAAATTTCTTGCTGGGCACCACCCTCTTGGTCAGGGCAAGTGGCCAGAAATGGAGGCAATTTTCCATGGGGAAAACAAAGTCATTGGCCCAGGCTCTGGGTGTCAGATGACTGGTGGCATCTGGGGCTCTAAGGACTTGCAGGGTCCTAGTTGCTGGCAGCTTTCGTTCTGGAAGGATCCAGCAGAGTTTGTAGATTCCTGGCTTGGCACTGCCCTGCCTGCCAGGCCAAGTGGCCACAAATGAAGGCCATTTTCCATGGGAAAAACGAAGTCCTTTCCCCAGGGTCTCAGTAATATGTTCAAGGTGGCGTTTGAGGCTCTAAGTACTTCCAGGGCCCTAGTTGCTGCCAGCTTTTCTTTTGGAAAAATCCAGCAACGATTGCATCATTCTAGCTAGGCTCCCACTTTCTGCCAGGGTGAGTGGCTGCCAAGGGAGGCCATTTGCCATGGGAAAAAGAAGTCCTTTCCCCAGGGTCTGGGTGTCAGATGAAAGGTGGCCTTTGGGGTTCTGAGGACTTGTAGGGTAGTACTTACTGGCTAGAGTAGAGGAAATGGATTCTATTTGAATATCTGTCCCACAGGTCCTGGTTGTCCTTGATGGGCTGCAGCTGTGAGCATTGAAGAGAACTGGGATAAAAGGGGGCGGCGTAGCCATTCAGGGAGAGCCTTGAAGGAGCCCTGAACTGGGAAAGAACAGCATGCAGAAGAAAGCGTCTGTGCTGTGAAGATCTGCAGCCATAAGAACACACCGAGGAGGTATGGACTTTAGCAATCTGAGAACAGCATGATGGGACTCTAGAGAAATAGAACAACAACAAGTGGCAGCTTTAGATTTGGAGCAATCCAGCAAAGCTTGCAAATTTCTTGCTGGGCACCACCCTCTTGGTCAGGGCGAGTGGCCAGAAATGGAGGCAATTTTCCATGGGGAAAACAAAGTCATTGGCCCAGGCTCTGGGTGTCAGATGACTGGTGGCATCTGGGGCTCTAAGGACTTGCAGGGTCCTAGTTGCTGGCAGCTTTCGTTCTGGAAGGATCCAGCAGAGTTTGTAGATTCCTGGCTTGGCACCGCCCTGCCTGCCAGGCCAAGTGGCCACAAATGAAGGCCATTTTCCATGGGAAAAAGAAGTCCTTTCCCCAGGGTCTCAGGAATATGTTCAAGGTGGCGTTTGAGGCTCTAAGTACTTCCAGGGCCCTAGTTGCTGCCAGCTTTTCTTTTGGAAAAATCCAGCAACGATTGCATCATTCTAGCTAGGCTCCCACTTTCTGCCAGGGTGAGTGGCTGCCAAGGGAGGCCATTTGCCATGGGAAAAAGAAGTCCTTTCCCCAGGGTCTGGGTGTCAGATGAAAGGTGGCCTTTGGGGTTCTGAGGACTTGTAGGGTAGTACTTACTGGCTAGAGTAGAGGAAATGGATTCTATTTGAATATCTGTCCCACAGGTCCTGGTTGTCCTTGATGGGCTGCAGCTGTGAGCATTGAAGAGAACTGGGATAAAAGGGGGCGGCGTAGCCATTCAGGGAGAGCCTTGAAGGAGCCCTGAACTGGGAAAGAACAGCATGCAGAAGAAAGCGTCTGTGCTGTGAAGATCTGCAGCCATAAGAACACACCGAGGAGGTATGGACTTTAGCAATCTGAGAACAGCATGATGGGACTCTAGAGAAATAGAACAACAACAAGTGGCAGCTTTCGATTTGGAGCAATCCAGCAAAGCTTGCAAATTTCTTGCTGGGCACCACCCTCTTGGTCAGGGCGAGTGGCCAGAAATGGAGGCCATTTTCCATGGGGAAAACAAAGTCATTGGCCCAGGCTCTGGGTGTCAGATGACAGGTGGCATCTGGGGCTGTAAGGACTTGCAGGGTCCTAGTTGCTGGCAGCTTTCGTTCTGGAAGGATCCAGCACAGTTTGTAGATTCCTGGCTTGGCACTGCCCTGCCTGCCAGGCCAAGTGGCCACAAATGAAGGCCATTTTCCATGGGAAAAAGAAGTCCTTTCCCCAGGGTCTCAGTAATATGTTCAAGGTGGCGTTTGAGGCTCTAAGTACTTCCAGGGCCCTAGTTGCTGGCAGCTTTTCTTTTGGAAAAATCCAGCAACGATTGCATCATTCTAGCTAGGCTCCCACTTTCTGCCAGGGTGAGTGGCTGCCAAGGGAGGCCATTTGCCATGGGAAAAAGAAGTCCTTTCCCCAGGGTCTGGGTGTCAGATGAAAGGTGGCCTTTGGGGTTCTGAGGACTTGTAGGGTAGTACTTACTGGCTAGAGTAGAGGAAATGGATTCTATTTGAATATCTGTCTAGAGGCTTTGCCCCACAGGTCCTGGTTGTCCTTGATGGGCTGCAGCTGTGAGCATTGAAGAGAACTGGGATAAAAGGGGGCGGCTTAGCCATTCAGGGAGAGCCTTGAAGGAGCCCTGAACTGGGAAAGAACAGCATGCAGAAGAAAGCGTCTGTGCTGTGAAGATCTGCAGCCATAAGAACACACCGAGGAGGTATGGACTTTAGCAATCTGAGAACAGCATGATGGGACTCTAGAGAAATAAAACAACAAGAAGTGGCAGCTTTCGATTTGGAGCAATCCAGCAAAGCTTGCAAATTTCTTGCTGGGCACCACCCTCTTGGTCAGGGCGAGTGGCCAGAAATGGAGGCCATTTTCCATGGGGAAAACGAAGTCATTGGCCCAGGCTCTGGGTGTCAGATGACTGGTGGCATCTGGGGCTCTAAGGACTTGCAGGGTCCTAGTTGCTGGCAGCTTTCGTTCTGGAAGGATCCAGCACAGTTTGTAGATTCCTGGCTTGGCACTGCCCTGCCTGCCAGGCCAAGTGGCCAGAAATGAAGGCCATTTTCCATGGGAAAAACGAAGTCCTTTCCCCAGGGTCTCAGTAATATGTTCAAGGTGGCGTTTGAGGCTCTAAGTACTTCCAGGGCCCTAGTTGCTGCCAGCTTTTCTTTTGGAAAAATCCAGCAACGATTGCATCATTCTAGCTAGGCTCCCACTTTCTGCCAGGGTGAGTGGCTGCCAAGGGAGGCCATTTGCCATGGGAAAAAGAAGTCCTTTCCCCAGGGTCTGGGTGTCAGATGAAAGGTGGCCTTTGGGGTTCTGAGGACTTGTAGGGTAGTACTTACTGGCTAGAGTAGAGGAAATGGATTCTATTTGAATATCTGTCTAGAGGCTTTGCCCCACAGGTCCTGGTTGTCCTTGATGGGCTGCAGCTGTGAGCATTGAAGAGAACTGGGATAAAAGGGGGCGGCGTAGCCATTCAGGGAGAGCCTTGAAGGAGCCCTGAACTGGGAAAGAACAGCATGCAGAAGAAAGCGTCTGTGCTGTGAAGATCTGCAGCCATAAGAACACACCGAGGAGGTATGGACTTTAGCAATCTGAGAACAGCATGATGGGACTCTAGAGAAATAGAACAACAACAAGTGGCAGCTTTAGATTTGGAGCAATCCAGCAAAGCTTGCAAATTTCTTGCTGGGCACCACCCTCTTGGTCAGGGCGAGTGGCCAGAAATGGAGGCAATTTTCCATGGGGAAAACAAAGTCATTGGCCCAGGCTCTGGGTGTCAGATGACTGGTGGCATCTGGGGCTCTAAGGACTTGCAGGGTCCTAGTTGCTGGCAGCTTTCGTTCTGGAAGGATCCAGCAGAGTTTGTAGATTCCTGGCTTGGCACTGCCCTGCCTGCCAGGCCAAGTGGCCACAAATGAAGGCCATTTTCCATGGGAAAAACGAAGTCCTTTCCCCAGGGTCTCAGTAATATGTTCAAGGTGGCGTTTGAGGCTCTAAGTACTTCCAGGGCCCTAGTTGCTGGCAGCTTTTCTTTTGGAAAAATCCAGCAACGATTGCATCATTCTAGCTAGGCTCCCACTTTCTGCCAGGGTGAGTGGCTGCCAAGGGAGGCCATTTGCCATGGGAAAAAGAAGTCCTTTCCCCAGGGTCTGGGTGTCAGATGAAAGGTGGCCTTTGGGGTTCTGAGGACTTGTAGGGTAGTACTTACTGGCTAGAGTAGAGGAAATGGATTCTATTTGAATATCTGTCCCACAGGTCCTGGTTGTCCTTGATGGGCTGCAGCTGTGAGCATTGAAGAGAACTGGGATAAAAGGGGGCGGCTTAGCCATTCAGGGAGAGCCTTGAAGGAGCCCTGAACTGGGAAAGAACAGCATGCAGAAGAAAGCGTCTGTGCTGTGAAGATCTGCAGCCATAAGAACACACCGAGGAGGTATGGACTTTAGCAATCTGAGAACAGCATGATGGGACTCTAGAGAAATAGAACAACAACAAGTGGCAGCTTTAGATTTGGAGCAATCCAGCAAAGCTTGCAAATTTCTTGCTGGGCACCACCCTCTTGGTCAGGGCGAGTGGCCAGAAATGGAGGCAATTTTCCATGGGGAAAACAAAGTCATTGGCCCAGGCTCTGGGTGTCAGATGACTGGTGGCATCTGGGGCTCTAAGGACTTGCAGGGTCCTAGTTGCTGGCAGCTTTCGTTCTGGAAGGATCCAGCAGAGTTTGTAGATTCCTGGCTTGGCACTGCCCTGCCTGCCAGGCCAAGTGGCCACAAATGAAGGCCATTTTCCATGGGAAAAAGAAGTCCTTTCCCCAGGGTCTCAGTAATATGTTCAAGGTGGCGTTTGAGGCTCTAAGTACTTCCAGGGCCCTAGTTGCTGGCAGCTTTTCTTTTGGAAAAATCCAGCAACGATTGCATCATTCTAGCTAGGCTCCCACTTTCTGCCAGGGTGAGTGGCTGCCAAGGGAGGCCATTTGCCATGGGAAAAAGAAGTCCTTTCCCCAGGGTCTGGGTGTCAGATGAAAGGTGGCCTTTGGGGTTCTGAGGACTTGTAGGGTAGTACTTACTGGCTAGAGTAGAGGAAATGGATTCTATTTGAATATCTGTCTAGAGGCTTTGCCCCACAGGTCCTGGTTGTCCTTGATGGGCTGCAGCTGTGAGCATTGAAGAGAACTGGGATAAAAGGGGGCGGCGTAGCCATTCAGGGAGAGCCTTGAAGGAGCCCTGAACTGGGAAAGAACAGCATGCAGAAGAAAGCGTCTGTGCTGTGAAGATCTGCAGCCATAAGAACACACCGAGGAGGTATGGACTTTAGCAATCTGAGAACAGCATGATGGGACTCTAGAGAAATAGAACAACAACAAGTGGCAGCTTTAGATTTGGAGCAATCCAGCAAAGCTTGCAAATTTCTTGCTGGGCACCACCCTCTTGGTCAGGGCGAGTGGCCAGAAATGGAGGCAATTTTCCATGGGGAAAACAAAGTCATTGGCCCAGGCTCTGGGTGTCAGATGACTGGTGGCATCTGGGGCTCTAAGGACTTGCAGGGTCCTAGTTGCTGGCAGCTTTCGTTCTGGAAGGATCCAGCAGAGTTTGTAGATTCCTGGCTTGGCACTGCCCTGCCTGCCAGGCCAAGTGGCCACAAATGAAGGCCATTTTCCATGGGAAAAACGAAGTCCTTTCCCCAGGGTCTCAGTAATATGTTCAAGGTGGCGTTTGAGGCTCTAAGTACTTCCAGGGCCCTAGTTGCTGGCAGCTTTTCTTTTGGAAAAATCCAGCAACGATTGCATCATTCTAGCTAGGCTCCCACTTTCTGCCAGGGTGAGTGGCTGCCAAGGGAGGCCATTTGCCATGGGAAAAAGAAGTCCTTTCCCCAGGGTCTGGGTGTCAGATGAAAGGTGGCCTTTGGGGTTCTGAGGACTTGTAGGGTAGTACTTACTGGCTAGAGTAGAGGAAATGGATTCTATTTGAATATCTGTCCCACAGGTCCTGGTTGTCCTTGATGGGCTGCAGCTGTGAGCATTGAAGAGAACTGGGATAAAAGGGGGCGGCTTAGCCATTCAGGGAGAGCCTTGAAGGAGCCCTGAACTGGGAAAGAACAGCATGCAGAAGAAAGCGTCTGTGCTGTGAAGATCTGCAGCCATAAGAACACACCGAGGAGGTATGGACTTTAGCAATCTGAGAACAGCATGATGGGACTCTAGAGAAATAGAACAACAACAAGTGGCAGCTTTAGATTTGGAGCAATCCAGCAAAGCTTGCAAATTTCTTGCTGGGCACCACCCTCTTGGTCAGGGCGAGTGGCCAGAAATGGAGGCAATTTTCCATGGGGAAAACAAAGTCATTGGCCCAGGCTCTGGGTGTCAGATGACTGGTGGCATCTGGGGCTCTAAGGACTTGCAGGGTCCTAGTTGCTGGCAGCTTTCGTTCTGGAAGGATCCAGCAGAGTTTGTAGATTCCTGGCTTGGCACTGCCCTGCCTGCCAGGCCAAGTGGCCACAAATGAAGGCCATTTTCCATGGGAAAAAGAAGTCCTTTCCCCAGGGTCTCAGTAATATGTTCAAGGTGGCGTTTGAGGCTCTAAGTACTTCCAGGGCCCTAGTTGCTGGCAGCTTTTCTTTTGGAAAAATCCAGCAACGATTGCATCATTCTAGCTAGGCTCCCACTTTCTGCCAGGGTGAGTGGCTGCCAAGGGAGGCCATTTGCCATGGGAAAAAGAAGTCCTTTCCCCAGGGTCTGGGTGTCAGATGAAAGGTGGCCTTTGGGGTTCTGAGGACTTGTAGGGTAGTACTTACTGGCTAGAGTAGAGGAAATGGATTCTATTTGAATATCTGTCTAGAGGCTTTGCCCCACAGGTCCTGGTTGTCCTTGATGGGCTGCAGCTGTGAGCATTGAAGAGAACTGGGATAAAAGGGGGCGGCGTAGCCATTCAGGGAGAGCCTTGAAGGAGCCCTGAACTGGGAAAGAACAGCATGCAGAAGAAAGCGTCTGTGCTGTGAAGATCTGCAGCCATAAGAACACACCGAGGAGGTATGGACTTTAGCAATCTGAGAACAGCATGATGGGACTCTAGAGAAATAGAACAACAACAAGTGGCAGCTTTAGATTTAGAGCAATCCAGCAAAGCTTGCAAATTTCTTGCTGGGCACCACCCTCTTGGTCAGGGCGAGTGGCCAGAAATGGAGGCAATTTTCCATGGGGAAAACAAAGTCATTGGCCCAGGCTCTGGGTGTCAGATGACTGGTGGCATCTGGGGCTCTAAGGACTTGCAGGGTCCTAGTTGCTGGCAGCTTTCGTTCTGGAAGGATCCAGCAGAGTTTGTAGATTCCTGGCTTGGCACTGCCCTGCCTGCCAGGCCAAGTGGCCACAAATGAAGGCCATTTTCCATGGGAAAAAGAAGTCCTTTCCCCAGGGTCTCAGTAATATGTTCAAGGTGGCGTTTGAGGCTCTAAGTACTTCCAGGGCCCTAGTTGCTGGCAGCTTTTCTTTTGGAAAAATCCAGCAACGATTGCATCATTCTAGCTAGGCTCCCACTTTCTGCCAGGGTGAGTGGCTGCCAAGGGAGGCCATTTGCCATGGGAAAAAGAAGTCCTTTCCCCAGGGTCTGGGTGTCAGATGAAAGGTGGCCTTTGGGGTTCTGAGGACTTGTAGGGTAGTACTTACTGGCTAGAGTAGAGGAAATGGATTCTATTTGAATATCTGTCTAGAGGCTTTGCCCCACAGGTCCTGGTTGTCCTTGATGGGCTGCAGCTGTGAGCATTGAAGAGAACTGGGATAAAAGGGGGCGGCTTAGCCATTCAGGGAGAGCCTTGAAGGAGCCCTGAACTGGGAAAGAACAGCATGCAGAAGAAAGCGTCTGTGCTGTGAAGATCTGCAGCCATAAGAACACACCGAGGAGGTATGGACTTTAGCAATCTGAGAACAGCATGATGGGACTCTAGAGAAATAGAACAACAACAAGTGGCAGCTTTAGATTTGGAGCAATCCAGCAAAGCTTGCAAATTTCTTGCTGGGCACCACCCTCTTGGTCAGGGCGAGTGGCCAGAAATGGAGGCAATTTTCCATGGGGAAAACAAAGTCATTGGCCCAGGCTCTGGGTGTCAGATGACTGGTGGCATCTGGGGCTCTAAGGACTTGCAGGGTCCTAGTTGCTGGCAGCTTTCGTTCTGGAAGGATCCAGCAGAGTTTGTAGATTCCTGGCTTGGCACTGCCCTGCCTGCCAGGCCAAGTGGCCACAAATGAAGGCCATTTTCCATGGGAAAAACGAAGTCCTTTCCCCAGGGTCTCAGTAATATGTTCAAGGTGGCGTTTGAGGCTCTAAGTACTTCCAGGGCCCTAGTTGCTGGCAGCTTTTCTTTTGGAAAAATCCAGCAACGATTGCATCATTCTAGCTAGGCTCCCACTTTCTGCCAGGGTGAGTGGCTGCCAAGGGAGGCCATTTGCCATGGGAAAAAGAAGTCCTTTCCCCAGGGTCTGGGTGTCAGATGAAAGGTGGCCTTTGGGGTTCTGAGGACTTGTAGGGTAGTACTTACTGGCTAGAGTAGAGGAAATGGATTCTATTTGAATATCTGTCTAGAGGCTTTGCCCCACAGGTCCTGGTTGTCCTTGATGGGCTGCAGCTGTGAGCATTGAAGAGAACTGGGATAAAAGGGGGCGGCGTAGCCATTCAGGGAGAGCCTTGAAGGAGCCCTGAACTGGGAAAGAACAGCATGCAGAAGAAAGCGTCTGTGCTGTGAAGATCTGCAGCCATAAGAACACACCGAGGAGGTATGGACTTTAGCAATCTGAGAACAGCATGATGGGACTCTAGAGAAATAGAACAACAACAAGTGGCAGCTTTAGATTTGGAGCAATCCAGCAAAGCTTGCAAATTTCTTGCTGGGCACCACCCTCTTGGTCAGGGCAAGTGGCCAGAAATGGAGGCAATTTTCCATGGGGAAAACAAAGTCATTGGCCCAGGCTCTGGGTGTCAGATGACTGGTGGCATCTGGGGCTCTAAGGACTTGCAGGGTCCTAGTTGCTGGCAGCTTTCGTTCTGGAAGGATCCAGCAGAGTTTGTAGATTCCTGGCTTGGCACTGCCCTGCCTGCCAGGCCAAGTGGCCACAAATGAAGGCCATTTTCCATGGGAAAAACGAAGTCCTTTCCCCAGGGTCTCAGTAATATGTTCAAGGTGGCGTTTGAGGCTCTAAGTACTTCCAGGGCCCTAGTTGCTGCCAGCTTTTCTTTTGGAAAAATCCAGCAACGATTGCATCATTCTAGCTAGGCTCCCACTTTCTGCCAGGGTGAGTGGCTGCCAAGGGAGGCCATTTGCCATGGGAAAAAGAAGTCCTTTCCCCAGGGTCTGGGTGTCAGATGAAAGGTGGCCTTTGGGGTTCTGAGGACTTGTAGGGTAGTACTTACTGGCTAGAGTAGAGGAAATGGATTCTATTTGAATATCTGTCCCACAGGTCCTGGTTGTCCTTGATGGGCTGCAGCTGTGAGCATTGAAGAGAACTGGGATAAAAGGGGGCGGCGTAGCCATTCAGGGAGAGCCTTGAAGGAGCCCTGAACTGGGAAAGAACAGCATGCAGAAGAAAGCGTCTGTGCTGTGAAGATCTGCAGCCATAAGAACACACCGAGGAGGTATGGACTTTAGCAATCTGAGAACAGCATGATGGGACTCTAGAGAAATAGAACAACAACAAGTGGCAGCTTTAGATTTGGAGCAATCCAGCAAAGCTTGCAAATTTCTTGCTGGGCACCACCCTCTTGGTCAGGGCGAGTGGCCAGAAATGGAGGCAATTTTCCATGGGGAAAACAAAGTCATTGGCCCAGGCTCTGGGTGTCAGATGACTGGTGGCATCTGGGGCTCTAAGGACTTGCAGGGTCCTAGTTGCTGGCAGCTTTCGTTCTGGAAGGATCCAGCAGAGTTTGTAGATTCCTGGCTTGGCACCGCCCTGCCTGCCAGGCCAAGTGGCCACAAATGAAGGCCATTTTCCATGGGAAAAAGAAGTCCTTTCCCCAGGGTCTCAGGAATATGTTCAAGGTGGCGTTTGAGGCTCTAAGTACTTCCAGGGCCCTAGTTGCTGCCAGCTTTTCTTTTGGAAAAATCCAGCAACGATTGCATCATTCTAGCTAGGCTCCCACTTTCTGCCAGGGTGAGTGGCTGCCAAGGGAGGCCATTTGCCATGGGAAAAAGAAGTCCTTTCCCCAGGGTCTGGGTGTCAGATGAAAGGTGGCCTTTGGGGTTCTGAGGACTTGTAGGGTAGTACTTACTGGCTAGAGTAGAGGAAATGGATTCTATTTGAATATCTGTCCCACAGGTCCTGGTTGTCCTTGATGGGCTGCAGCTGTGAGCATTGAAGAGAACTGGGATAAAAGGGGGCGGCGTAGCCATTCAGGGAGAGCCTTGAAGGAGCCCTGAACTGGGAAAGAACAGCATGCAGAAGAAAGCGTCTGTGCTGTGAAGATCTGCAGCCATAAGAACACACCGAGGAGGTATGGACTTTAGCAATCTGAGAACAGCATGATGGGACTCTAGAGAAATAGAACAACAACAAGTGGCAGCTTTAGATTTGGAGCAATCCAGCAAAGCTTGCAAATTTCTTGCTGGGCACCACCCTCTTGGTCAGGGCGAGTGGCCAGAAATGGAGGCAATTTTCCATGGGGAAAACAAAGTCATTGGCCCAGGCTCTGGGTGTCAGATGACAGGTGGCATCTGGGGCTGTAAGGACTTGCAGGGTCCTAGTTGCTGGCAGCTTTCGTTCTGGAAGGATCCAGCACAGTTTGTAGATTCCTGGCTTGGCACTGCCCTGCCTGCCAGGCCAAGTGGCCACAAATGAAGGCCATTTTCCATGGGAAAAAGAAGTCCTTTCCCCAGGGTCTCAGTAATATGTTCAAGGTGGCGTTTGAGGCTCTAAGTACTTCCAGGGCCCTAGTTGCTGGCAGCTTTTCTTTTGGAAAAATCCAGCAACGATTGCATCATTCTAGCTAGGCTCCCACTTTCTGCCAGGGTGAGTGGCTGCCAAGGGAGGCCATTTGCCATGGGAAAAAGAAGTCCTTTCCCCAGGGTCTGGGTGTCAGATGAAAGGTGGCCTTTGGGGTTCTGAGGACTTGTAGGGTAGTACTTACTGGCTAGAGTAGAGGAAATGGATTCTATTTGAATATCTGTCTAGAGGCTTTGCCCCACAGGTCCTGGTTGTCCTTGATGGGCTGCAGCTGTGAGCATTGAAGAGAACTGGGATAAAAGGGGGCGGCTTAGCCATTCAGGGAGAGCCTTGAAGGAGCCCTGAACTGGGAAAGAACAGCATGCAGAAGAAAGCGTCTGTGCTGTGAAGATCTGCAGCCATAAGAACACACCGAGGAGGTATGGACTTTAGCAATCTGAGAACAGCATGATGGGACTCTAGAGAAATAAAACAACAAGAAGTGGCAGCTTTCGATTTGGAGCAATCCAGCAAAGCTTGCAAATTTCTTGCTGGGCACCACCCTCTTGGTCAGGGCGAGTGGCCAGAAATGGAGGCCATTTTCCATGGGGAAAACGAAGTCATTGGCCCAGGCTCTGGGTGTCAGATGACTGGTGGCATCTGGGGCTCTAAGGACTTGCAGGGTCCTAGTTGCTGGCAGCTTTCGTTCTGGAAGGATCCAGCACAGTTTGTAGATTCCTGGCTTGGCACTGCCCTGCCTGCCAGGCCAAGTGGCCAGAAATGAAGGCCATTTTCCATGGGAAAAACGAAGTCCTTTCCCCAGGGTCTCAGTAATATGTTCAAGGTGGCGTTTGAGGCTCTAAGTACTTCCAGGGCCCTAGTTGCTGCCAGCTTTTCTTTTGGAAAAATCCAGCAACGATTGCATCATTCTAGCTAGGCTCCCACTTTCTGCCAGGGTGAGTGGCTGCCAAGGGAGGCCATTTGCCATGGGAAAAAGAAGTCCTTTCCCCAGGGTCTGGGTGTCAGATGAAAGGTGGCCTTTGGGGTTCTGAGGACTTGTAGGGTAGTACTTACTGGCTAGAGTAGAGGAAATGGATTCTATTTGAATATCTGTCTAGAGGCTTTGCCCCACAGGTCCTGGTTGTCCTTGATGGGCTGCAGCTGTGAGCATTGAAGAGAACTGGGATAAAAGGGGGCGGCGTAGCCATTCAGGGAGAGCCTTGAAGGAGCCCTGAACTGGGAAAGAACAGCATGCAGAAGAAAGCGTCTGTGCTGTGAAGATCTGCAGCCATAAGAACACACCGAGGAGGTATGGACTTTAGCAATCTGAGAACAGCATGATGGGACTCTAGAGAAATAGAACAACAACAAGTGGCAGCTTTAGATTTGGAGCAATCCAGCAAAGCTTGCAAATTTCTTGCTGGGCACCACCCTCTTGGTCAGGGCGAGTGGCCAGAAATGGAGGCAATTTTCCATGGGGAAAACAAAGTCATTGGCCCAGGCTCTGGGTGTCAGATGACTGGTGGCATCTGGGGCTCTAAGGACTTGCAGGGTCCTAGTTGCTGGCAGCTTTCGTTCTGGAAGGATCCAGCAGAGTTTGTAGATTCCTGGCTTGGCACTGCCCTGCCTGCCAGGCCAAGTGGCCACAAATGAAGGCCATTTTCCATGGGAAAAAGAAGTCCTTTCCCCAGGGTCTCAGTAATATGTTCAAGGTGGCGTTTGAGGCTCTAAGTACTTCCAGGGCCCTAGTTGCTGGCAGCTTTTCTTTTGGAAAAATCCAGCAACGATTGCATCATTCTAGCTAGGCTCCCACTTTCTGCCAGGGTGAGTGGCTGCCAAGGGAGGCCATTTGCCATGGGAAAAAGAAGTCCTTTCCCCAGGGTCTGGGTGTCAGATGAAAGGTGGCCTTTGGGGTTCTGAGGACTTGTAGGGTAGTACTTACTGGCTAGAGTAGAGGAAATGGATTCTATTTGAATATCTGTCTAGAGGCTTTGCCCCACAGGTCCTGGTTGTCCTTGATGGGCTGCAGCTGTGAGCATTGAAGAGAACTGGGATAAAAGGGGGCGGCTTAGCCATTCAGGGAGAGCCTTGAAGGAGCCCTGAACTGGGAAAGAACAGCATGCAGAAGAAAGCGTCTGTGCTGTGAAGATCTGCAGCCATAAGAACACACCGAGGAGGTATGGACTTTAGCAATCTGAGAACAGCATGATGGGACTCTAGAGAAATAGAACAACAACAAGTGGCAGCTTTAGATTTGGAGCAATCCAGCAAAGCTTGCAAATTTCTTGCTGGGCACCACCCTCTTGGTCAGGGCGAGTGGCCAGAAATGGAGGCAATTTTCCATGGGGAAAACAAAGTCATTGGCCCAGGCTCTGGGTGTCAGATGACTGGTGGCATCTGGGGCTCTAAGGACTTGCAGGGTCCTAGTTGCTGGCAGCTTTCGTTCTGGAAGGATCCAGCAGAGTTTGTAGATTCCTGGCTTGGCACTGCCCTGCCTGCCAGGCCAAGTGGCCACAAATGAAGGCCATTTTCCATGGGAAAAACGAAGTCCTTTCCCCAGGGTCTCAGTAATATGTTCAAGGTGGCGTTTGAGGCTCTAAGTACTTCCAGGGCCCTAGTTGCTGCCAGCTTTTCTTTTGGAAAAATCCAGCAACGATTGCATCATTCTAGCTAGGCTCCCACTTTCTGCCAGGGTGAGTGGCTGCCAAGGGAGGCCATTTGCCATGGGAAAAAGAAGTCCTTTCCCCAGGGTCTGGGTGTCAGATGAAAGGTGGCCTTTGGGGTTCTGAGGACTTGTAGGGTAGTACTTACTGGCTAGAGTAGAGGAAATGGATTCTATTTGAATATCTGTCTAGAGGCTTTGCCCCACAGGTCCTGGTTGTCCTTGATGGGCTGCAGCTGTGAGCATTGAAGAGAACTGGGATAAAAGGGGGCGGCGTAGCCATTCAGGGAGAGCCTTGAAGGAGCCCTGAACTGGGAAAGAACAGCATGCAGAAGAAAGCGTCTGTGCTGTGAAGATCTGCAGCCATAAGAACACACCGAGGAGGTATGGACTTTAGCAATCTGAGAACAGCATGATGGGACTCTAGAGAAATAGAACAACAACAAGTGGCAGCTTTAGATTTGGAGCAATCCAGCAAAGCTTGCAAATTTCTTGCTGGGCACCACCCTCTTGGTCAGGGCAAGTGGCCAGAAATGGAGGCAATTTTCCATGGGGAAAACAAAGTCATTGGCCCAGGCTCTGGGTGTCAGATGACTGGTGGCATCTGGGGCTGTAAGGACTTGCAGGGTCCTAGTTGCTGGCAGCTTTCGTTCTGGAAGGATCCAGCAGAGTTTGTAGATTCCTGGCTTGGCACTGCCCTGCCTGCCAGGCCAAGTGGCCACAAATGAAGGCCATTTTCCATGGGAAAAACGAAGTCCTTTCCCCAGGGTCTCAGTAATATGTTCAAGGTGGCGTTTGAGGCTCTAAGTACTTCCAGGGCCCTAGTTGCTGGCAGCTTTTCTTTTGGAAAAATCCAGCAACGATTGCATCATTCTAGCTAGGCTCCCACTTTCTGCCAGGGTGAGTGGCTGCCAAGGGAGGCCATTTGCCATGGGAAAAAGAAGTCCTTTCCCCAGGGTCTGGGTGTCAGATGAAAGGTGGCCTTTGGGGTTCTGAGGACTTGTAGGGTAGTACTTACTGGCTAGAGTAGAGGAAATGGATTCTATTTGAATATCTGTCTAGAGGCTTTGCCCCACAGGTCCTGGTTGTCCTTGATGGGCTGCAGCTGTGAGCATTGAAGAGAACTGGGATAAAAGGGGGCGGCTTAGCCATTCAGGGAGAGCCTTGAAGGAGCCCTGAACTGGGAAAGAACAGCATGCAGAAGAAAGCGTCTGTGCTGTGAAGATCTGCAGCCATAAGAACACACCGAGGAGGTATGGACTTTAGCAATCTGAGAACAGCATGATGGGACTCTAGAGAAATAGAACAACAACAAGTGGCAGCTTTAGATTTGGAGCAATCCAGCAAAGCTTGCAAATTTCTTGCTGGGCACCACCCTCTTGGTCAGGGCGAGTGGCCAGAAATGGAGGCAATTTTCCATGGGGAAAACAAAGTCATTGGCCCAGGCTCTGGGTGTCAGATGACTGGTGGCATCTGGGGCTCTAAGGACTTGCAGGGTCCTAGTTGCTGGCAGCTTTCGTTCTGGAAGGATCCAGCAGAGTTTGTAGATTCCTGGCTTGGCACTGCCCTGCCTGCCAGGCCAAGTGGCCACAAATGAAGGCCATTTTCCATGGGAAAAAGAAGTCCTTTCCCCAGGGTCTCAGGAATATGTTCAAGGTGGCGTTTGAGGCTCTAAGTACTTCCAGGGCCCTAGTTGCTGGCAGCTTTTCTTTTGGAAAAATCCAGCAACGATTGCATCATTCTAGCTAGGCTCCCACTTTCTGCCAGGGTGAGTGGCTGCCAAGGGAGGCCATTTGCCATGGGAAAAAGAAGTCCTTTCCCCAGGGTCTGGGTGTCAGATGAAAGGTGGCCTTTGGGGTTCTGAGGACTTGTAGGGTAGTACTTACTGGCTAGAGTAGAGGAAATGGATTCTATTTGAATATCTGTCTAGAGGCTTTGCCCCACAGGTCCTGGTTGTCCTTGATGGGCTGCAGCTGTGAGCATTGAAGAGAACTGGGATAAAAGGGGGCGGCGTAGCCATTCAGGGAGAGCCTTGAAGGAGCCCTGAACTGGGAAAGAACAGCATGCAGAAGAAAGCGTCTGTGCTGTGAAGATCTGCAGCCATAAGAACACACCGAGGAGGTATGGACTTTAGCAATCTGAGAACAGCATGATGGGACTCTAGAGAAATAGAACAACAACAAGTGGCAGCTTTAGATTTGGAGCAATCCAGCAAAGCTTGCAAATTTCTTGCTGGGCACCACCCTCTTGGTCAGGGCGAGTGGCCAGAAATGGAGGCAATTTTCCATGGGGAAAACAAAGTCATTGGCCCAGGCTCTGGGTGTCAGATGACTGGTGGCATCTGGGGCTGTAAGGACTTGCAGGGTCCTAGTTGCTGGCAGCTTTCGTTCTGGAAGGATCCAGCAGAGTTTGTAGATTCCTGGCTTGGCACTGCCCTGCCTGCCAGGCCAAGTGGCCACAAATGAAGGCCATTTTCCATGGGAAAAACGAAGTCCTTTCCCCAGGGTCTCAGTAATATGTTCAAGGTGGCGTTTGAGGCTCTAAGTACTTCCAGGGCCCTAGTTGCTGGCAGCTTTTCTTTTGGAAAAATCCAGCAACGATTGCATCATTCTAGCTAGGCTCCCACTTTCTGCCAGGGTGAGTGGCTGCCAAGGGAGGCCATTTGCCATGGGAAAAAGAAGTCCTTTCCCCAGGGTCTGGGTGTCAGATGAAAGGTGGCCTTTGGGGTTCTGAGGACTTGTAGGGTAGTACTTACTGGCTAGAGTAGAGGAAATGGATTCTATTTGAATATCTGTCTAGAGGCTTTGCCCCACAGGTCCTGGTTGTCCTTGATGGGCTGCAGCTGTGAGCATTGAAGAGAACTGGGATAAAAGGGGGCGGCGTAGCCATTCAGGGAGAGCCTTGAAGGAGCCCTGAACTGGGAAAGAACAGCATGCAGAAGAAAGCGTCTGTGCTGTGAAGATCTGCAGCCATAAGAACACACCGAGGAGGTATGGACTTTAGCAATCTGAGAACAGCATGATGGGACTCTAGAGAAATAGAACAACAACAAGTGGCAGCTTTAGATTTGGAGCAATCCAGCAAAGCTTGCAAATTTCTTGCTGGGCACCACCCTCTTGGTCAGGGCAAGTGGCCAGAAATGGAGGCAATTTTCCATGGGGAAAACAAAGTCATTGGCCCAGGCTCTGGGTGTCAGATGACTGGTGGCATCTGGGGCTCTAAGGACTTGCAGGGTCCTAGTTGCTGGCAGCTTTCGTTCTGGAAGGATCCAGCAGAGTTTGTAGATTCCTGGCTTGGCACTGCCCTGCCTGCCAGGCCAAGTGGCCACAAATGAAGGCCATTTTCCATGGGAAAAACGAAGTCCTTTCCCCAGGGTCTCAGTAATATGTTCAAGGTGGCGTTTGAGGCTCTAAGTACTTCCAGGGCCCTAGTTGCTGGCAGCTTTTCTTTTGGAAAAATCCAGCAACGATTGCATCATTCTAGCTAGGCTCCCACTTTCTGCCAGGGTGAGTGGCTGCCAAGGGAGGCCATTTGCCATGGGAAAAAGAAGTCCTTTCCCCAGGGTCTGGGTGTCAGATGAAAGGTGGCCTTTGGGGTTCTGAGGACTTGTAGGGTAGTACTTACTGGCTAGAGTAGAGGAAATGGATTCTATTTGAATATCTGTCCCACAGGTCCTGGTTGTCCTTGATGGGCTGCAGCTGTGAGCATTGAAGAGAACTGGGATAAAAGGGGGCGGCGTAGCCATTCAGGGAGAGCCTTGAAGGAGCCCTGAACTGGGAAAGAACAGCATGCAGAAGAAAGCGTCTGTGCTGTGAAGATCTGCAGCCATAAGAACACACCGAGGAGGTATGGACTTTAGCAATCTGAGAACAGCATGATGGGACTCTAGAGAAATAGAACAACAACAAGTGGCAGCTTTAGATTTGGAGCAATCCAGCAAAGCTTGCAAATTTCTTGCTGGGCACCACCCTCTTGGTCAGGGCGAGTGGCCAGAAATGGAGGCAATTTTCCATGGGGAAAACAAAGTCATTGGCCCAGGCTCTGGGTGTCAGATGACTGGTGGCATCTGGGGCTGTAAGGACTTGCAGGGTCCTAGTTGCTGGCAGCTTTCGTTCTGGAAGGATCCAGCAGAGTTTGTAGATTCCTGGCTTGGCACTGCCCTGCCTGCCAGGCCAAGTGGCCACAAATGAAGGCCATTTTCCATGGGAAAAAGAAGTCCTTTCCCCAGGGTCTCAGTAATATGTTCAAGGTGGCGTTTGAGGCTCTAAGTACTTCCAGGGCCCTAGTTGCTGGCAGCTTTTCTTTTGGAAAAATCCAGCAACGATTGCATCATTCTAGCTAGGCTCCCACTTTCTGCCAGGGTGAGTGGCTGCCAAGGGAGGCCATTTGCCATGGGAAAAAGAAGTCCTTTCCCCAGGGTCTGGGTGTCAGATGAAAGGTGGCCTTTGGGGTTCTGAGGACTTGTAGGGTAGTACTTACTGGCTAGAGTAGAGGAAATGGATTCTATTTGAATATCTGTCTAGAGGCTTTGCCCCACAGGTCCTGGTTGTCCTTGATGGGCTGCAGCTGTGAGCATTGAAGAGAACTGGGATAAAAGGGGGCGGCTTAGCCATTCAGGGAGAGCCTTGAAGGAGCCCTGAACTGGGAAAGAACAGCATGCAGAAGAAAGCGTCTGTGCTGTGAAGATCTGCAGCCATAAGAACACACCGAGGAGGTATGGACTTTAGCAATCTGAGAACAGCATGATGGGACTCTAGAGAAATAGAACAACAACAAGTGGCAGCTTTAGATTTGGAGCAATCCAGCAAAGCTTGCAAATTTCTTGCTGGGCACCACCCTCTTGGTCAGGGCGAGTGGCCAGAAATGGAGGCAATTTTCCATGGGGAAAACAAAGTCATTGGCCCAGGCTCTGGGTGTCAGATGACTGGTGGCATCTGGGGCTCTAAGGACTTGCAGGGTCCTAGTTGCTGGCAGCTTTCGTTCTGGAAGGATCCAGCAGAGTTTGTAGATTCCTGGCTTGGCACTGCCCTGCCTGCCAGGCCAAGTGGCCACAAATGAAGGCCATTTTCCATGGGAAAAACGAAGTCCTTTCCCCAGGGTCTCAGGAATATGTTCAAGGTGGCGTTTGAGGCTCTAAGTACTTCCAGGGCCCTAGTTGCTGGCAGCTTTTCTTTTGGAAAAATCCAGCAACGATTGCATCATTCTAGCTAGGCTCCCACTTTCTGCCAGGGTGAGTGGCTGCCAAGGGAGGCCATTTGCCATGGGAAAAAGAAGTCCTTTCCCCAGGGTCTGGGTGTCAGATGAAAGGTGGCCTTTGGGGTTCTGAGGACTTGTAGGGTAGTACTTACTGGCTAGAGTAGAGGAAATGGATTCTATTTGAATATCTGTCTAGAGGCTTTGCCCCACAGGTCCTGGTTGTCCTTGATGGGCTGCAGCTGTGAGCATTGAAGAGAACTGGGATAAAAGGGGGCGGCGTAGCCATTCAGGGAGAGCCTTGAAGGAGCCCTGAACTGGGAAAGAACAGCATGCAGAAGAAAGCGTCTGTGCTGTGAAGATCTGCAGCCATAAGAACACACCGAGGAGGTATGGACTTTAGCAATCTGAGAACAGCATGATGGGACTCTAGAGAAATAGAAGAACAACAAGTGGCAGCTTTAGATTTGGAGCAATCCAGCAAAGCTTGCAAATTTCTTGCTGGGCACCACCCTCTTGGTCAGGGCAAGTGGCCAGAAATGGAGGCAATTTTCCATGGGGAAAACAAAGTCATTGGCCCAGGCTCTGGGTGTCAGATGACTGGTGGCATCTGGGGCTCTAAGGACTTGCAGGGTCCTAGTTGCTGGCAGCTTTCGTTCTGGAAGGATCCAGCAGAGTTTGTAGATTCCTGGCTTGGCACTGCCCTGCCTGCCAGGCCAAGTGGCCACAAATGAAGGCCATTTTCCATGGGAAAAACGAAGTCCTTTCCCCAGGGTCTCAGTAATATGTTCAAGGTGGCGTTTGAGGCTCTAAGTACTTCCAGGGCCCTAGTTGCTGGCAGCTTTTCTTTTGGAAAAATCCAGCAACGATTGCATCATTCTAGCTAGGCTCCCACTTTCTGCCAGGGTGAGTGGCTGCCAAGGGAGGCCATTTGCCATGGGAAAAAGAAGTCCTTTCCCCAGGGTCTGGGTGTCAGATGAAAGGTGGCCTTTGGGGTTCTGAGGACTTGTAGGGTAGTACTTACTGGCTAGAGTAGAGGAAATGGATTCTATTTGAATATCTGTCCCACAGGTCCTGGTTGTCCTTGATGGGCTGCAGCTGTGAGCATTGAAGAGAACTGGGATAAAAGGGGGCGGCGTAGCCATTCAGGGAGAGCCTTGAAGGAGCCCTGAACTGGGAAAGAACAGCATGCAGAAGAAAGCGTCTGTGCTGTGAAGATCTGCAGCCATAAGAACACACCGAGGAGGTATGGACTTTAGCAATCTGAGAACAGCATGATGGGACTCTAGAGAAATAGAACAACAACAAGTGGCAGCTTTAGATTTGGAGCAATCCAGCAAAGCTTGCAAATTTCTTGCTGGGCACCACCCTCTTGGTCAGGGCGAGTGGCCAGAAATGGAGGCAATTTTCCATGGGGAAAACAAAGTCATTGGCCCAGGCTCTGGGTGTCAGATGACTGGTGGCATCTGGGGCTCTAAGGACTTGCAGGGTCCTAGTTGCTGGCAGCTTTCGTTCTGGAAGGATCCAGCAGAGTTTGTAGATTCCTGGCTTGGCACCGCCCTGCCTGCCAGGCCAAGTGGCCACAAATGAAGGCCATTTTCCATGGGAAAAAGAAGTCCTTTCCCCAGGGTCTCAGGAATATGTTCAAGGTGGCGTTTGAGGCTCTAAGTACTTCCAGGGCCCTAGTTGCTGCCAGCTTTTCTTTTGGAAAAATCCAGCAACGATTGCATCATTCTAGCTAGGCTCCCACTTTCTGCCAGGGTGAGTGGCTGCCAAGGGAGGCCATTTGCCATGGGAAAAAGAAGTCCTTTCCCCAGGGTCTGGGTGTCAGATGAAAGGTGGCCTTTGGGGTTCTGAGGACTTGTAGGGTAGTACTTACTGGCTAGAGTAGAGGAAATGGATTCTATTTGAATATCTGTCCCACAGGTCCTGGTTGTCCTTGATGGGCTGCAGCTGTGAGCATTGAAGAGAACTGGGATAAAAGGGGGCGGCGTAGCCATTCAGGGAGAGCCTTGAAGGAGCCCTGAACTGGGAAAGAACAGCATGCAGAAGAAAGCGTCTGTGCTGTGAAGATCTGCAGCCATAAGAACACACCGAGGAGGTATGGACTTTAGCAATCTGAGAACAGCATGATGGGACTCTAGAGAAATAGAACAACAACAAGTGGCAGCTTTAGATTTGGAGCAATCCAGCAAAGCTTGCAAATTTCTTGCTGGGCACCACCCTCTTGGTCAGGGCGAGTGGCCAGAAATGGAGGCAATTTTCCATGGGGAAAACAAAGTCATTGGCCCAGGCTCTGGGTGTCAGATGACTGGTGGCATCTGGGGCTGTAAGGACTTGCAGGGTCCTAGTTGCTGGCAGCTTTCGTTCTGGAAGGATCCAGCAGAGTTTGTAGATTCCTGGCTTGGCACTGCCCTGCCTGCCAGGCCAAGTGGCCACAAATGAAGGCCATTTTCCATGGGAAAAAGAAGTCCTTTCCCCAGGGTCTCAGTAATATGTTCAAGGTGGCGTTTGAGGCTCTAAGTACTTCCAGGGCCCTAGTTGCTGGCAGCTTTTCTTTTGGAAAAATCCAGCAACGATTGCATCATTCTAGCTAGGCTCCCACTTTCTGCCAGGGTGAGTGGCTGCCAAGGGAGGCCATTTGCCATGGGAAAAAGAAGTCCTTTCCCCAGGGTCTGGGTGTCAGATGAAAGGTGGCCTTTGGGGTTCTGAGGACTTGTAGGGTAGTACTTACTGGCTAGAGTAGAGGAAATGGATTCTATTTGAATATCTGTCCCACAGGTCCTGGTTGTCCTTGATGGGCTGCAGCTGTGAGCATTGAAGAGAACTGGGATAAAAGGGGGCGGCTTAGCCATTCAGGGAGAGCCTTGAAGGAGCCCTGAACTGGGAAAGAACAGCATGCAGAAGAAAGCGTCTGTGCTGTGAAGATCTGCAGCCATAAGAACACACCGAGGAGGTATGGACTTTAGCAATCTGAGAACAGCATGATGGGACTCTAGAGAAATAGAACAACAACAAGTGGTAGCTTTAGATTTGGAGCAATCCAGCAAAGCTTGCAAATTTCTTGCTGGGCACCACCCTCTTGGTCAGGGCGAGTGGCCAGAAATGGAGGCAATTTTCCATGGGGAAAACAAAGTCATTGGCCCAGGCTCTGGGTGTCAGATGACTGGTGGCATCTGGGGCTCTAAGGACTTGCAGGGTCCTAGTTGCTGGCAGCTTTCGTTCTGGAAGGATCCAGCAGAGTTTGTAGATTCCTGGCTTGGCACCGCCCTGCCTGCCAGGCCAAGTGGCCACAAATGAAGGCCATTTTCCATGGGAAAAAGAAGTCCTTTCCCCAGGGTCTCAGGAATATGTTCAAGGTGGCGTTTGAGGCTCTAAGTACTTCCAGGGCCCTAGTTGCTGCCAGCTTTTCTTTTGGAAAAATCCAGCAACGATTGCATCATTCTAGCTAGGCTCCCACTTTCTGCCAGGGTGAGTGGCTGCCAAGGGAGGCCATTTGCCATGGGAAAAAGAAGTCCTTTCCCCAGGGTCTGGGTGTCAGATGAAAGGTGGCCTTTGGGGTTCTGAGGACTTGTAGGGTAGTACTTACTGGCTAGAGTAGAGGAAATGGATTCTATTTGAATATCTGTCCCACAGGTCCTGGTTGTCCTTGATGGGCTGCAGCTGTGAGCATTGAAGAGAACTGGGATAAAAGGGGGCGGCGTAGCCATTCAGGGAGAGCCTTGAAGGAGCCCTGAACTGGGAAAGAACAGCATGCAGAAGAAAGCGTCTGTGCTGTGAAGATCTGCAGCCATAAGAACACACCGAGGAGGTATGGACTTTAGCAATCTGAGAACAGCATGATGGGACTCTAGAGAAATAGAACAACAACAAGTGGCAGCTTTAGATTTGGAGCAATCCAGCAAAGCTTGCAAATTTCTTGCTGGGCACCACCCTCTTGGTCAGGGCGAGTGGCCAGAAATGGAGGCAATTTTCCATGGGGAAAACAAAGTCATTGGCCCAGGCTCTGGGTGTCAGATGACTGGTGGCATCTGGGGCTCTAAGGACTTGCAGGGTCCTAGTTGCTGGCAGCTTTCGTTCTGGAAGGATCCAGCAGAGTTTGTAGATTCCTGGCTTGGCACTGCCCTGCCTGCCAGGCCAAGTGGCCACAAATGAAGGCCATTTTCCATGGGAAAAAGAAGTCCTTTCCCCAGGGTCTCAGTAATATGTTCAAGGTGGCGTTTGAGGCTCTAAGTACTTCCAGGGCCCTAGTTGCTGCCAGCTTTTCTTTTGGAAAAATCCAGCAACGATTGCATCATTCTAGCTAGGCTCCCACTTTCTGCCAGGGTGAGTGGCTGCCAAGGGAGGCCATTTGCCATGGGAAAAAGAAGTCCTTTCCCCAGGGTCTGGGTGTCAGATGAAAGGTGGCCTTTGGGGTTCTGAGGACTTGTAGGGTAGTACTTACTGGCTAGAGTAGAGGAAATGGATTCTATTTGAATATCTGTCTAGAGGCTTTGCCCCACAGGTCCTGGTTGTCCTTGATGGGCTGCAGCTGTGAGCATTGAAGAGAACTGGGATAAAAGGGGGCGGCTTAGCCATTCAGGGAGAGCCTTGAAGGAGCCCTGAACTGGGAAAGAACAGCATGCAGAAGAAAGCGTCTGTGCTGTGAAGATCTGCAGCCATAAGAACACACCGAGGAGGTATGGACTTTAGCAATCTGAGAACAGCATGATGGGACTCTAGAGAAATAGAACAACAACAAGTGGTAGCTTTAGATTTGGAGCAATCCAGCAAAGCTTGCAAATTTCTTGCTGGGCACCACCCTCTTGGTCAGGGCAAGTGGCCAGAAATGGAGGCAATTTTCCATGGGGAAAACAAAGTCATTGGCCCAGGCTCTGGGTGTCAGATGACTGGTGGCATCTGGGGCTCTAAGGACTTGCAGGGTCCTAGTTGCTGGCAGCTTTCGTTCTGGAAGGATCCAGCAGAGTTTGTAGATTCCTGGCTTGGCACTGCCCTGCCTGCCAGGCCAAGTGGCCACAAATGAAGGCCATTTTCCATGGGAAAAACGAAGTCCTTTCCCCAGGGTCTCAGGAATATGTTCAAGGTGGCGTTTGAGGCTCTAAGTACTTCCAGGGCCCTAGTTGCTGGCAGCTTTTCTTTTGGAAAAATCCAGCAACGATTGCATCATTCTAGCTAGGCTCCCACTTTCTGCCAGGGTGAGTGGCTGCCAAGGGAGGCCATTTGCCATGGGAAAAAGAAGTCCTTTCCCCAGGGTCTGGGTGTCAGATGAAAGGTGGCCTTTGGGGTTCTGAGGACTTGTAGGGTAGTACTTACTGGCTAGAGTAGAGGAAATGGATTCTATTTGAATATCTGTCCCACAGGTCCTGGTTGTCCTTGATGGGCTGCAGCTGTGAGCATTGAAGAGAACTGGGATAAAAGGGGGCGGCGTAGCCATTCAGGGAGAGCCTTGAAGGAGCCCTGAACTGGGAAAGAACAGCATGCAGAAGAAAGCGTCTGTGCTGTGAAGATCTGCAGCCATAAGAACACACCGAGGAGGTATGGACTTTAGCAATCTGAGAACAGCATGATGGGACTCTAGAGAAATAGAACAACAACAAGTGGCAGCTTTAGATTTGGAGCAATCCAGCAAAGCTTGCAAATTTCTTGCTGGGCACCACCCTCTTGGTCAGGGCGAGTGGCCAGAAATGGAGGCAATTTTCCATGGGGAAAACAAAGTCATTGGCCCAGGCTCTGGGTGTCAGATGACTGGTGGCATCTGGGGCTCTAAGGACTTGCAGGGTCCTAGTTGCTGGCAGCTTTCGTTCTGGAAGGATCCAGCAGAGTTTGTAGATTCCTGGCTTGGCACTGCCCTGCCTGCCAGGCCAAGTGGCCACAAATGAAGGCCATTTTCCATGGGAAAAAGAAGTCCTTTCCCCAGGGTCTCAGTAATATGTTCAAGGTGGCGTTTGAGGCTCTAAGTACTTCCAGGGCCCTAGTTGCTGGCAGCTTTTCTTTTGGAAAAATCCAGCAACGATTGCATCATTCTAGCTAGGCTCCCACTTTCTGCCAGGGTGAGTGGCTGCCAAGGGAGGCCATTTGCCATGGGAAAAAGAAGTCCTTTCCCCAGGGTCTGGGTGTCAGATGAAAGGTGGCCTTTGGGGTTCTGAGGACTTGTAGGGTAGTACTTACTGGCTAGAGTAGAGGAAATGGATTCTATTTGAATATCTGTCTAGAGGCTTTGCCCCACAGGTCCTGGTTGTCCTTGATGGGCTGCAGCTGTGAGCATTGAAGAGAACTGGGATAAAAGGGGGCGGCTTAGCCATTCAGGGAGAGCCTTGAAGGAGCCCTGAACTGGGAAAGAACAGCATGCAGAAGAAAGCGTCTGTGCTGTGAAGATCTGCAGCCATAAGAACACACCGAGGAGGTATGGACTTTAGCAATCTGAGAACAGCATGATGGGACTCTAGAGAAATAGAACAACAACAAGTGGCAGCTTTAGATTTGGAGCAATCCAGCAAAGCTTGCAAATTTCTTGCTGGGCACCACCCTCTTGGTCAGGGCAAGTGGCCAGAAATGGAGGCCATTTTCCATGGGGAAAACGAAGTCATTGGCCCAGGCTCTGGGTGTCAGATGACTGGTGGCATCTGGGGCTCTAAGGACTTGCAGGGTCCTAGTTGCTGGCAGCTTTCGTTCTGGAAGGATCCAGCAGAGTTTGTAGATTCCTGGCTTGGCACTGCCCTGCCTGCCAGGCCAAGTGGCCACAAATGAAGGCCATTTTCCATGGGAAAAACGAAGTCCTTTCCCCAGGGTCTCAGTAATATGTTCAAGGTGGCGTTTGAGGCTCTAAGTACTTCCAGGGCCCTAGTTGCTGGCAGCTTTTCTTTTGGAAAAATCCAGCAACGATTGCATCATTCTAGCTAGGCTCCCACTTTCTGCCAGGGTGAGTGGCTGCCAAGGGAGGCCATTTGCCATGGGAAAAAGAAGTCCTTTCCCCAGGGTCTGGGTGTCAGATGAAAGGTGGCCTTTGGGGTTCTGAGGACTTGTAGGGTAGTACTTACTGGCTAGAGTAGAGGAAATGGATTCTATTTGAATATCTGTCCCACAGGTCCTGGTTGTCCTTGATGGGCTGCAGCTGTGAGCATTGAAGAGAACTGGGATAAAAGGGGGCGGCGTAGCCATTCAGGGAGAGCCTTGAAGGAGCCCTGAACTGGGAAAGAACAGCATGCAGAAGAAAGCGTCTGTGCTGTGAAGATCTGCAGCCATAAGAACACACCGAGGAGGTATGGACTTTAGCAATCTGAGAACAGCATGATGGGACTCTAGAGAAATAGAACAACAACAAGTGGCAGCTTTAGATTTGGAGCAATCCAGCAAAGCTTGCAAATTTCTTGCTGGGCACCACCCTCTTGGTCAGGGCGAGTGGCCAGAAATGGAGGCAATTTTCCATGGGGAAAACAAAGTCATTGGCCCAGGCTCTGGGTGTCAGATGACTGGTGGCATCTGGGGCTCTAAGGACTTGCAGGGTCCTAGTTGCTGGCAGCTTTCGTTCTGGAAGGATCCAGCAGAGTTTGTAGATTCCTGGCTTGGCACCGCCCTGCCTGCCAGGCCAAGTGGCCACAAATGAAGGCCATTTTCCATGGGAAAAAGAAGTCCTTTCCCCAGGGTCTCAGGAATATGTTCAAGGTGGCGTTTGAGGCTCTAAGTACTTCCAGGGCCCTAGTTGCTGCCAGCTTTTCTTTTGGAAAAATCCAGCAACGATTGCATCATTCTAGCTAGGCTCCCACTTTCTGCCAGGGTGAGTGGCTGCCAAGGGAGGCCATTTGCCATGGGAAAAAGAAGTCCTTTCCCCAGGGTCTGGGTGTCAGATGAAAGGTGGCCTTTGGGGTTCTGAGGACTTGTAGGGTAGTACTTACTGGCTAGAGTAGAGGAAATGGATTCTATTTGAATATCTGTCCCACAGGTCCTGGTTGTCCTTGATGGGCTGCAGCTGTGAGCATTGAAGAGAACTGGGATAAAAGGGGGCGGCGTAGCCATTCAGGGAGAGCCTTGAAGGAGCCCTGAACTGGGAAAGAACAGCATGCAGAAGAAAGCGTCTGTGCTGTGAAGATCTGCAGCCATAAGAACACACCGAGGAGGTATGGACTTTAGCAATCTGAGAACAGCATGATGGGACTCTAGAGAAATAGAACAACAACAAGTGGCAGCTTTAGATTTGGAGCAATCCAGCAAAGCTTGCAAATTTCTTGCTGGGCACCACCCTCTTGGTCAGGGCGAGTGGCCAGAAATGGAGGCAATTTTCCATGGGGAAAACAAAGTCATTGGCCCAGGCTCTGGGTGTCAGATGACTGGTGGCATCTGGGGCTGTAAGGACTTGCAGGGTCCTAGTTGCTGGCAGCTTTCGTTCTGGAAGGATCCAGCAGAGTTTGTAGATTCCTGGCTTGGCACTGCCCTGCCTGCCAGGCCAAGTGGCCACAAATGAAGGCCATTTTCCATGGGAAAAAGAAGTCCTTTCCCCAGGGTCTCAGTAATATGTTCAAGGTGGCGTTTGAGGCTCTAAGTACTTCCAGGGCCCTAGTTGCTGGCAGCTTTTCTTTTGGAAAAATCCAGCAACGATTGCATCATTCTAGCTAGGCTCCCACTTTCTGCCAGGGTGAGTGGCTGCCAAGGGAGGCCATTTGCCATGGGAAAAAGAAGTCCTTTCCCCAGGGTCTGGGTGTCAGATGAAAGGTGGCCTTTGGGGTTCTGAGGACTTGTAGGGTAGTACTTACTGGCTAGAGTAGAGGAAATGGATTCTATTTGAATATCTGTCCCACAGGTCCTGGTTGTCCTTGATGGGCTGCAGCTGTGAGCATTGAAGAGAACTGGGATAAAAGGGGGCGGCTTAGCCATTCAGGGAGAGCCTTGAAGGAGCCCTGAACTGGGAAAGAACAGCATGCAGAAGAAAGCGTCTGTGCTGTGAAGATCTGCAGCCATAAGAACACACCGAGGAGGTATGGACTTTAGCAATCTGAGAACAGCATGATGGGACTCTAGAGAAATAGAACAACAACAAGTGGTAGCTTTAGATTTGGAGCAATCCAGCAAAGCTTGCAAATTTCTTGCTGGGCACCACCCTCTTGGTCAGGGCGAGTGGCCAGAAATGGAGGCAATTTTCCATGGGGAAAACAAAGTCATTGGCCCAGGCTCTGGGTGTCAGATGACTGGTGGCATCTGGGGCTCTAAGGACTTGCAGGGTCCTAGTTGCTGGCAGCTTTCGTTCTGGAAGGATCCAGCACAGTTTGTAGATTCCTGGCTTGGCACTGCCCTGCCTGCCAGGCCAAGTGGCCACAAATGAAGGCCATTTTCCATGGGAAAAAGAAGTCCTTTCCCCAGGGTCTCAGGAATATGTTCAAGGTGGCGTTTGAGGCTCTAAGTACTTCCAGGGCCCTAGTTGCTGCCAGCTTTTCTTTTGGAAAAATCCAGCAACGATTGCATCATTCTAGCTAGGCTCCCACTTTCTGCCAGGGTGAGTGGCTGCCAAGGGAGGCCATTTGCCATGGGAAAAAGAAGTCCTTTCCCCAGGGTCTGGGTGTCAGATGAAAGGTGGCCTTTGGGGTTCTGAGGACTTGTAGGGTAGTACTTACTGGCTAGAGTAGAGGAAATGGATTCTATTTGAATATCTGTCCCACAGGTCCTGGTTGTCCTTGATGGGCTGCAGCTGTGAGCATTGAAGAGAACTGGGATAAAAGGGGGCGGCGTAGCCATTCAGGGAGAGCCTTGAAGGAGCCCTGAACTGGGAAAGAACAGCATGCAGAAGAAAGCGTCTGTGCTGTGAAGATCTGCAGCCATAAGAACACACCGAGGAGGTATGGACTTTAGCAATCTGAGAACAGCATGATGGGACTCTAGAGAAATAGAACAACAACAAGTGGCAGCTTTAGATTTGGAGCAATCCAGCAAAGCTTGCAAATTTCTTGCTGGGCACCACCCTCTTGGTCAGGGCGAGTGGCCAGAAATGGAGGCAATTTTCCATGGGGAAAACAAAGTCATTGGCCCAGGCTCTGGGTGTCAGATGACTGGTGGCATCTGGGGCTCTAAGGACTTGCAGGGTCCTAGTTGCTGGCAGCTTTCGTTCTGGAAGGATCCAGCAGAGTTTGTAGATTCCTGGCTTGGCACTGCCCTGCCTGCCAGGCCAAGTGGCCACAAATGAAGGCCATTTTCCATGGGAAAAAGAAGTCCTTTCCCCAGGGTCTCAGTAATATGTTCAAGGTGGCGTTTGAGGCTCTAAGTACTTCCAGGGCCCTAGTTGCTGGCAGCTTTTCTTTTGGAAAAATCCAGCAACGATTGCATCATTCTAGCTAGGCTCCCACTTTCTGCCAGGGTGAGTGGCTGCCAAGGGAGGCCATTTGCCATGGGAAAAAGAAGTCCTTTCCCCAGGGTCTGGGTGTCAGATGAAAGGTGGCCTTTGGGGTTCTGAGGACTTGTAGGGTAGTACTTACTGGCTAGAGTAGAGGAAATGGATTCTATTTGAATATCTGTCTAGAGGCTTTGCCCCACAGGTCCTGGTTGTCCTTGATGGGCTGCAGCTGTGAGCATTGAAGAGAACTGGGATAAAAGGGGGCGGCGTAGCCATTCAGGGAGAGCCTTGAAGGAGCCCTGAACTGGGAAAGAACAGCATGCAGAAGAAAGCGTCTGTGCTGTGAAGATCTGCAGCCATAAGAACACACCGAGGAGGTATGGACTTTAGCAATCTGAGAACAGCATGATGGGACTCTAGAGAAATAGAACAACAACAAGTGGCAGCTTTAGATTTGGAGCAATCCAGCAAAGCTTGCAAATTTCTTGCTGGGCACCACCCTCTTGGTCAGGGCGAGTGGCCAGAAATGGAGGCAATTTTCCATGGGGAAAACAAAGTCATTGGCCCAGGCTCTGGGTGTCAGATGACTGGTGGCATCTGGGGCTCTAAGGACTTGCAGGGTCCTAGTTGCTGGCAGCTTTCGTTCTGGAAGGATCCAGCAGAGTTTGTAGATTCCTGGCTTGGCACTGCCCTGCCTGCCAGGCCAAGTGGCCACAAATGAAGGCCATTTTCCATGGGAAAAAGAAGTCCTTTCCCCAGGGTCTCAGTAATATGTTCAAGGTGGCGTTTGAGGCTCTAAGTACTTCCAGGGCCCTAGTTGCTGCCAGCTTTTCTTTTGGAAAAATCCAGCAACGATTGCATCATTCTAGCTAGGCTCCCACTTTCTGCCAGGGTGAGTGGCTGCCAAGGGAGGCCATTTGCCATGGGAAAAAGAAGTCCTTTCCCCAGGGTCTGGGTGTCAGATGAAAGGTGGCCTTTGGGGTTCTGAGGACTTGTAGGGTAGTACTTACTGGCTAGAGTAGAGGAAATGGATTCTATTTGAATATCTGTCTAGAGGCTTTGCCCCACAGGTCCTGGTTGTCCTTGATGGGCTGCAGCTGTGAGCATTGAAGAGAACTGGGATAAAAGGGGGCGGCGTAGCCATTCAGGGAGAGCCTTGAAGGAGCCCTGAACTGGGAAAGAACAGCATGCAGAAGAAAGCGTCTGTGCTGTGAAGATCTGCAGCCATAAGAACACACCGAGGAGGTATGGACTTTAGCAATCTGAGAACAGCATGATGGGACTCTAGAGAAATAAAACAACAAGAAGTGGCAGCTTTCGATTTGGAGCAATCCAGCAAAGCTTGCAAATTTCTTGCTGGGCACCACCCTCTTGGTCAGGGCGAGTGGCCAGAAATGGAGGCCATTTTCCATGGGGAAAACGAAGTCATTGGCCCAGGCTCTGGGTGTCAGATGACTGGTGGCATCTGGGGCTCTAAGGACTTGCAGGGTCCTAGTTGCTGGCAGCTTTCGTTCTGGAAGGATCCAGCACAGTTTGTAGATTCCTGGCTTGGCACTGCCCTGCCTGCCAGGCCAAGTGGCCAGAAATGAAGGCCATTTTCCATGGGAAAAACGAAGTCCTTTCCCCAGGGTCTCAGTAATATGTTCAAGGTGGCGTTTGAGGCTCTAAGTACTTCCAGGGCCCTAGTTGCTGCCAGCTTTTCTTTTGGAAAAATCCAGCAACGATTGCATCATTCTAGCTAGGCTCCCACTTTCTGCCAGGGTGAGTGGCTGCCAAGGGAGGCCATTTGCCATGGGAAAAAGAAGTCCTTTCCCCAGGGTCTGGGTGTCAGATGAAAGGTGGCCTTTGGGGTTCTGAGGACTTGTAGGGTAGTACTTACTGGCTAGAGTAGAGGAAATGGATTCTATTTGAATATCTGTCCCACAGGTCCTGGTTGTCCTTGATGGGCTGCAGCTGTGAGCATTGAAGAGAACTGGGATAAAAGGGGGCGGCTTAGCCATTCAGGGAGAGCCTTGAAGGAGCCCTGAACTGGGAAAGAACAGCATGCAGAAGAAAGCGTCTGTGCTGTGAAGATCTGCAGCCATAAGAACACACCGAGGAGGTATGGACTTTAGCAATCTGAGAACAGCATGATGGGACTCTAGAGAAATAGAACAACAACAAGTGGCAGCTTTAGATTTGGAGCAATCCAGCAAAGCTTGCAAATTTCTTGCTGGGCACCACCCTCTTGGTCAGGGCGAGTGGCCAGAAATGGAGGCAATTTTCCATGGGGAAAACAAAGTCATTGGCCCAGGCTCTGGGTGTCAGATGACTGGTGGCATCTGGGGCTCTAAGGACTTGCAGGGTCCTAGTTGCTGGCAGCTTTCGTTCTGGAAGGATCCAGCAGAGTTTGTAGATTCCTGGCTTGGCACTGC
This sequence comes from Agelaius phoeniceus, assembly GCF_020745825.1. NCBI lineage: Eukaryota > Metazoa > Chordata > Aves > Passeriformes > Icteridae > Agelaius > Agelaius phoeniceus. The sequence continues at coordinate 4,842 of NW_026531084.1, read as the reverse complement.
CCTGCCTGCCAGGCCAAGTGGCCACAAATGAAGGCCATTTTCCATGGGAAAAACGAAGTCCTTTCCCCAGGGTCTCAGTAATATGTTCAAGGTGGCGTTTGAGGCTCTAAGTACTTCCAGGGCCCTAGTTGCTGGCAGCTTTTCTTTTGGAAAAATCCAGCAACGATTGCATCATTCTAGCTAGGCTCCCACTTTCTGCCAGGGTGAGTGGCTGCCAAGGGAGGCCATTTGCCATGGGAAAAAGAAGTCCTTTCCCCAGGGTCTGGGTGTCAGATGAAAGGTGGCCTTTGGGGTTCTGAGGACTTGTAGGGTAGTACTTACTGGCTAGAGTAGAGGAAATGGATTCTATTTGAATATCTGTCCCACAGGTCCTGGTTGTCCTTGATGGGCTGCAGCTGTGAGCATTGAAGAGAACTGGGATAAAAGGGGGCGGCGTAGCCATTCAGGGAGAGCCTTGAAGGAGCCCTGAACTGGGAAAGAACAGCATGCAGAAGAAAGCGTCTGTGCTGTGAAGATCTGCAGCCATAAGAACACACCGAGGAGGTATGGACTTTAGCAATCTGAGAACAGCATGATGGGACTCTAGAGAAATAGAACAACAACAAGTGGCAGCTTTAGATTTGGAGCAATCCAGCAAAGCTTGCAAATTTCTTGCTGGGCACCACCCTCTTGGTCAGGGCGAGTGGCCAGAAATGGAGGCAATTTTCCATGGGGAAAACAAAGTCATTGGCCCAGGCTCTGGGTGTCAGATGACTGGTGGCATCTGGGGCTCTAAGGACTTGCAGGGTCCTAGTTGCTGGCAGCTTTCGTTCTGGAAGGATCCAGCAGAGTTTGTAGATTCCTGGCTTGGCACTGCCCTGCCTGCCAGGCCAAGTGGCCACAAATGAAGGCCATTTTCCATGGGAAAAAGAAGTCCTTTCCCCAGGGTCTCAGTAATATGTTCAAGGTGGCGTTTGAGGCTCTAAGTACTTCCAGGGCCCTAGTTGCTGGCAGCTTTTCTTTTGGAAAAATCCAGCAACGATTGCATCATTCTAGCTAGGCTCCCACTTTCTGCCAGGGTGAGTGGCTGCCAAGGGAGGCCATTTGCCATGGGAAAAAGAAGTCCTTTCCCCAGGGTCTGGGTGTCAGATGAAAGGTGGCCTTTGGGGTTCTGAGGACTTGTAGGGTAGTACTTACTGGCTAGAGTAGAGGAAATGGATTCTATTTGAATATCTGTCTAGAGGCTTTGCCCCACAGGTCCTGGTTGTCCTTGATGGGCTGCAGCTGTGAGCATTGAAGAGAACTGGGATAAAAGGGGGCGGCTTAGCCATTCAGGGAGAGCCTTGAAGGAGCCCTGAACTGGGAAAGAACAGCATGCAGAAGAAAGCGTCTGTGCTGTGAAGATCTGCAGCCATAAGAACACACCGAGGAGGTATGGACTTTAGCAATCTGAGAACAGCATGATGGGACTCTAGAGAAATAGAACAACAACAAGTGGCAGCTTTAGATTTGGAGCAATCCAGCAAAGCTTGCAAATTTCTTGCTGGGCACCACCCTCTTGGTCAGGGCAAGTGGCCAGAAATGGAGGCCATTTTCCATGGGGAAAACGAAGTCATTGGCCCAGGCTCTGGGTGTCAGATGACTGGTGGCATCTGGGGCTCTAAGGACTTGCAGGGTCCTAGTTGCTGGCAGCTTTCGTTCTGGAAGGATCCAGCAGAGTTTGTAGATTCCTGGCTTGGCACTGCCCTGCCTGCCAGGCCAAGTGGCCACAAATGAAGGCCATTTTCCATGGGAAAAACGAAGTCCTTTCCCCAGGGTCTCAGTGTAATATGTTCAAGTGGCGTTTGAGGCTCTAAGTACTTCCAGGGCCCTAGTTGCTGGCAGCTTTTCTTTTGGAAAAATCCAGCAACGATTGCATCATTCTAGCTAGGCTCCCACTTTCTGCCAGGGTGAGTGGCTGCCAAGGGAGGCCATTTGCCATGGGAAAAAGAAGTCCTTTCCCCAGGGTCTGGGTGTCAGATGAAAAGGTGGCCTTTGGGGTTCTGAGGACTTGTAGGGTAGTACTTACTGGCTAGAGTAGAGGAAATGGATTCTATTTGAATATCTGTCCCACAGGTCCTGGTTGTCCTTGATGGGCTGCAGCTGTGAGCATTGAAGAGAACTGGGATAAAAGGGGGGCGGCGTAGCCATTCAGGGAGAGCCTTGAAGGAGCCCTGAACTGGGAAAGAACAGCATGCAGAAGAAAGCGTCTGTGCTGTGAAGATCTGCAGCCATAAGAACACACCGAGGAGGTATGGACTTTAAGCAATCTGAGAACAGCATGATGGGACTCTAGAGAAATAGAACAACAACAAGTGGCAGCTTTAGATTTGGAGCAATCCAGCAAAGCTTGCAAATTTCTTGCTGGGCACCACCCTCTTGGTCAGGGCGAGTGGCCAGAAATGGAGGCAATTTTCCATGGGGAAAACAAAGTCATTGGCCCAGGCTCTGGGTGTCAGATGACTGGTGGCATCTGGGGCTCTAAGGACTTGCAGGGTCCTAGTTGCTGGCAGCTTTCGTTCTGGAAGGATCCAGCAGAGTTTGTAGATTCCTGGCTTGGCACCGCCCTGCCTGCCAGGCCAAGTGGCACAAATGAAGGCCATTTTCCATGGGAAAAAGAAGTCCTTTCCCCAGTGTCTCAGGAATATGTTCAAGGTGGCGTTTGAGGCTCTAAGTACTTCCAGGGCCTAGTTGCTGCCAGCTTTTCTTTTGGAAAAATCCAGCAACGATTGCATCATTCTAGCTAGGCTCCCACTTTCTGCCAGGGTGAGTGGCTGCCAAGGGAGGCCATTTGCCATGGGAAAAAGAAGTCCTTTCCCCAGGGTCTGGGTGTCAGATGAAAGGTGGCCTTTGGGGTTCTGAGGACTTGTAGGGTAGTACTTACTGGCTAGAGTAGAGGAAATGGATTCTATTTGAATATCTGTCCCACAGGTCCTGGTTGTCCTTGATGGGCTGCAGCTGTGAGCATTGAAGAGAACTGGGATAAAAGGGGGGCGGCGTAGCCATTCAGGGAGAGCCTTGAAGGAGCCCTGAACTGGGAAAGAACAGCATGCAGAAGAAAGCGTCTGTGCTGTGAAGATCTGCAGCCATAAGAACACACCGAGGAGGTATGGACTTTAGCAATCTGAGAACAGCATGATGGGACTCTAGAGAAATAGAACAACAACAAGTGGCAGCTTTAGATTTGGAGCAATCCAGCAAAGCTTGCAAATTTCTTGCTGGGCACCACCCTCTTGGTCAGGGCGAGTGGCCAGAAATGGAGGCAATTTTCCATGGGGAAAACAAAGTCATTGGCCCAGGCTCTGGGTGTCAGATGACTGGTGGCATCTGGGGCTGTAAGGACTTGCAGGGGTCCTAGTTGCTGGCAGCTTTCGTTCTGGAAGGATCCAGCAGAGTTTGTAGATTCCTGGCTTGGCACTGCCCTGCCTGCCAGGCCAAGTGGCCACAAATGAAGGCCATTTTCCATGGGAAAAAGAAGTCCTTTCCCCAGGGTCTCAGTAATATGTTCAAGGTGGCGTTTGAGGCTCTAAGTACTTCCAGGGCCCTAGTTGCTGGCAGCTTTTCTTTTGGAAAAATCCAGCAACGATTGCATCATTCTAGCTAGGCTCCCACTTTCTGCCAGGGTGAGTGGCTGCCAAGGGAGGCCATTTGCCATGGGAAAAAGAAGTCCTTTCCCCAGGGTCTGGGTGTCAGATGAAAGGTGGCCTTTGGGGTTCTGAGGACTTGTAGGGTAGTACTTACTGGCTAGAGTAGAGGAAATGGATTCTATTTGAATATCTGTCCCACAGGTCCTGGTTGTCCTTGATGGGCTGCAGCTGTGAGCATTGAAGAGAACTGGGATAAAAGGGGGCGGCTTAGCCATTCAGGGAGAGCCTTGAAGGAGCCCTGAACTGGGAAAGAACAGCATGCAGAAGAAAGCGTCTGTGCTGTGAAGATCTGCAGCCATAAGAACACACCGAGGAGGTATGGACTTTAGCAATCTGAGAACAGCATGATGGGACTCTAGAGAAATAGAACAACAACAAGTGGTAGCTTTAGATTTGGAGCAATCCAGCAAAGCTTGCAAATTTCTTGCTGGGGCACCACCCTCTTGGTCAGGGCGAGTGGCCAGAAATGGAGGCAATTTTCCATGGGGAAAACAAAGTCATTGGCCCAGGCTCTGGGTGTCAGATGACTGGTGGCATCTGGGGCTCTAAGGACTTGCAGGGTCCTAGTTGCTGGCAGCTTTCGTTCTGAAGGATCCAGCACAGTTTGTAGATTCCTGGCTTGGCACTGCCCTGCCTGCCAGGCCAAGTGGCCACAAATGAAGGCCATTTTCCATGGGAAAAAGAAGTCCTTTCCCCAGGGTCTCAGGAATATGTTCAAGGTGGCGTTTGAGGCTCTAAGTACTTCCAGGGCCCTAGTTGCTGCCAGCTTTTTCTTTTGGAAAAATCCAGCAACGATTGCATCATTCTAGCTAGGCTCCCACTTTCTGCCAGGGTGAGTGGCTGCCAAGGGAGGCCATTTGCCATGGGAAAAAGAAGTCCTTTCCCCAGGGTCTGGGTGTCAGATGAAAGGTGGCCTTTGGGGTTCTGAGGACTTGTAGGGTAGTACTTACTGGCTAGAGTAGAGGAAATGGATTCTATTTGAATATCTGTCCCACAGGTCCTGGTTGTCCTTGATGGGCTGCAGCTGTGAGCATTGAAGAGAACTGGGATAAAAGGGGGCGGCGTAGCCATTCAGGGAGAGCCTTGAAGGAGCCCTGAACTGGGAAAGAACAGCATGCAGAAGAAAGCGTCTGTGCTGTGAAGATCTGCAGCCATAAGAACACACCGAGGAGGTATG
>NW_026531083.1:0-160589 GCF_020745825.1 Agelaius phoeniceus | reverse complement strand
GGGTCACCCCAAAAATGGGATTGGGGAGGTGTTGGGGATGTTTTGGGGATGTTTAGGTCCCAGTTTTGGGGGGTTTTGGGGATGTTTTAGGGGTTTGAGGGTTTTGGGGGCTGTTTTAGGGGTGTTTTGGGGGTGTTTTGGGGTCACGTTTGGGGTGTTTTGGGGCCAGTTTTGGGGATGTTTGGGGCCGGTTTTGGGGATGTTTGGGGCTGGTTTTGGGTATGTTTTTGGGGATGTTTGGGGATGTTTTAGGGGATATTTTTGGGGATGTTTTTGGGGATGTTTCTGGGGTACCCACGGGGCAGGCAGTGTGGTGTTTTTGGGGATGTTTGGTGTCAGGTTTGGGGATGTTTTTGGGGATGTTTGGGGCCGGTTTTGGGGCTGTTTGGGGCTGGTTTTTTGGGGCTGGTTTTGGGGCCGTTTTTGGGGCTGGTTTTGGGGTGTTTTGGGGGATGTTTGGGGCTGTTTTTGGGGATGTTTTTGGGGATGTTTGGGGCCGTTTTTGGGATATTTTTGGGGCCGTTTCTGGGGTGTTTCGGGGGTACCCACGGGGCAGGCAGCGTGGTGTTTTTGGGGATGTTTGGGGCCGGTTTTGGGGGTGTTTTGGGGATGTTTGGGGCCGTTTTTGGGGCCGTTTTTTGGGCCGTTTCCGGGGCGTTTCGGGGGTACCCACGGGGCAGGCAGTGTGGTGTTTTTGGGATGTTTTGGGGATGTTTTTGGGGCCGTTTTTGGGGCCGTTTCTGGGGCGTTTCGGGGGTACCCACGGGGCAGGCAGTGAGGTGTTTTTGGGGATGTTTGGTGTCAGGTTTGGGGATGTTTTTGGGATGTTTTTGGGGCCGTTTTTGGGGCCGTTTCTGGGGTACCCACGGGGCAGGCAGTGAGGTGTTTTTTGGGGATGTTTTGGGGATGTTTTAGGGGATGTTTTTGGGATGTTTTTGGGATATTTTTTGGGGCTGTTTCTGGGGCGTTTCGGGGGTACCCACGGGGCAGGCAGTGAGGTATTTTTGGGGATGTTTGGGGCTGTTTTTGGGATGTTTCTGGGGCTGTTTTTGGGGTGTTTTGGGGGATGTTTGGGGCTGTTTTTGGGGATGTTTTTGGGGATGTTTGGGGATGTTTTTGGGATATTTCTGGGGCCGTTTCTGGGGCGTTTCGGGGGTACCCACGGGGCAGGCAGTGAGGTGTTTTTGGGGATGTTTGGGGCCGTTTTTGGGATATTTCTGGGGCCGTTTCCGGGGCGTTTCGGGGGTACCCACGGGGCAGGCGGCGCGGGCCCCGCCGCGGGGGGGTCTCGTCGATCTGCAGCTCCTCCTCCGAGTCCAGGTCCAGGGGGGAGCTGGGGGGGGAGCAGGGGGGGGGATGGGGGCGGCCGGGACCCCCAGAGCCCCCCAGGGCGGCTGCAGCGGGGCCTGAGGGGGAGGGGCGTCAGGGGGACCCCCCCGAACCCCAAAACTCATCCCTGAGCACCCCCCCTCCCCCCAAAATCCATCCTGCATCCTCCCTGACCCCAAAAAACCCAACCTGGACCACCCAAAACTCCAAAATCCATCTCTGACCCCCACAAAACCACCCTAGAACCCCCCCATACCCCCTGGAACCCCCCCCAGTGCCCCCCAAATCCACCCCAGCTCCCCAAACCACCCCAGAACCACTCCAGCCCCCCACAACTCCTCTGGGATCCCCATGAGCCCCAAAATCCATCCCAGACCCACCCAAAACGCTCAAGGACCCCCCCAAAAACCACCCCAGAACACCCCCAGGCCCCCCCACCAAAACCCTTTGGATCCCCCCCAAGTCCCCCCAAACCCCCTTGGGCCTCCCCAAATTCTGTCTGGGACCACCCCAAACCCCCCCAGTGCCCCCCAGTGCCCCCCAGTTGCTCACCGAGAGCCCCCATTGGCCAGCAGGATCTGGGGGTCCCCCTCAGAGTCGGGGTCCGTCTCCTCCGGGCTGGAGCTGGGGGGGTCAACCTGGGGGGGACACCCCAAAATTGGGGGGAGGAGACCCCAAATCCACCCCCCATAAATCCAATCCTCACCCAGTCCCTCCCAGTCCCTCCCAGTTCCCTCCCAATCCCTCCCAGACCCTCCCAGTCCCTCCCAATCCCTCCCAGTCCCTCCCAGTTCCCCCCAATCCCTCCCAGTTCCCCCCAATCCCTCCCAGTTCCCTCCCAATCCCTCCCAGTTCCTCCCAGTCCCTCCCAGTTCCTCCCCAATCCCCCCCAGACCCTCCCAGTCCCTCCCAGTTCCTCCCAGACCCTCCCAATCCCTCCCAGTCCCTCCCAGTTCTCCCAGTGCCCCCAAATCCCTCCCAGTTCCTCCCAGTCCCTCCCAGTCCCTCCCAGTCCCCCCCAGTCCCTCCCACTTCCCCCGAGTCCCTCCCAATCCCTCCCAGTCCCTCCCAGTCCCTCCCAGTTCCCCCCAGTCCCTCCCAGTTCCTCCCAGTCCCTCCCAATCCCTCCCAATCCCTCCCAGTTCCTCCCAGTCCCTCCCAGTCCCTCCCAATCCCTCCCAGTCCCTCCCAGTCCCTCCCAGTCCCTCCCAATCCCTCCCAGTTCCTCCCAATCCCTCCCAGTCCCTCCCAGTTCCTCCCAGTCCCTCCCAGTCCCTCCCAATCCCTCCCAGTCCCTCCCAGTTCCCCCCAGTCCCTCCTCACCTCCTCATCCTCCTCAGGGGGGGCTGGGGGGGGGGTTTGGGGTCCCCCCATCGTCGTGAGTGCGGGAGTTGGGGGGGGGCTTGCGGGGCCCCCCCTTTTTGGGGCCTGGGACCCCCCAGGGGGGCCCAAAGGGGGTCCCCGACATCCCCGTGCTCTGCTGGAACAGCTCCTGCAGGGAGGGGACACGGAGCTCCAGTATGGCCCAGTATGGCCCAGTATGGCCCAGTCCCTCCCAGTAACCCCAAAACCTCCTCAAACCCTTCCCAGTCCCCCCAAAACCTCCTCAAACCCTTCCCAGTCCCTCCCAGTAACCCCAAAACCCCTCCCAGTCCCTCCCAGTAACCCCAAAACCTCCTCAAAACCCTTCCCAGTAACCCCAAAACCTCCTCCAACCCTTCCCAGTCACTCCCAGTCCCCTCAAAACCTCCTCAAAACCCTTCCCAGTCCACCCCAGTAACCCCAAAACCTCCTCAAACCCCTCCCAGTAACCCCAAAACCTCCTCAAATCCCTCCCAGTCCCTCCCAGTAACCCCAAAAACCCCTCCCAGTCCCCCCAAAACCTCCTCCAACCCTTCCAGTCACTCCCAGTAACCCCAAAACCCCTCCCAGTCCCTCCCAGTAACCCCAAAAACCCTCCCAGTCCCCCCAAAACCTCCTCCAACCCTTCCAGTCACTCCCAGTAACCCCCAAAACCCCTCCAGTCCCTCCCAGTAACCCCAAAAAACCCCTCCCAGTCCCCCCAAAAACCTCCTCCAACCCTTCCCAGTCACTCCCAGTAACCCCAAAACCCCTCCCAGTCCCTCCCAGTAACCCCAAAACTTCCTCAAACCCTTCCCAGTCATTCCCAGTCCCCCCAAAACCTCCTCAAATCCCTCCCAGTCCCTCCCAGTAACCCCAAAACCCCTCCCAGTCCCTCCCAGTCCCCCCAAAACCTCCTCAAACCCCTCCCAGTAACCCCAAAACCTCCTCAAACCCTTCCCAGTCCATCCCAGTAACCCCAAAACCCCTCCCAGTCCCTCCCAGTGCTCCAGTTCACCTCTGCCAGCCGGATCTCCCTGCCCAGCTCCTTGATCAGCTGCCCTGGCCTGACGGTCTCAGGGATCTCCTGCTCGTGCTCTGCCAGGACCTGGGGGTGAAAGGGTTAAAATGGGGGAGACCCCCCCCCCCCCCCCCAAAACTTCCACCCCTGGGACCCCCAAAATTCCCCAGATCCCCACCCCAAATCCCCTCTAAGCCCTCACATCCCATCCCAACCCTCCCAAACTCCCCCAGCGCCCCAAAATCCCCTGGAGCCCCCCAAAATCCCTTTGAACGTTCATAAAATCCCTTTGGAGCTCCCAAAATCCCTTTGAACGTTCATAGAATCCCTTTGGAGCTCCCAAAATCCCTCTGGAACCCCCCAAAATCTGTCAGGAGCAACAAAATCCCTCAGAGCTCCACAAAATCCCTTTGAATGTTCATAAAATCCCTTTGGAGCTCCCAAAATCCCTTTGAGCCACCCCCAAATCCCACTAGAACCCCCCAAAATCTGTCAGGAGCAACAAAACCCCTCAGAGCTCCCCAAAATCCCTTTGAATGTTCATAAAATCCCTTTGGAGCTCCCAAAATCCCTTTGAGCCCCCCTCAAATCCTGCTAGAACCCCCCAAAATCCATTGGGCCCAACAAAATCCTTCAGGATTCCCCCAAAATCCCTTTGGACCCCCCCCAAAATCCCTTTGGACCCCTCCAAATCCCTTTGAGCCCCCCCAAAATCCCTTTGGACCCCTCCAAACCCCTCAGGACCACCCCAAAATCCCTTTGAGCTCCCCCAAAATTCCTTTGGACCCCCCCAAAATCCCTCAGGACCACCCCAAAATCCCTTTGAGCTCCCCCAAAATCCCTTTGGACCCCTCCAAATCCTTTTAAGCCCCCCCAAAACCCCTCAGGACCACCCCAAAACCCCTCAGGACCCCCCCAAAACCCCTCAGGACCCCCCCAAAATTCCTCTGAGCTCCCCCAAATCCCTCAAGACCCCCCCAAAATCCCTCAGGACCACCCCAAAATCCCTTTGAGCTCCCCCAAAATCCCTTTGGACCCCTCCAAACCCCTCAGGACCCCCCCAAAACCCCTCAGGACCACCCCAAAATCACTTTGAGCTCCCCCAAAATCCCTTTGGACCCTTCCAAATCCCTTTTAAGCCCCCCACAATCCCTCAGGACCCCCCCAAATCCCCTCAGGACCCCCCAAAACCCCTCAGGACCACCCCAAAATTCCTTTGAGCTCCCCCAAATCCCTTTTAAGCCCCCCCAAAACCCCTCAGGACCCCTCCAAATCCCTTTTAAAGCCCCCTACAATCCCTCAGGACCCCCCCCAAATCCCCTTTAAGCCCCCCAAATCCCCTCAGGACCCCCCAAACCTCTCGGCGGGTCCAGGCTCGGAAGGCCCCCGGTCAGGGCTCGGGCTCCCAGCACCAAATAGGCCGCGGGGTGCCGGCGATTCTCCCGCAGCCCTGCACCCCAAAAAGCCCAGGTTGGGATGGGAAGCACAGAGAGAGAGTGGGAAACTCGGGGGGATCCCAAAAATCAGCGTGGGAAACCCCAAAAAGCCCAGGTTGGGATGGGAAGCACAGAGCCAGAGTGGGAAACTCGGGGAGACCCCAAAAACCAGCATGGGAAACTCAGGGATACCCCAAAAATCCCAAAAATAGGATGGGAAACTCAGGGAAACCCCAAAAATGGGATGGGAAACTCAGGGATACCCCAAAAACCCCAAATTGGGATGGGAAGCACAGAGCCAGAGAGAAAAACTCAGGGAGATCCCAAAAATCAGCATGGGAAAATCAGGGATACCCCAAAAATCCCAAAAATGGGATGGGAAACTCAGGGAAACCCCAAAAATCAGGATGGGAAAACTCAGGGATACCCCAAAAACCCCCAGACTGGGATGGGAAGCACAGAGACAGAGTGGGAAACTCAGGGACACCCCAAAAATTGGGGACTGAAACCACACAAAATCAGGATGGGAAATTCAGGGATACCTCTAAAATGGGATGGGAAACTCAGGGAAACCCCAAAAAACTCAAATTGGGATGGGAAGCACAGAGACAGAGAGGGAAACTCAGGGGTACCCCCAAAAATCAGGATGGGAAACCCCAAAAATGGATGGGAAACTCAGGGAAACCCCCAAAAAACCCCAAATTGGGATGGGAAGCACAGAGCCAGAGTGGGAAACTCAGGGTACCCCAAAAATCAGGATGGGAAATTCAGGGAAACCCCAAAAATGGGATGGGAAACTCAGGGAAACCCCAAAAATCCCTAAAATCAGGATGGGAAATTCAGGGATACCCCAAAAACCCCAGATTGGGATGGGAACCACAGAGCCAGAGTGGGAAACTCAGGGACACCCCAAAAATCAGTGTGGGAAAATCAGGGAAACCCCAAAAATTGGGGATTGAAACCCCAAAAATCAGCGTGGGAAATTCAGGGACACCCCAAAAATCAGCATGGGAAACTCAGGGAAGCCCCAAAAATGGGATGGGAAACTCAGGGAAACCCCAAAAATCAGGATGGGAAACTCAGGGATACCCCAAAAAACCCAAATTGGGATGGGAACCACAGGGACACCCCCAAAAATTGGGGACTGAAACCACACAAAATCAGTGTGGGAAACTCAGGGACACCCCCAAAAATCCCAAAAATGGGATGGGAAACTCAGGGAAACCCCAAAAATGGGATGGGAAACTCAGGGAAACCCCAAAAATCAGCATGGGAAAATCAGGGATACCCCAAAAATGGGATGGGAAATTCAGGGAAACCCCAAAAACCCCAAATTGGGATGGGAACCACGGTTGTGGGAACTCCAGGGACACCCCAAAAATGAGGATGAGACTCCCACAGAGCCCTCTGAGGGAGATTTTGGGGATCCCCAGGTGGGTTTAGAGACCCCCAGGTGGGTTTAGGGACCCCCGGGTGGGCTTAAACTGCCCCAGAGAGATTTAGAGCCCCCCCAAAATGGGTTTAGAGCCCCCCCAAAATGGGTTTTAGAGCCCCCTCAGTTGGATTTAAACCCCCCTAGAGAGACTTTGAGCCCCTCAGGTGGGTTCTAAACCCCCTCAGGTCTGTTCCCAGCCCCCCAGGTGTGTTTTAAACCCCCCCAAGTGGGTTTAAACCCCTTCAGGTGGGTTCTAAACCCTCCCAGGTGAGTTCCCAGCCCCCCCAGGTGGTTCTAAATCCCCTCAGGTGGATTTTAACCCCCCCAGGTGTGTTTAAAGCCCCCCCAGGTCTGTTCCCAGCCCCCCCCAGGTGGGTTTTTAACCCCCTCAGTTGAGTTCCCAGCCCACCCAGAGAGGTTTTAAGCACCCCCAGGTGGGTTTAAACCCCCCCAGGTGGGTTCTAAATCCCCTCAGGTGGGTTCTAAACCCCCTTCAAGTGGGTTCCCAGCCCCCCCAGGTGGGTTCTAACCCCCCCCTCGGTGGGTTCCCAGACCCCCAAGTGGGTTTTAAACCCCTTCAGGTGGGTTTTAACCCCCTCAAGTGGGTTCCCAGCACCCCCAGGTGGATTTTAACCCCCCCCAGGTGCATTCTAAACCCCCCCAGGTAGGCTCTAAATGCCCCCAGGTGGATTTTAACCCCCCCACGTGGGTTCCCAGCCCACCCAGCGAGGTTTTAACCCCCCCAGGTGGGTTCTAAATCCCCCCAGATGGGTTCTAACCCCCCCAGGTGTGTTCCCAGCCCCCCCCAGATGGGCTCTAAACCCCCTCAGGTGTGTTTAACCCCCCTCCCAGGTGGGTTCTAACCCCCCCCAGGTGGATTTTAACCCCCCCCCAGGAGGGTTTTAAACCCCCTCAGGTCTGTTCCCAGGCCCCCAGGTGTGTTTAAATCCCCCCCCAAGTGGGTTTAAACCCCCTCAGGTGGGTTCTAAACCCCCCCAGGTGGATTCTAAACCCTCTCAGGTGTGTTCTAAAACCCCCTCAGGTGGGTTCTAAATCCCCTCAGGTGTGTTTTAAACCCCCTCAGGTGGGTTCTAAAACCCCCCCAGGTGCATTCTAAATCCCCCCAGGTGGGCTCTAAACCCCCTCAGGTCTGTTTCCAGCCCCCCCAGGTGGGTTTTTAAAAACCCCTCAGGTGAGTTCCCAGCCCACCCAGAGAGGTTTTAAGCACCCCCAGGTGGGTTCTAAACCCCCCCAGGTGTGTTCTAAACCCCCCCAAGGAGGGTTCTAAATCCCCCCAGGTGGGTTTAAATCACCCCAGGTGGGTTTAAACCCCTTCAGGTGGGTTTTTTAACCCCCTCAAGTGAGTTCCCAGCCCACCCAGAGAGGTTTTAAGCACTCCCAGGTGTGTTTAAACCCTCTCAGGTGTGTTTAACCCCCCCCCCCAGGTGGGTTTAAATGCCCCCAGGTGGGTTCATAAACCCCCTCAAGTGGGTTCACAGCCCACCCAGAGAGGTTTTTTAAGCGCCCCTGGGTGGGTTTTAAACCCCCTCAGGTCTGATCCTAGCCCCCCCAGGTGGGTTCTAAATCCCCCCAGGTCTGTTTCCAGCCCCCCCAGGTGGGTTTAAACCCCTTCAAGTGGGTTCCCAGCCCCCCCAGGTGTGTTCTAAACCCTCTCAGGTGTGTTCTAAATCCCCTCAGGTGCGTTCCCAGCCCCCCCAGATGGATTTTTAACCCCCCCAGGTGTGTTCCCAGCCCCCAGGAGGGGCACCCACCTCGGAAGGTGTCCAGCAGGTGCCTCCCCACGTACCAGCAGACGGCCTCGAAATTGGGGAACTTGGCCAGGTCGGGGGTGTTGAGGCGGCGCTGCAGCTCGTAGGCCCCTGGGGGTTTGGGGGTTTGGGGGGTCAGGAAGGGTTTTGGGGGGGTCAGGAAGGTTTTTGGGAAGGTTTTGGGGGGTCAGGAAGGATTTTGGGAGGGTTTTTGGGGGGTCAGGAAGGATTTTCCCCCCAAGCCACCCCAAAAAACACCCCCAGAATCCCAAAAACATCCCAAAAAAACCCTTCCAAAACCACCCCAAGAGCTCCTGCAAGTCCCCCCAAAGTGCCCAAAACCACCCCCAAACTCCCCCCAAAGCTGTCCAAAACCCCTAAATCCTCATCAAGCCCCCCCAAAGGAACCCCCAAACCCTCACCCAGCCCCCCCAAACTCTCCCAAAGACACCCCCAAAGCCCCTCCAAGCCCCCCCAAACTGCCCAAAACCACCCCCAAACTCCCCCAAAACCTGTCCAAAACCCCTAAACTCTCACCCAGCCCCCCAAATTCTCCCAAAGGACACCCCCAAAATCCCCAAAGCCCCTCCAAGACCCCCGAACCTTTTCAAAACCCCCAAACCCTCCAAAGGACACCCCCAAAACCCTCAAAGCCCCCCCAAACCTTTTCAAAACCCCCAAACTCTCACCCAGCTCCCCCAAAGGACATCCCCAAAACCCCCAAAGGCCCTCCAAGCCCCCCCAAACTGCCCAAAACCCCCTCCAAACCTTTTCAAAGCCCCCAAACCCTCACCCAAGGCCCCCAAACTCTCCCAAAGACCCCCCCAAAAGCCCCCAAAGCCCCTCCAAGCCCCCCCAAACTGCCCAAAACCACCCCCAAACTCCCCCCCACTCCCCCCAAACCTTTTCAAAGCCCCCAAAACCTCACCTAGCCCCCCAAACTCTCCCAAAAGACACCCCCAAAGCCCCCCAAAGCCCCCCAAGCCCCCCAAAGCCCCCCAGCGCCCCCCAGCCCACCGGAGCTGCATGCCGATGTTGAGGCTGTGCAGGAAGTGCCCCCCGAAGGCCAGAGAGTCCACGGGGGTGAGCACGGCGTGGATCCAGCCTGGGGACAGACACGGCAACTGGGAGCACTGGGAGAACTGGGAGAACTGGGATGGGGCACTGGGAGCACTGGGAGCACTGGGAGAACTGGGATGGGGCACTGGGATGCACTGGGAGCACTGGGATGCACTGGGAAGGGGCACTGGGAGCACTGGGATGCACTGGGAGCACTGGGAAGGGGCACTGGGAGCACTGGGAGCACTGGGAGCACTGGGAGAACTGGGAGCAGTGGGATGGGGCACTGGGATTCACTGGGATGGGACACTGGGAGCACTGGGGGCATGGGGATGCACTGGGAGGGGGCACTGGGATGCACTGGGATGGAGCACTGGGATGCACTGGGATGGAGCACTGGGATTCACTGGGAGCACTGGAAGCACTGGGATTCACTGGGATGGGGCACTGGGATGGGGCACTGGGAGCACTGGGATTCACTGGGATGGGGCACTGGGAGCACTGGGATGCACTGGGAGGGGGCACTGGGAGCACTGGGATTCACTGGGATGGGACACTGGGAGCACTGGGGGCACGGGGATGAGGCACTGGGAGCACTGGGACGCACTGGGACGGGGCACTGGGACCACTGGGAGCACTGGGATGCACTGGGATGGGGCACTGGGAGCACTGGGATGCACTGGGTTGCACTGGGAGCACTGGGATTCACTGGGAGCACTGGGATTCACCGGAATGGGGCACTGGGAGCACTGGGATTCACTGGGATGGGGCACTGGGAGCACTGGGATGGGGCACTGGGAGCACTGGGAGCACTGGGAGCACTGGGATTCACTGGGATTCACTGGGATGGGGCACTGGGAGCACTGGGAGCACTGGGATGCACTGGGATGGAGCACTGGGGAGCACTGGGAGCACTGGGATGGGGCACTGGGATGCACTGGGAGCACTGGGATGCACTGGGATGCACTGGGAGCACTGGGATGCACTGGGAGCACTGGGATTCACTGGGATGGGGCACTGGGAGCACTGGGGGCACGGGGATGGGGTACTGGGATGCACTGGGAGCACTGGGATGCACTGGGATGCACTGGGAGCACTGGGATGCACTGGGAAGGGGCACTGGGATGCACTGGGATGCACTGGGATGCACTGGGATGCACTGGGATGGGGCACTGGGATGCACTGGGATGCACTGGGATGCACTGGGATGCACTGGGAGCACTGGGATGCACTGGGATGCACTGGGAGCACTGGGATGCACTGGGAGCACTGGGATGCACTGGGATGCACTGGGATGCACTGGGAGGGGGCACTGGGAGCACTGGGAGCACTGGGAGCACTGGGAGCACTGGGATGGGGCACTGGGAGCACTGGGATGCACTGGGAGCACTGGGATGCACTGGGATGCACTGGGAGCACTGGGATGCACTGGGATGCACTGGGATGCACTGGGATGCACTGGGATGCACTGGGATGCACTGGGATGCACTGGGAGCACTGGGAAGGGAGCAGGGCCTTGCTGGGGATTGTCAGGGAAGTTTTGGGGTTACTGGGAGTTACTGGGAGCCCCCCAGTCTGACCCCACCAGGAGACATCAGGGGGGTCCCCAAGGCCACCAAACGCTCACCTGGGGACACAGGGGACACTTGGGGGTGTTTGTCCCTGGCACAGGTGACACTGGGGGCACATTTGGGGTCTGGCACAGGTGACACTGGGGCTGTGTTTGGGGTCTGGCACAGGTGACACTGGGGGCACATTTGGGGTCTGGCACAGGTGACACAGGTGACACTGGGGGCACATTTGGGGTCTGGCACAGGTGACACTGGGGCTGCATTTGGGGTCTGGCACAGGTGACACAGGTGACACTGGGGGCACATTTGGGGGTCTGACCCTGGCACAGGTGACACTAAAGGTGTCTGTCCTTTGCACAGGTGACACTGGGGTGTGTTTGGGGTCTGGCACAGGTGACACAGGTGACACTGGGGGCACATTTGGGGGTCTGACCCTGGCACAGGTGACACTGGGGGTGTGTTTGGGGGTCTGACCCTGGCACAGGTGACACAGGTGACACTGGGGGTGTGTTTGGGGTCTGACCCTGGCACAGGTGACACAGGTGACACTGGGGGTGTGTTTGGGGTCTGGCACAGGTGACACAGGTGACACTGCAGGTGTGTCTGGGGGGGGGGGGGGGTCTCACCCTGGCACAGGTGACACTGGGGGTGTGTCTGGGGAGGGTCTGACCCTGGCACAGGTGACACTGCGGGTGTGTTTGGGGTCTGTCCCTTGCACAGGTGACACTGGGGTCACATTTGGGGGTCTGGCCCTGGCACAGGTGACACTAAAGGTGACACTGCAGGTGTGTTTGGGGTCTGGCACAGGTGACACAGGTGACACTGGGTGCGTTTGGGGTCTGACACAGGTGTCCCCGCGCTTGTGCCCAGGTGTCCCTGAGCCCCCCCTCACCTGTGGGGATGAAGAGGGTCTGGCCCTGGCGCAGGTGGCACCGGAAGCACCGATCCACCTGGTCCCCGAAGAAGAGCTCGGGCTGGTTCCGGGAGCTGCTCCAGGCCTCGAACAGCGCCAGGTTGGCGGCCGAGGGACGCGCCAGGTAAAAGATCTGCTCGCCCTGGGGCACAGGTGAGGGGGCACACGTGGGACAGGGAAGAGCAGCAGGTTTCATTCTCCCAAAAATCCCCCAAACGCCCTCAAAAATCCCCCAAACGGCCTCAAAAATCCCCCAAACACCCGCAAAAATCCCCCAAATCCCCTCTAAAATCCCCCAAACGCCCCCCAGGATGGAGGATGCCCCCTCATACCCTGAGCATGAGGTACCAGGCCAAGGTGGCCCCGCAGTTGATGTGGAAGTCGCTGTAGCCACACACCCCCAGCCCCAAATCCCCTACAACTGACCCCAAATCCCCTACAAATGCCCCCAAATCCCCTATAACCGCCCCCAAATCCCCTACAAATGCCCCCAAATCCCCTACAACTACCCCTAAATCCCCTATAACTACCCCCAAATCCCCTACAACTGCCCCAAATCCCCTACAACTGCCCCCTTGTACCCTGAGCACGTAGTACCAAGCCAAGGCAGCCCCACAGTTGATGTGGAAGTCACTGTAACCACACACCCCCAGCCCCAAATCCCCTATAACCCTCCCAAATCCCCTACAAATGCCCCCAAATCTCCTGCAACTGCCCCCAAATCCCCTATAACTGCCCCTAAATCCCCTACAACTGCCCCCTCGTACCCTGAGCACGTGGTACCAGGCCGAGGTGCCCCCGCAGTCGATGTGGAAGTCGCTGTAGCCACACACCCCCAATTCCCCTATAACTCCCCCAAAATCCCCTATAACTGCCCCCAAATCCCCTATAACTGCCCCCAAATCCCCTATAATTCCCCCCAAATCCCCTACAGACCCCCCTCATACCCTGAGCATGTGGTACCAGGCCGAGGTGCCCCCGCAGTCGATGTGGAAGTCGCTGTAGCCACACACGCCCAGCCCCAAATCCCCTATAACTGCCCCCAAGCCCCTACAACTGCCCCTAAATCCCCTATAAATGTCCCCAAATCCCCCACAGCCCCCCCTCGTACCCTGAGCACGTGGTACCAACCCAAGGTGGCCCCGCAGTTGATGTGGAAGTCGCTGTAGCCACACACGCCCAGCCCCAATTCCCCTATAACCGCCCCCAATTCCCCTATAACTGCCCCAAATCCCCTACAACTGCCCCCAAATTCCCTCCAACTGCCCCCAAATCCCCTACAACTGCCCCCTCGTACCCTGAGCACGTGGTACCAGGCCGAGGTGGCCCCCCCAGTCGATGTGGAAGTCGCTGTAGCCCAAATCCCCCATCCCCAAATCCCCTATAACCCTCACAAATCCCCTACAAATGCCCCCAAATCCCCTCTAACTGCCCCAAATCCCCTACAAATGCCCCCAAATCCCCTACAGACCCCCCTCATACCCTGAGCATGTGGTACCAAACCGAGGTGCCCCCGCAGTCGATGTGGAAGTCGCTGTAGCCACACACCCCCAGCCCCAAATCCCCTACAAATGCCCCCAAATCCCCTACAACTACCCCTAAATCCCCTATAATTCCCCCCAAATCCCCCACAAACCCCCCTCGTACCCTGAGCACGTGGTACCAGGCCGAGGTGCCCCCGCAGTCGATGTGGAAGTCGCTGTAGCTGTCCTTGGCCCCCATCAGGCAGAATTTCTGCACGCTCGGCCGCTCCCCGCGCCGACTCCCCCGGCCACAGGTTCTCCACCCACGAGAGCTTGCGCACGATCCGCGGCGTCTGCACCAGGTTGGACAGCCTGGGGCACCCCAAAAAACGGGGGTCAGGGCATGGGGGACCCCCCCATGGGGCACGGGGGACAGCAGGGGGGAGAGGATGCAGGGGGAGATGGCGGGGAGGGGCAGGGTCTGGGGTTTTGGGGGAGGATTTGGGATTTTGGTGGTCATTGGGGGGCAGGGTCTGGGATTTCGGGGGTCATTGGGTGGGGGGCAGGATTTGGGATTTTGGGGGTGCTTGGGGGGAGGAGGATTTGGAATTTTGGGGGGCTTAGGGAGCAGGGTTAGGGTTAGGGTCTGGGATTTCGGGCGTCATTGGGGTAAAGGATCTGGGATTTTGGGGATCATTGGGGGGAGGAGGATTTGGGTTTTTGGGGGGCCTAGGGAGCAGGGTCTGGGATTTTGGGGGTGCTTGGGGGGAGGGTTTGGGATTTTGGAGGTACTTGGGGGGAGGAGGATTTGGGATTTTGGGGGGCTTAGGGAGGGCAGGATTTGGGATTTTGGGGGTCATTGGGTTGGGGACAGGATTTGGGATTTTGGGGGTAATTGGGAGGAGGATCTGGGATTTTGGGGGTCATTGGGGGGCAGGATTTGGGATTTTGGGGGTGCTTGCGGAGAGGAGGATTTGGGATTTTGGGGGGCTTAGGGAGCAGGGTTAGGGTTAGGGTCTGGGATTTTGGGCGTCATTGGGGTAAAGGATCTGGGATTTTGGGGGTCATTGGGGGGCAGGATTTGGGATTTTGGGGGTACTTGGGGGGAGGAGGATTTGGGATTTTGGGGGTCATTGAAGGGCAGGATTTGGGATTTTGGGGGTCCTAGGGAGCAGGGTCTGGTATTTTGGGGGTACTTGGGGGAAAGGATCTGGGATTTTGAAGGTACTTGGGTGGGGGGCAGGATCTGGGATTTTGGGGGGCCTAGGGAGCAGGGTCTGGGATTTTGGGGATTCCTGTGGTTGGAAGAGGAGGGAAGTGGGAGGACCTGGGATTTTGGGGGTCCTTGTGGGTGGCAGGATCTGGGATTTTGGGGGTCATTGGGGAAAGGATCTGGGATTTTGGGGGTACTTGGGGGCAGGATCTGGGATTTTGGGGGCTTAGGGAGCAGGATCTGGGATTTTGGGGGTACTTGTAGGGCAAGGTCAGGGATCTGGGGGATCCCTATGGTGGGAAGAGAAGGGAAGGGGGAGGATTTGGGATTTTGGGGGTCCCTGGGGTTGGAGGAGGTGGGAAGGGGAGGCACTGGGAGCACCGGGAAGGATCAGGAAGCACTAGAAGGAACTGGAAGTTACTGGGAGTACTGGGAGGAACTGGGAGCACTGGGAAGGACTGGGAAGGACTGGGAGCACTGGAAGGAATTGGGAGCACTGGGAAGGACTGGGAGGGACTGGGAGGGACTGGGAGCACTGGGAAGGACTGGGAAGGACTGGGAGGGACTGGGAGCACTGGGAAGGGACTGGGAAGGGACTAGGCAGGACTGAGAGCACTGGAAGGAATTGGGAGCACCACGAAGGACTGGGAGGCATTGGGAGCACTGGAAAGGGACTAAGCAGGACTGAAGAGACTGGGAAGGGACTAGGAAGCACTGGGAGGGACTGGGAAGGACTAGGCAGGACTGGGAGCACCAGGAAGGACTGGGAGGCACTGGGAGCACTGGGAGGCACTGGGAGCACTGGGAAGGGACTAGGCAGGACTGGGAGCACTGGGAGCACTGGGAAAGACTGGGAAAGGACTGGGAGGCACTGGGAGCCCTGGGAGGCACTGGGAAGGGACTGGGAGGCACTGGGAGCACTGGGATCACTGGGAAAGGACTGGGAAGGACTGGGAGGCATTGGGAGCACTGGGAAGGATGGGGAGCACTGGGAGCCCTGGGAAGGGACTGGGAAGGACTGGGAGCACCAGGAAGGACTAGGAAGCACTGGGAGGGACTGGGAGCCCTGGGAGGCACTGGGGAGCACTGGGAAGGGACTGGGAAGGGACTGGGAAGGGACTGGGAGCACTGGGAGCCCTGGGAGCACTGGGAAGGACTGGGAGGCACTGGGAGGGACTGGAGCACTGGAAGCCCTGGGAGCACTGGGAAGGACTGGGAGGGACTGGGAGGCACTGGGAGCCCTGAGAAGCACTGGGAGGCACTGGGATCACTGGGAAAGGACTGGGAAGGACTGGGAGGCATTGGGAGCCCTGAGAAGCACTGGGAGCACTGGGAGGCACTGGGAGGCACTGGGATGCACTGGAGAGACTGGAAGGACTGGGAGGCATTGGGAGCACTGGGAAGGACTGGGAGCACTGGGAGCCCTGGGAAGGGACTGGGAAGGACTGGGAGCACCAGGAAGGACTAGGAAGCACTGGGAGGCACTGGGAGCCCTGGGAGGCACTGGGAGCACTGGGAAGGGACTGGGAAGGATTGGGAGGCACTGGGAGCACTGGGAGCACTGGGAAGGACTGGGAGGGACTGGGAGGGACTGGGAGCACTGGAAGCCCTGGGAGGCACTGGGATCACTGGGAAAGGACTGGGAAGGACTGGGAGGCATTGGGAGCACTGGGAAGGACTGGGAGCACTGGGAAGGGACTGGGATCACTGGGAGCACTGGGAAGGGACTGGGAGGCACTGGGAAGGGACTGGGATCACTGGGAGCACTGGGAAGGGACTGAGAAGCCCTGGGAGCACTGGGAAGGGACTGGGACCCACCGCGTGTCCGAGAACTCCAGGCCGGTGACGCTGAGGACGCGCTCGCGCCGGGGCCCTCCCAGGTAGGCCACGAAGTCCCCGAGGCGCATGCGCAGCTCGGCCTGGCGGCCCACGTCCAGCACGGCCACCACCTTGTCAGCTCCTGCGGGCCCAGAACGGCCTCAGCGCCCCGAAAAACGGCCGGGGGGACCCCAAAAACCGCCGGGGGGACCCCAAAAAACGGCCGGGGGGGACCCCAAAAACGGCCGGGGGGACCCCAAAAACCGCCAGGGGGACCCCAAAACCACCCCAAAACCTGTGTGCCCCAGAACGGCCTCAGTGCCCCGAAACGCCGGGGGACCCCAAAAACGGCCGGGGGGACCCCAAAAACCCCCCCAAAACCTCTCTGTGTGCCCCAGAACTGCCTCAGCACCCTAACAACGGCCAGGGGGACCCCAAAAACCGCCGGGGGGACCCAAAAACGGCCATGGGAACCCCAAAAACCCCCCCAAAACCTCTCTGTGGGCCCCAGAACTGCCTCAGCACCCCAAAAACGGCTGGGGAGACCCCCAAAAACTTCCCAAAACCTGTGTGCCCCAGAACGGCCTCAGCACCCCGAAAACGGCCAAGGGGACCCCAAAAACCCCCCCAAATCCTCTCTGTGGGCCCCAGAACTGCCTCAGCACCCCAAAAACGGCCGGGGGGGACCCCAAAAACTCCCCCAAAACCTCTCTGTGGGCCCCAAAATGGCCTCAGCGCCCCAAAAACGGCCGGGGGGACCCCAAAAACTCCCCCAAAACCTGTGTGTCCCAGAACTGCCTCAGCGCCCCAGAAATGGCTGGGGAGACCCCCAAAAACCCTCCCCAAACACCTCCCTGAGCACCCCAAAAACGGCTGGGGAGACCCCAAACCCCCCCCCCCAAAATCTCCCTGAGCACCCCAAAAACCCCCCAAAACCTCCCTGTGCACCCCAAATCCTCCCTGTGCACCCCAAAACCTCCCTGTGCACCCCAACCACTGAACGAGGACCCTCTAGACCCTCACCCATCTCCCCAGGACCCCTCAATACGGACTAAGATGCCAACAAGGGGGTGAAACCATAAGGGGGACCCTGCCCCTTTTATGGGGTCCTGGGCACCCCCTGTGCACCCCAAAACCTGAATGGGGACCCTCTGGACCCTCACGCATTCCCCCAAAACCCTTCAGTAGAATACAAAGAGTGAAGTTATAGGAGGGGGGGGACTCTTCCCCTGTCACGGGGTCCTGGGGGTCCCCGATAAAGCCCCCCAAAGCCCCCCCAAAGCCCCCCCAGACTGACCGACGTGGTGCAGGACGTCCCGGGGGGTGAAGGATGAGGGGGGCAGGGTCATGCCCAGCCCCTCGTGCCGTGCCACCAGGATGGGCACGCTGAAGCTGTTCTCCTCCAGGTACTCCACGGTCAGCTGCGCCCCGCTGGGCCGAAGCAGCACCTCGTCCGCGCTGGGGGGGACAGAGCAGGGCACAGTGAGAGCCCCAGAGCCCCACGGGGACACCCAGAGCCCCACGGGGACACCCAGAGCCCCACGGGGACACCCAGAGCCACACGGGGACACCCAGAGCCCCACGGGGACACCCAGAGCCACAAAGGGACACCCAGAGCCCCACGGGGACACCCAGAGCCACACAGGGACACCCAGAGCCCCACAGGGACACCCAGAGCCACAAAGGGACACCCAGAGCCCCACGGGGACCCCCAGAGCCCCACAAGGACCCCCAGAGCCCCACAGGGACACCCAGAGCCCCACAGGGGACACCCAGAGCCCCACAGGGACACCCAGAGCCCCACGGGGACACCCAGAGCCCCACGGGGAACCCCAGAGCCCCACAGGGACACCCAGAGCCCCACGGGGACACCCAGAGCCTCACGGGGACACCCAGAGCACCACAGGGACCCCCCCTGAGTCACAAAGGGACACCCAGAGCCCCACGGGGACACCCAGAGCCCCACAGGGACACCCAGAGCCACAAAGGGACACCCAGAGCCCCACGGGGACCCCCTGAGTAACACGGGGACACCCAGAGCCCCACGGGGACACCCAGAGCCCCACAGGGACACCCAGAGCCCCATGGGGACACCCAGAGCCCCACGGGGACACCCAGAGCCCCACGGGGACACCCAGAGCCCCTCGGGGACACCCAGAGACCCACGGGGACACCCTGAGCCCCACGGGGACACCCAGAGCCCACGGGGACACCCCCTGAGTCACAAAGGGACCCCCTGAGCCCCACGGGGACCCCCCCTGAGTCACAAAGGGGTCACTCAACCCCTTAGGGGTCACTCAACCCCTATAGGGATCCCCCATCCCATTGCCTAGGTCACAGCAGCAGCTTATCCACACCTGAGGGCAGAGCAGGGGGGTGAGACCCCTGCAAGTGACCAACACCCCCCCCAGGAGTGACCAACACCCCCCCAGGAGTGACCAACATCACCCAGGAGTGACCGACATCACCCAGGAGTGACCGACATCACCCAGGAGTGACCAACAGCCCCCAGGAGTGACCAACATCACCCAGGAGTGACCAACACCCCCCCAGGAGTGACCAACATCACCCAGGAGTGACCAACAGCCCCCAGGAGTGACCAACAGCCCCCAGGAGTGACCCCAGAGCCCCACAGGGACCCCCCCTGAGCCACAAAGGGGTCACTCAACCCCTTACGGGTCACTCAACCCCTACAGGGATCCCCCAGTTCCTATAGGGATCCCCCATCCCATTGCCTAGGTCACAGCAGGACCTTATCCACACCTGAGGGCAGGACAGGGGTGGGACCACCCCTAGGAGTGACCAACACCCCCCAGGAGTGACCAACACCACCCAGGAGTGACCAACACCCACCCAGGAGTGACCAACATCACCCAGGAGTGACCAACACCACCCAGGAGTGACCAACACCCACCCAGGAGTGACCAACACCACCCAGGAGTGACCAACATCACCCAGGAGTGACCAACATCACCCAGGAGTGACCAACACCACCCAGGAGTGACCAACATCACCCAGGAGTGACCAACATCACCCAGGAGTGACCAACATCATCCAGGAGTGACCAATACCACCCAGGAGTGACCAACACCACCCAGGACTGACTGACACCTGGGTAAGGGGTACAGTGGGACTGACCCATAGCTGCAACTGACCCACACCCGGCACTGACCATCACTGGCACTGACCCACACATGGCACTGACCCACACATGGCACTGACCATCACTGGCACTGACCCACACATGGCACTGACCCACACCCAGCACTGACCATCACTGGCACTGACCATCACTGGCACTGACCCACACCCAGCACTGACCATCACTGGCACTGCCCATGCCCAGCACTGACCATCACTGGCACTGCCCATGCCCAGCACTGCCCATGCCCAGCACTGACCATCACTGGCACTGACCCATACCCGGCACTGACCATCACTGGCACTGACCCATTCCCAGCACTGACCATCACTGGCACTGACCCACACCCGGCACTGACCATCACTGGCACTGACCCACACATGGCACTGACCCACACCCAGCACTGACCATCACTGGCACTGACCCACACCTGGCACTGACCCACACCTGGCACTGACCATCACTGGCACTGACCCACACCCAGCACTGACCCACACCCAGCACTGACCATCACTGGCACTGCCCATGCCCAGCACTGACCATCACTGGCACTGACCCACACCCGTCCCTGCCCTCACCTGTCCCTGCCCTCACCTGGGGAAGGTGCGGCCCCGCAGCTCCCGGATGAACTGGGCGCTGCCGGTGCGGGCCGGACGGCCGGGGTCCTGCTCCGGGGCCTTGGCCGGGCCACGGCGCCGCTTCACTGCGGGACAGAGGGACATGGTGGGGACACACAGGGACAGAGGGACACGGTGGGGACAGGGGGACATAATGGGGACACACAGGGACAGAGGGACACGGTGGGGACAGAGGGACATAATGGGGACACACAGGGACAGAGGGACACGGTGGGGACACACAGGGACACAGTGGGGACACACAGGGACAGAGGGACATAATGGGGACACACAGGGACAGAGGGACACGGTGGGGACAGGGGGACACAATGGGGACACACAGGGACACACAGGGACAGAGGGACACGGTGGGGACAGGGGGACACGGTGGGGACACACAGGGACACAATGGGGACACACAGGGACAGAGGGACACGGTGGGGACACACAGGGACACAGTGGGGACACACAAGGACAGAGAGACACACGGGGATAGAGGGACATGCAGGGACACACAGGGGCCCCAGGGACACAGTGGGGACAGGGGGACACACACAGGGACAGAGGGGGGATCCACAAGGAGCCCAGAGCATCTCCCCCAGCCCCATCCCAGTCCCTCCCAGTCCCTCCCAGTTCCCCCAGTCCCACTCACTGACAGAAGGCCCCCTGAGCACGGCGCACTGGGGGCAGTGGTACAGG
Organism: Agelaius phoeniceus; assembly: GCF_020745825.1. Lineage (NCBI taxonomy): Eukaryota > Metazoa > Chordata > Aves > Passeriformes > Icteridae > Agelaius > Agelaius phoeniceus. Next base: position 139,763 of record NW_026531083.1, on the reverse strand, counting down.
TCGATCTCCGCCGCCGCCTCCTCCTCCACCCCCACGCAGCTGTGGGGACACCCCAGTAACTCCCAGTGCCTCCCAGTAACCACCAGGCACCTCCCCAATAACCCCCAGTGCCTCCCAGTAACCACCAGGCACCTCCCCAGTAACCCCCAGTGCCTCCCAGTAACCACCAGGCACCTCCCCAGTAACCCCCAGTGCCTCCCAGTAACCACCAGGCACCTCCCCAGTAACCCCCAGTGCCTCCCAGTAACCACCAGGCACCTCCCCAATAACCCCCAGTGCCTCCCAGTAACCCCCATTGCACCCCACACCTCACTTTATACCTCCCAGTAACCCCCAGTGCCTCCCAGTAACCCCCACTGCACCCCACACCTCTCTTTACACCTCCCAGTCCCTGCCAGACTTCTCCCCATCCCTCCCAGTACCCCCCAGTCCTTCCCTGACTCCTTCCCAGTACCCCCAGGACTTCTCCCAGTACTTCCCAAGTCCCTCTCAGCCCCTCCAGTACCCCCAAAACCCTTCCCAGTACACCCCAAGCCCCTTCCAGTACCCCTGGACTTCTCCCAATCCCTTCAGCACCCCCCAGATGCCTCCCAGTCCCTCCCAGTATCCCACAACCCTCCCCAGACTTCTCCCAGAGCCCTCCAGCACTGCCCACACTTCTCCCAGTTCTTCCCAGGCCCCCCCAAAGTCCCTTCAATGACCCCTGGACTTCTCCCAGTTCCCTCCCCAGTGCCTCCCAGACTTCTCCCAGTCCCTCCCAGTCCCTCCCAGTCCCCCCCAGTGCCTCCCAGATACATCCCAGTCTCCTCCAGCACCCTCCAAATGCCTCCTGTCCCTCCCAGATGCCTCTCAGTAACCCCAGTCCCACCCCAGCCCCATCCCAGTGCTCCCAGCCCCATCCCAGTGCTCCCAGTAACCCCCCCCCGAGTCCCTCCCAGCGCTCCCAGTCCCACCTGCCATGGAACCAGTCCTGGCAGCCATCGCACTCAATCATGAAGCGGGTCACATCGTAGGGCAGGCGGCACAGGCAGTACACGGGCACCGAGGCCATGGCCGGGCCCCCGGGGCGACCCCCGACCCTACGGACCCCCGCGACCCCCCCCGGCCCGGGACATCCGCGCGCTGCCCGCCGGACCCCCGAAAATCCCCCTCAAAAGAAAAAAAAAAAAAACTAAAAAAAACCACCCTCAAACGCACCCCAAAAGCAGCCTCAAAAAAAAACCCCCAAAAACAGCCTCAAAACCCCGCAAAAACAGCCTCAAAACCCCCCAAAAACAGCCTCAGCAAAACCCCTAAAACAGTCCCAAAAATCACCTGGAAACCACCCCCCATAAAAACCTCAAAAAAACCCCAAAACCAACCCCTCGGCTGCTCCCCTAAAAGCACCCCCAAAGCCCCCCCCCCAAAACGCGGCCTGCGGAGGGCCCTGAGGGGAATTGGGGAGCACGACCCCCCAAAAACCCCTGTACGGGCCGGGGTCACCCCAAAAGGGCCTGCGGAGACTTGGGATCCCCCTCAGGTATTAATGACGGCCTAAGACCTCCCCAAAAGGGTCTAGAGGTGATAAAAGACCCCTCCAAGGGTCACCAGGGATCTGGGACCCCCTCCCCGAGGTTTTATAGGGCCCAGAGCCCCCCAAAAACGCGCCCACAGAGTCCCCCCCGCCCCTATAGCGTGTGGGGACCCCCAAAAGCGCCGCAGGGCCCGGGGTCCCCTCACAGCGTCCGTGGGGTCCCGGCCGCCCCCTCCCCGCGCGCTATGAGGTCCCCGAGACCTCCCCAAAGATTCGCGGGACCCCCTAAAAGCTTTGGGAACCCCCAAAAAGCCGCCGATACCCCCTCAAGGCCGGCGGGACCCCTCCGGGGCCTGCGGGACGCCGCGAGGCCTGCGCCCCCCCCACCGCCACCTCCCGACTAGGCCGCAGCCCGCCCCGGCAAGGCCCAGCGCTTCTCGCGGCCGCTCCTCCGCCGCCGCCCGGTCGCCGCCGCCGTTGCCGGCCCCGGGCCCGGTGCTGCCGCCGCCGCCTCGGCCTCTGCGCGCTCCGGGCCGCCCGGGAAAGTTTTATTCAAACGCGGAAACGGGGAGGGAGAGGGCGGGGCCCGGACGCCATTTTGGCCGCGTCGCGCCGCCATCTTGGGAAGGGCGAGGGCGCCATTTTGGGAAGGACGGAACGCCTCCATTGGGTATGCGGGGGCGGGGCCGCCATCTTGGGCGTGGCGCCGCCGTCGCCAGCTTGAGTGTGGCGGGTCCGGCCGCCATTTTGGGAGTGGCGCGCACCAGCCACGCTTTTATTTCTTAAATTTTACGATTTTTTTTTTTTCGCGCTTTTTAACAATTTCCCCGCAAAACAAACGCCTTGCCCACCCCCTCGAACCAGAACACCCGAGAATTCACCCCATAACGTTGCTGGCTTGGTGAAGGGGCGAGGTAGATGAGAGGAAAACACGACAAAATGACCCAAAAATGGGCTGAGGGAGAGGTACAGGAATGAGAGGGGGTTGTTGCACCAGTACGACCAGTATGGGGGGGGGTGGGTCACCAGTAAAACCAGTACAGCCCACTCCCATTGACTGAGGTCACGTGAGGGGGAATTCCAGGCCTATGAGGGTCTTTGGGTAAAAAATGGGAATTCTGGGGTCTCTGGAGTATTTTGAGGGGGAAAAAAGGAATGTTGATATAAATGAGAGGCTGGGGTTCAACTGTTTGTGTTTGGGGGCAAAACGAGCCCGTTTGGGGGCTAAAAACTGGGGTCACTTTGTGTGGGGACAAAAAGAGCGGCAAGGCCCAAAAAAAGGGATTTTTTGTGTGAAATGAGGAGATTTTGGGGCTGAAAACTGGGGTGATATCCTGAGGGGGAAGGGCAGGTCCTAGAAGAGACTTTTTGGGGTGAAATTATGTGATTTGGGGAGCAAAAAGTAGGGTAATGTAGTGGGAGAGGTAAAAAAAGGAGAGATAGGCCCAAACAGGAGGTTTTGGGATTAAACAAGGCAATTTTGGGGCCAGTAAGTGGCATCACATTCAGGGGGTGTGAAAAAGAGGGGGGAAAAGGCCTCAAAAAAGGGAGTTCTGGGGTGAAATGAGGTGATTTGGGTGCTAAAAAATGGGGTCACCTCATGCAGAGGGGGAAATGCCCAAAAACGGGATTTTGGGGTAAAATGAGGGATTTAGGGCAGAAAACTGGGATAGGCAGGCACAAAAAAGGGGAGTTTTGGGGTGAAATGCAGGGATTTTGGGCACCAGAAATTGAAGTCACCTTCAAAGGGGGAATGACCCAAAAAAGGAGGGGTTGGAATAAAATACAGAGATTTTGGGGCCAAAAAGGGGGGATTTAGGGTCAAAATTAGGTTGTTTTGGGGCCAGAAATTGAGGGGGGGGGGTCGAGTATCCTAAAAAGGAGTGAATTGAGACCAAAAAGTGGATTCAGCCCATGGGGGCAGCAAAACAGGGGGAATTTTAGGGCAAAATAAGGCAATTTTAGGGCCAGAAATAGCAGTCACACTATAGGACCCCAAAAAAAAGGGGAATTTTGGGGTCATTTTAGGGCTGGAAATTTGGGGTCACCCAATGGTGTGGGGGGGGGGGTAAAACAAGGGAGGGGTTGTGGGGTGAAACAAAGTGATTTGGGGGCTGAAAATGGGGGGGGGGTTGACCCAAAATTGGGGGGTTTTGACCCAAAATTGGGGGGTTTTGACCCAAAATCAGGGGGTTCAGTAAGGGACCCTCCCCTCACTCAGCCCCCGGGGGGAGGGGGCTGCCCCCACCTCGCAGGGCGGGTTTGGGGGGGGGCAGCTCCCCCCATTTTCGGGGGGTCCCGCGGGGGCCGCGCAGGGTGGAGACCCACGAGGAGGTGGCCTGGGGGAAAGGGGGAGGGCAGAAAAGTGGGGTTCAGGTTTTGGGGATCCCCCCCCCCAAAAAAGGGGGTGAAGGGAAACCCCCAAACCCCCCAAAAGACACCACAAAGGCAGAAAAGTGGGGTTCAGGTTTTGGGGATCTCCCCCCCCCCGGACCCCCAAAAAGGGGGTGAAGGGAAACCCCCAAACCCCCCTCAGACACCACAAAGGTCCCCCCCAAGCCATGTCAGCCCCCCAAGATCCCCCCCAAGCCCCTATAAATGGGGTGCAGCCCCCCCAAAATAGCCCCCCCATACCCCCAAAAAGGGGGCTCAGCTCCCTAAAAGCCATCCCAGCCCACCCCAGAAAACCCTCTCAGCTTCCCACCCACCCCCCAGACCCCCAAAAATGTGGAACCCCCCAAAATCCCTCCCCCCAGCCCCCCAAAATGGGTTGGGCCCCCTCCCTAGCCCCCCAATAACCATTAAAAGCCCCCCAAAATATCCCCCCAGCCGCCCAAAAATGCATGCAGGGCCCTTCCAGCCCCCAAAAAAGGGGTTGAGGCCCCCCCCAGCCCCCCAAAAATGGGTTTGGCCCCCTCCCCAGCCCCCCAATAACCATTAAAGGCCCCCCAAAATATCCCCCCAACCACCCAAAAATGCATGCAGGGCCCTTCCAGCCCCCCAAAAAAGGGGTTGAGTCCCCCCCCCAGCCCCCCAAAAATGGGTTTGGCCCCCTCCCCAGCCCCCCAATAACTATTAAAAGCCCCCCAAAATATCCCCCCAGCCGCCCAAAAATGGGTGCAGGGCACCTCCAGCCCCCCAAAAAAGGGGTTGAGGCCCCCCAGCCCCCCAAAAATCCTCACAGCCCCCCAAAAAGCCCCCGCACCTGGGCCCTGGCCGTGTCCTGGACCCACTCATCCACCAGCCGGTGCAGGTCGTCGGTGAAGAGCCCCTTTTTTGGGGGAGCCAGGGGGATTGGGGGGCCTGGGGAGGGGGCTGAGGCCTCTGCAGGTGAGGGAGGGGAGTTTGGAAAAGGGAAGAGCCCCCCCAAGGCCAACCTGCACCCCAAAACCTCCCCCCCGCACCCCAAAACTTCCACTTTTCTTACCTAAAACCCTGCGCCCCAAAACATCCCCTTTTTAGCCCTAAACCTCCCCCTGTGCCCAAAAATCCACCCTTTGGACCCCAAAATCCCCTCTTTGCCCAACAAAATCCACCCTTTGTACCCCAAAATCCCCCCTTTGGACCCCAAAATCCCCTCTTTGCCCAACAAAATCCACCCTTTGGACCCCAAAACCCCCTTTTTACCCCAAAACCCCCTTTTTACCCCCCCAAAATCCCTTCCTTGCTGCCCAAAACCCCCCATTTGTACCCCAAAATCCCCTCATCATCCCCCCAAATCCCCTATTTGCACCCCAAATTCCCTCCCTAGCCCCCCAAAATCCCCCCTTTGTGCCCCAAATTCACCTCCTAGCCCCCCAAAATCCCCCCTTTGTACCCCAAAATCCCCTCCTTGCCCCACAAAACCCACCCTTTGTACCCCAAAACCCCCTTTTTACCCCCAAAATCCCTTCCTTGCTGCCCAAAATCCCCCCTTTGTGCCCCAAATCCCCTCCTAGCCCCCCAAAATCCCCCCTTTGTGCCCCAAATTCACCTCCTAGCCCCCAAAATCCCCCCTTTGTACCCCAAAATCCCCTCCTTGCTCCCCAAAATCCCCCCTTTGTACCCCAAAATCCCCCTTTATACCCCAAAATCCCCCCTTTGTACCCCAAAACCCCCTTTTTACCCCCAAAATCCCTTCCTTGCTGCCCAAAATCCCCCCTTTGTGCCCCAAATCCCCTCTTTGCTCCCCAAAATCCCCCCTTTGTACCCCAAAACCCCCTTTTTACCCTCCAAAATCCCTTCCTTGCTGCCCCAAAATCCCCCCTTTGTACCCCAAAATCCCCCCTTATGTACCCCAAAATCCCCTCCTTGCCCCAACAAAATCCACCCTTTGTACCCCAAATCCCCCTTACTTACCCCCCAAAATCCCTTCCTTGCTGCCCAAAATCCCCCGTTTGTACCCCAAAATCCCCTCTTTGCTCCCCAAAATCCCTCCTTGGTGCCCCAAATCCCCTCCTAGCCCCCCAAAATCCCCCCTTTGTGCCCCAAAATCCCCTCCTTGCCCATCAAAATCCCCCCTTTGTACCCCAATACCCCCTTTTTTACCCCCCAAAATCCCTTCCTTGCTGCCCAAAATCCCCCGTTTGTACCCCAAAATCCCCTCATCATCCCCCCAAATCCCCTATTTGCACCCCAAAATCCCTCCCTAGCCCCCCAAAATCCCCCCTTTGTGCCCCAAATCCCTCCCTAGCCCCCCAAAATCCCCCCTGTGTACCCCAAAATCCCCTCCTTGCCCAACAAAATCCCCCCTTTGTACCCCAAAACCCCCTTTTTAACCCCTCCAAAATCCCTTCCTTGCTGCCCAAAATCCCCCCTTTGTACCCCAAAATCCCCTCCTTGCCCCACAAAACCCACCCTTTGTACCCCAAAACCCCCTTTTTTATCCCCCCAAAATCCCTTCCTTGTTGCCTAAAATCCCCCATTTGCACCCCAAAATCCCCTCATCATCCCCCCAAATCCCCTATTTGCACCCCAAAATCCCTCCCTAGCCCCCCAAAATCCCCCCTTTGTGCCCCAAATTCACCTCCTAGCCCCCCAAAATCCCTCCATTGCCCCCCCAAATCCCCTCCTAGCCCCCCAAAATCCCCTATTTGCACCCCAAAATCCCCTCCTAGCCCCCCAAAATCCCTCCATTGCCCCCCCAAATCCCCTCCTAGCCCCCCAAAATCCCCCCTTGGTGCCCCAAATTCACCTCCTAGCCCCCCAAAATCCCCCCAAAATCCCCTCCTTTCCCCCCAAACCTGTCAGGGCCACGCCCCGGCCCCTCCCTCGTGCCCGGGCCCCCCGAGGCCGCCGTGGGGACCCCCCATGGCCTCGCTGGGGGGGGGTCCCGCCGCCCCCTCCCCATTTTGGGGGGTCCCCCCGGGCCTCTTTGAGGGCTCGGAGCCGCCGGTGCAGCTCCCGCAGCTCCCGGTCCTGCCGTGCCCGCAGCTCCAGAACCTCCTGGATGTGCCTGATGGGGAAGGGAAGGGGAGGTCACAGGGGGTCCCCAAACCCTTCCCGGGACCCCCAAAACCGTCCCAGGACCCCCAAAACCCTCCCGAGACCTCCAAACCTCCCCAGGACCCCCCAAAACCTTCCCAGGACCCCCCAAAATCCCCCAAAATCCCCCAGAGTCCTTCCACACCGGCAGCTTCAGCACCTCCTGGGTGGGGTCGGGGGGGGTTTGGGTGGGGTCGGGGGGTGCCCCCACACCCCCCAATCCCCTTTGGGACCCCCAAAACCTCCCCCGGACCCCCCAAATTCCCCCAAATTCCCCCCTCTCCAATTGCCCCTCACTCACTTTTCCCGCAGCCGCCGCAGCTGCTCCCGCAGGGCCTCGTCCTCGGGCTCCGAGTCCCCATCGCTGCTCAGGGGGGTCTCGGGGGACCCCGGCGGGAGCAGGGGGGCCCCAGGGGGGTGCGGGGGTCCCCCCAGCCCCCCGCTCTCGCTGCCCGAGCTGGGGCCCCCCCAGTCGCCCTCGGGGTCGGGGGGCTCAGGGGGTGGCTGGGGAGGAACAGGGGGAGAGAGGGGTGACAGAGGATGGGGGTGAAGGGTGCGGTTGGGGGGATTTGGGGGGTCCCTGGGGCAGTTGAGGGGGGTCCCTGGGACAAATTTGGGGCCTCTGGGGTAGTTCTGGGGTCCCTGGGGCAGTTTGGGGATTCCTTGGGCCAGTTTGGGGGATCCCTGGGGCAGTTTGGGGATTCCTTGGGGCAGTTTGGGGGTCCCTAGGGTAGTTTGGGGATTCCTTGGGCCAGTTTCGGGGGTCCCTGGGGCAGTTGCGGGGGGTTTCTGGGACAAATTTGGGGTCTCTGGGGTAGTTCTGAGGCCCCTGGGGCAGTTTGGGGGTCCCTAGGGTAGTTCTGGGGTCCCTGGGGCAGTTTAGGGATTCCTTGGGCCAGTTTGGGGGGGGTCCCTGGGGCAGTTTGGGGATTCCTTGGGCCAGTTTGGGGGGTCCCTGGGGCAGTTTGGGGGTTTCTGGGACAAATTTGGGGTCTCTGGGGTAGTTCTAGGGTCCCTGGGGCAGTTTGGGGATTCCTTGGGCCAGTTTGGGGGATCCCTGGGGCAGTTTGGGGGTCCCTAGGATAGTTCTGGGGTCCCTGGGGCAGTTGCGGGGGTCCCTAGGATAGTTCTGGGGTCCCTGGGCCAGTTTGGGGGGTCCCTGGGGCAGTTTGGGGGTCCCTAGGGTAGTTCTGGGGTCCCTGGGGCAGTTTGGGGGTCCCTAGGGTAGTTCTGAGGCCCCTGGGGCAGTTTGGGGGATCCCTGGGGCAGTTTGGGGGTCCCTAGGGTAGTTCTGACGTCCCTGGGGCAGTTTGGGGATTCCTTGGGCCATTTTGGGGGGTCCCTGGGGCAGTTTGGGGGTCCCTAGGGTAGTTCTGGGGTCCCTGGGGCAGTTTGGGGATTCCTTGGGCCAGTTTGGGGGGTCCCTGGGGCAGTTTGGGGGTCCCTAGGGTAGTTCTGGGGTCCCTGGGGCAGTTTAGGGATTCCTTGGGCCATTTTGGGGGGGGGGGGGGGTCTCTGGGGCAGATTTGGGGTTTCTGGGGTGGTTTGGGGGGGGTCCCTGGGGGGTTTTGGGGTCCCCAACACCCACCTGGCAGTGCCCTCGCCTTGAGGGGTCCCCGAGTTCCTCTGGCTCCTCTGTGGGACAGGGGGGTCAGTGGGGGGGGGGCATGGGGGGTAAATGGGGGTGCAGAGGGATATGGGGGTGTAAATGGGGGGTGCAAATGGGGGGCACACAGGGGTGTAAATGGGGGTACAGGGGGTGTAAATAGGGGGTACATGGGGTGTAAATGGGGGGTACAGGGGGTGTAAATGGGGGGCACACAGGGGTGTAAATGGGGGTACAGGGGGTGTAAATGGGGGTACAGGGGGTGCAAATGGGGGGCACAAGGGGGTGCAAATGGGGGACACAAGGGGGTGCAAATGGGGGGCACAAGGGGGTGTAAATGGGGGGCACAAGGGGGTCCCATGGGGGGTACATGAAGGGCCATGAATGGGGGGCACGGATGAGGTTTAGGGGTACATGGGGGGTACAGATGGAATTTAGGGGTACATGGGGGGCACAAATGGGGCTTAGGGGTACGGTGGGGGCACAGATGAGGTTTAGGGGTCTGGGGGGGCACAGATGGGATTTAGGGGTACGGTGGGGGCACAGATGAGGTTTAGGGGTCTGGGGCAGGTACAGATGGAATTTAGGGGTACATGGGGGGCACAGATGAGGTTTAGGGTATGGAGGGGGACACAGATGGGATTTAGGGGTACATGGGGGGCACAGATGAAGTTTAGGGGTACATGGGGGGCACAGATGGGATTTAGGGGTACATGGGGAGGGGCACAGATGGGATTTAGGGACATGGGGAGGGGCATAGATGGGATTTAGGGGTACATGGGGGGCACAGATGGGATTTAGGAGTACATGGGGGGCACGGATGGGATTTAGGGACATGGGGAGGGGCACAGATGGGATTTAGGGGTCCATGGGGGGGGCACAGATGAGGTTTAGGGGTACAGGGGGGGCACAGATGAGGTTTAGGGGTCTGGGGCAGGTACAGATGGGATTTAGGGGTACGGGGGGGCACAGATGGGATTTAGGGGTCCATGGGGGGCACAGATGGGGTTTAGGGGTACACGGGGGGCACAGATGGGATTTAGGGGTACATGGGGGGGGCACAGATGGGATTTAGGGGTCCATGGGGGACACAGATGAGGTTTATGTGTACAGGGTGGGCACAGATGGGATTTAGGGGTACGGGGGGGACACAGATGAGGTTTAGGGGTACATGGGGGGACACAGATGGGATTTAGGGGTCCATGGGGGGTCACAGATGAGGTTTATGTGTACAGGGTGGGCGCGGATGGGCTGTGGGGCTCCCCAGGGGTTTTGGGGCTCCCCCCCGTACCTGTGTGGGGGTCCCCCCCCCCAGAAGGGGGGCGCAGGCGCCGGGCCCAGCTCTTGATGCGGCGCCCCCAGCCCTTGCGGGGGCTGCGCAGGCGGGGGCACAGCCCCAGCGGGAACGAGGCACCCCCGGGCGGGGGGCGGGCGGGGGGGCACGGCCTGCGGGAACGGGAACGGGAACGGGGGAGTGTGGGAATGTGGGAATGTGGGAATGGGGATGGGAATGTGGGAACGTGGGAACGTGGGAATGTGGGAATGGAATTGAGGGAATGGGAACGGGAATGGGGGAATGTGGGAATGGGGGAATGTGGGGATGTGGGAATGTGGGAATGTGGGAATGTGGGGATGTGGGGATGTGGGGATGGGGATGTGGGAATGGGATTGAGGGAATGGGAATGGGAATGTGGGAATGTGGGAATGGGAACAGGAATGGGAATGTGGGAATGTGGGAATGTGGGAATGTGGGAATGGGAATGGCAATATGGGAATGTGGGAATGGGAACAGGAATGGGAATGTGGGAATGTGGGAATGTGGGAATGTGGGAATGGGAATGGCAATATGGGAATGGGAACAGGAATGTGGGAATGTGGGAATGGGATTGAGGGAATGGGAACGGGAATGGGAATGTGGGAATGGGAATATGAGAATATGGGGATGGGAATGTGGGAATGTGGGAATGGGGATGGCAATATGGGAATGGGAACGGGAATGTGGGAATGTGGGAATGTGGGAATGGGATTGAGGGAATGGGGATGGGTGTGGGAATATAGGAATGGGAATATGGGGATGGGATTGAGGGAATGGGAACGGGAATGTGGGAATGGGATTGAGGGAATGGGATTGAGGGAATGGGAACGGGAATGTGGGAATGGGAATATGGGATTGAGGGAATGGGATTGAGGGAATGGGAATGGGAATGGGAATGTGGGAATGGGAATATGAGAATATGGGGATGGGAATGTGGGAATGGGATTGAGGGAATGGGAATATAGGAATGGGAATGTGGGAATGGGAACATGGGGATGGCAATGTGGGAATGGGATTGAGGGAACGGGAATGGGAATGGGAATGTGGGAATGGGATTGAGGGAATGGGAACAGGATTGGGAATAAAGGCGTGGGAATATGGGAATATGGGAATATGGGGATGGGAATGAGGATGGGAATATGGGAGTGCGACCGGGAATGGGAATATGGGAATGAGAACAGGATTGGTAATGGGAATATGGGAATATGGGAATAGGAATATGGGAATGGGAATGGGAATGGGAATATGGGAATGGGATCAGGAACAGGAACGGGATTGGGAATGGGAATATGGAAGTACAATTGGGAATGAGAATATGGGAATGGGGATGGGATTGGTAATGGGAATGAGGATGGGAATATGGGAACAGGAACAGGAATGGGGATGGGATTGAGAATAGGAATATGGGAATGGGAATGGGATGGAAACAGAAACAGTGATGGGAATGGGCATGGGAATGAGAACAGCAATGGGAACAGGGCATCAGCATGGCCAGGGTACAACAGGGCCTTGGGCTTGAAGGTTTGGGGACACTGAGGTTTGGGACTGGGGGGACACCAGGGCCTGGGGCTGAGGGGACACTGGGGGCTGGGGTCATCGAGGTCTTGAGGTTTTGGGGGACATCAGGGTCCTGAGGTTGGGGTTTGGGGTCATCAGGCTCTTGGGATTTTGGGTTTGGGGGATCCTGACATTTTGAGGTTAAAGGGACACGAGGAGCGTGGGGGTTTGGGTTTAGGGTCATTGGGGTCTTGGAGTTGGGGGTCATCAAGGCCTTGGGGATGGGGTTCTGGGGTCATTGGGGCATCAGGGTTTGGGGTTCAGGGAGACCGAGGACTCAGGGTTTGGGGGACAGGGAGTTTGGGGTTGGGGACAGTCATTCCTTTGGTCTTTGGGGAACACTGAGGTGTTTGGGTTTGGGGGACACCAAAGTTCTGGGGATGGGGACAGCAGCCTCCGGTCCTTGAGGGACACTGAGACCTTGGGGACCGGAGGACACCTGGGGCTTTGGGGTGTCCAGCTCTTGGCGTGGGGAACACTCACCTCTGGTCCCGGGGGTCCCTCCTGCCCCCAGGCAATGGTGACGAATGTCCCCAGTCCTTGGGGGTCACCTGGTGGCTCTGGGGGTCCAGTGATGAATGTCCCCAGTCCTTGGGGGTCACCTGGCTCTTGGGACATGTCCTTGGGCTCTGTGGGCTCGGGCGGTTCCCTGGATCCCTCCTGCTCCAATGGGGCAGTGACTGTCCCCTGTTCCTGGGGGACACCTGGCTCTGTGTCCCCAGGGACGAGGGGCTCTTGGTGGCCATTGAGCTCCGGAGGTTTGGGGACAGCCACGTCCGGGTGTCCAGGCCTGGGGACGCTCAGCCCCGAGCCTTGGGGAGCCCCCAGATCTTGGGGTTCGGGGTTGATCCTCTCTGGTCCCGTGGGTTCAGCCACCTCCTGGGGACCAGTGACAGCTGTCCCCAAAGCCGGGGGGACACCCAGCTCCTCCGGTTTGGAGACAGCCGACTCCTGTCCCTGGGGGACATCCAGGTCCTGGGCTTTGGGGACCCCCATCTCCGGCCCCCCTGGCCCATCCTGCTCCGGCGCTCCGCTCTTGTTTGTCCCCTGTCCTTGGGGACCCCCCTGCGATGTCCCCAGGGCTCTCCGGGCGGGTGGGGGTCCGCCGGGGCCTGTGGGGAGGGGACACCCCATTAGGGATGGGTGAGGGTGACACCATCATCAGGGATAGGTGAGGGTGACACCCCCGCAGGGATAGGTGAGGGTGACACCATCATCAGGGATGGGTGAGGGTGACACCATCATCAGGGATAGGTGAGGGTGACACCCCCATCAGGAATAGGTGAGGGTGACACCATCATCAGGGATAGGTGAGGGTGACACCCCCATCAGGAATAGGTGAGGGTGACACCATCATCAGGGATAGGTGAGGGTGACACCATCATCAGGGATAGGTGAGGGTGACACCCCCATCAGGGATAGGTGAGGGTGACACCATCATCAGGGATGGGGTGGGGGTGACACCCCCGCAGGGATAGGTGAGGGTGACACCATCATCAGGGATGGGGTGGGGGTGACACCCCCGCAGGGATAGGTGAGGGTGACACCCCTGTCAGGGATAGGTGAGGGTGACACCCCCACAGGGATGGGTGAGGGTGACACCCCCACAGGGATGGGTGAGGGTGACACCATCATCAGGGACAGGTGAGGGTGACACCCCTGTCAAGGACAGGTGAGGGTGACACCATCATCAGGGATAGGTGGGGGTGACACCCCTGTCAGGGATGGGTGAGGGTGACACCATCATCAGGGACGGGGTGAGGGTGACACCCCCATCAGGGACAGGGTCGGGGTGACACCCCCGTCGGGTGACACCCATCAGGGACGGGGTCAGGGTGACACCATCATCAGGGATAGGTGAGGGTGACACCATCATCAGGGATGGGGTGGGGGTGACACCATCATCAGGGATAGGTGAGGGTGACACCATCATCAGGGATAGGTGGGGGTGACACCATCATCAGGGATGGGGTGAGGGTGACACCCCCATCAGGGACAGGGTCGGGGTGACACCCCCCAGCCCCGGGGGGATGGTGGCAGGTCCGTGTCCCCTCCCAGCCCCCGGGGACGCACCGGTGGCCTCGCGGTTCCGGATGGTTTGGTTGATGCAGAACCTCCAGCGCCCCACGGGCGATGACTGGGGGGGTCCTTCCCCTGGTGGGGGGGGGCGAGGGGTCAGCGGGTGGGGGGCGATCCCAGCCCCCTTCCCTCCCCTCCCCCACTACTCACCACCCGCTGGCGGCTCCAGGGGTCCCACCTGGGGGGAGACACATTTGGGGGGGGTCAGCGGGGGGGGGGGAGGGGGGGGGGAGGGGTGAGATGAGGGGGGCAGGGGGAGCACCTGGGGGTCCGGGGCGGGGGTCCCGAGGAGCCCCCGTGCCTGCTCCACGATGGCCTTGAGCTCCTCCACAAACTTGTCCCTCTCCCCCTCCAGAACAAAGTTGTCCTCGACCTGCAAGGGGGGGGGGACACGGGTTGGGAGGGGGGGACGTGATTTTGGGGGGGACACAGATTGGAGAGGGGGACAGAGATTGGGAAGGGGGACATGGAGTGGGGACATGGGGACACAGAGTGGGGCAGGGGACAGAGATTGAGGGGGGATATGGGTGGGGGAAGGGGACATGGTCTGGGGACACAGATTGGGGAGGGGGACACAGGTTTGGGAAGGGGACAGAGGACAGAGATTGGGGAAGGGGACACAGGCTGGGGACGCGGGGACAGCTCGGGGGTCACCATGTAGCAGGCGATGTCCTCGGGCGCGTCCCCATCCACGTCAAACCTGAAGGTGACCATCTTGCTGTCGTGGGTCTCCAGCTGGCACTCCACCGTGTTGTCCCCAGCTGAGGACACCTGCAGGGGTGGTGACACTCTGTGACCGTGCTGGGATGTCCCCAGGCGGTCCCCCCGGCCCCCGGCCCTGCCCTGACCTGCAGCACGGTGAGCTGGAAGCGGGCAGGGCGCTGGCACGACGCGCGGCGCTGCCGGGCACGCGGCCCGGGGACATCGGGGACATCGGGGACACGCAGCAGGGACGCGGCCTCGGCGGGCACCGAGGGCTCTTCGGGGCCAGGGAGCATCGGGGGTTGTGGCATTGGGGATGGTGGTGGCATCTCTGGGGCTGGTGACATCCCCATGGCTGGTGGCATCATGGATGGTGGTGGCATCTCTGGGGCTGGTGGCAGCACAGATGGAGGTGGCACCCCTGGGGCTGGTGGCATCACGGATGAAGTTGGCATCCCTTGGGCTGGTGGCATCATGGGTGGAACTGGCATCCCTTGTGCTGGTGGCATCCCTGGGGCTGGTGGCATTGCCACGGCTGGTGGCACCATGGATGGTGGTGGCATCTCTGAGGCTGGTGGCATCATGGATGGTGGTGGCATCCCTTGGGCAGGTGGCACCCCTGGGGCTGGTGACACCCCCAAGACTGGTGGCATCACAGATGGAGGTGGCATCCCTTGGGCTGGTGGCATCATGGATGGAGGTGGCAACTCCGGGGCCGGTGACATCCCCAAGACAGGTGTCATGATGGACAGTGGTGGCAGCCCCAGAGCTGGTGACATCCCTGGCACCAGCTGTGGCTGCATGGTGGGGACTGGCTGTGGTGGCATTCCTGGACCTGGTGGCATCCCCTGGGCTGGTGGCATCCCAGATGGCAGTGACATTGCTGGACCTGGTGGCATCCCAGGGGCTGTTGGTGGCATTCCAGGGCCTGGCTGCAGCTGCACCATGGGGACCAACTGTGGTGGCACCCCAGCTGGGGGTGCCACTCCTGGTGCCATCCCTGGGGCTGGTGTCACCCCTGCCACTGGCGCCATCCCCTGGGCTGGTGTCACCCCCGGAGCTGGTGGCATTCCAGCTGGAGGTGGCACCCCCAGAGCTGGTGCCATCCCCTGGGCTGGTGTCACCCCCAGAGCTGGTGGCACCCCTGGAGTTGGTGGCATTCCTGGAGCTGGTGGCATCCCTTGGGCTGGTGTCACCCCCAGAGCTGGTGGCACCCCCAGAGTTGGTGGCATTCCTGGAGCTGGTGGCATTCCTGGAGCTGGTGGCATCCCTTGGGCTGGTGGCACCCCCGGAGCTGGTGGCACCCCCAGAGCTGGTGTCACCCCCGGAGCTGGTGCCATCCCCTGGGCTGGTGTCACCCCTGGAGCTGGTGGCATTGCAGCTGGAGGTGTCACCCCCAGAGCCGGTGTCCCCCCCGAGGCCGGTGGCGCTCCAGTAAGAGGTGGCACCCCCTGTGCTGGTGACACTCCAGGAGCCGCTGTCACCCCCGCGGCTGGCAGTGCCACCCCCGCTGCCGCTCTCGGTGCCACCCCCGGCCCCGGTGCCCCGGGTGCCACCTGTGGCTGTGTCCCCACTGTCACCGACCCCCCGCCACAGCCACAGGGGTCCCCCTCAGGCCCAGGTGGCTCCGTGGTGGCTCCTCCGGTGCCATCCTCTGCTGTCCCCTCGGTCCCCTGGGTCACCTGCAGGACACGGGGCAGTGCCAGGGGGGTCTGGACCCACCCAGGACCCCCCCCCCAGTGTGACGGGCACTTACCGGTGGTGGCACAGGGGGGGACACCCCATCCTGGGCTCCCTGTGGGTACCCCCAGAGCTGCTCAGGGGCTCCGGTGACACCACAGGGACCAGGGACATCTTGGGGGGGGACATTGTCCAGAAGCCCCTCGGCTGTGGGGAGGGACAAGGGTGGGGGGGTCACTGCTGGGGAGGGTCTCACTACTGGGGGCAGTTTTGGGGGGCTCAGGGCAGATTGGGAGACATGGGGGGCAGTTTTGAGGACACTGGGGGCAGTTCTAGGGGTAAGTTTGAAGGTCTGGGGGCAGTTCTGGGTGTCCAGAGGCAGTTTTGGGGGCACTGGGGGCAGTTTTAGGGGTCAGTTTGAAGGTCTGGGGGCAGTTCTGGGTGTCCAGAGGCAGTTTTGAGAGCACTTGGGGCAGCTTTAGGAGGCACTTTGAGAGTCTGGGAGCAGTTCTGGGTGTCCAGGGGCAGTTTTGGGGGCACTGGGTGCAGTTCTGGGTGTCCAGGGGCAGTTTTGGGGGCACTGGGGGCAGTTTTAGCGGTCAGTTTGAAGGTCTGGGGGCAGTTCTGGGTGTCCAGGGGCAGTTTTGGGGGCACTGGGTGCAGTTCTGGGTGTCCAGGGGCAGTTTTGGGGGCACTGGGTGCAGTTCTGGGTGCTCAGGGGCAGTTTTGGAGGCACTGGGGGCAGTTTTAGGAGGCACTTTGAGAGTCTGGGAGCAGTTCTGGGTGTCCAGGGGCAGTTTTGGGGGCACTGGGGGCAGTTTTAGCGGTCAGTTTGAAGGTCTGGGTACAGTTCTGGGTGTCCAGGGGCAGTTTTGAAGGTCTGGGTGCAGTTCTGGGTGCCCAGGGGCAGTTTTGGGGGCACTGGGGGCAGTTCTGGGTGTCCAGGGGCAGTTTTGAGAGAACTGGGGACAACTTTAGGGGTCGGTTTGAAGGTCTGGGGGCAGTTCTGGGTGTCCAGGGGCAGTTCTGGGGTCTCACCAGGGCCGGCTGGGGGCTGCTCCCGCAGCAGCTGCTGCCTCACGTGCTGATCGACCTCGGTGTCCTCGCTCTCGGGGCCCCCCCGGCTCTCGGGGCCCCCCCTGCCCTCCGCCTGCTTCTTCTCCCGCGTCTTCCTCACCAGCGCCAGCCGGTCCCGGATGGATTTGGCCACAGCCTTGGAATCGCTCTCGTGGAAGAACCCAGATTTCACCTGAGAGATGGAATTTGGGGGTGTCCAGGGGGGGTCACTGAGAGCTGGTGGGTGGGGGGGACTCAGGATCAGTTCCAGAGGGAATTTTGGGGGGTGTCGGTTTTGGGAGAGGATCCAGGTGAGGTTAAAGGATGAATTTTGGGGTGTCGTTGGTGTTGGGAGAGCTTCAAGCTGAGGTTCCAAGATGAATTTTGGGGTTATCAGTTTTGGGAAAGGTTCAATGTGAAGTTTAGGGATCAGTTTTGGGGGAGAGGTTCGAGTGAGATTCAAGGATGAATTTTGGGGTATCAGTTTTGGGAAAGGCTCAAGGTGAAGTTTAGGGATGAATTTTGGGGTATCGGTTTTGGGAAAGGCTCAAGGTGAAGTTTAGGGATGAATTTTGGGGTGACTTTTGTTCTGGAAGAGGCTCAAGAAGAGTTGGAGGGACCAGCTCTTGGGTTCCTGGGGTGGATTTTGGGTTGTCACTGCCTTTGGGGGTGCTCAAGACGAGCTTGAGCCACAATTTTGGAGCTTCATTGCATTTGGGGAGAATCAACACCAATCAGGGGCCAACCCCGAAGGGTTTTGAGGTCACCCCCTCACCATCTCATAGGCCACCTCCTCGGGGACATCAGCCTCTAGGTTGAAGCTGAACTCGATGGCCTCATTGTCCTTGTGCTTGCCCTTGAGCTTTTTGGGGTCCTCCACCCAGAGCCGCAGCGCCAGCGCCGGGTCCAGCCCCGCGTCGTCCTCGGCCAGCTCCACGCGCAGCCCCGTGTCCTCGGCAAAGAACGCGTGGTCCAGCAGGTCCCGGATGGACAGCCTGGCGTGGGGGTGGGGGGTGTGGTCAGTGTGGTCAGTCCTGGGGGGCTGCAGGGGTCCCACCCCACCCCACCCCACCCCACCCCACCTCTCAGCCTTGTTCTGCCGGATGCAGCCCTCGATGATCTCCTTCACCTCAGGGTCCGTCACCTTGTGGAAACTCGCCGGCTTGATGCCCTGTGGGGGGGACGTGGTGACTTGGGGGGGCTCTGAGGGGCACTTGGGGGTCTCGGGGGGTGGCGGGACACCCACGCTGGTGACTTTGCGGTAGATCTGGGCGGCGTTCTGGCACTCGGAGTAGGGGTACTCGGACGTGCCCATCTCCAGCATGCACATCCCGAAGGCGTAGACATCCACGGACTCGTCGTAGCGCTCCTCGTACATCTCGGGGGCCATGAACTCGGGGGTGCCTGTGGGGCGGGCGGTCAGGGGGCGCCCTCGGGGGCGTCCCCGAGGTCCCCACGGTGCTCACCGATGACGCTCTTGGCAAAGGACGTGCGCATGAGCGTGGCCAGCCCCAGGTCGCCGATCTTGACGGAGCCGGTGGGGCCGGTGATGAAGATGTTGTCGCATTTGAGGTCGCGGTGGATGATGGGCGGCGTCCTCGTGTGCAGGAACTGCAGCCCCTTCAGGATCTGCCGGCACCAGCTCCGCAGCACCTTCGGCTTCATCACCTTGAACCTCTTGAGGTACCTGTGGGGTCCCATCAGCCACGCCTGGACCCCCCCCACCCCCAAACAGGTCTCCCCCCCTGCGCCCCCAACTCACGTCTTAAGGGTGCCCGAGGTCATGAGCTCGGTGACGAGGACGATGCATTTCTTGCCGCGGAGCGAGGACTCCCAGGAGTCGTAGAAGCGGACGATGTTGGGGTGCTGCAGCCCCTTGAGCATCTCGGCCT
This sequence comes from Agelaius phoeniceus, assembly GCF_020745825.1. Lineage (NCBI taxonomy): Eukaryota > Metazoa > Chordata > Aves > Passeriformes > Icteridae > Agelaius > Agelaius phoeniceus. Next base: position 120,900 of record NW_026531083.1, on the reverse strand, counting down.
CCTCCTTGAAGCGCTGCTGCTCCGCCTTGGTCAGCTTGCGGTCCTGGGGGGGCACAGACGCACCCCAAAGTCCGGCAGCGGTGTTGGGTCTGGGCTCCAGGGTGAGCATTAGCAGCCCCCAGCCCCAGGATCGTCATCGTCATCATCATCATCATCATCATTGTTTTCAGCATCATTCTCCAGCCCCAGGATCATCATCATGATGTCTAAACCTCGTTGACAGCATCATCATCATCATCATCCCCCAACTCCAGTATCATCATCATCATCATCACCATCATCCCCAAACTCCAGGGCTGTTGTCATCATCATCATCATCATCATCATCATCCCCCCAACCCCAATATCATCATTGTCCCTAAACCTCAGGGTCGTTGCCAGCATCATCATCATCATCATCCCCCAAACTCCACTATCATCATCACCATCATCATCATCCCCAAACTTCAAGGCTGTTGTCATCGTCATCATCATCATCCCCCAACCCCAATATCATCGTTGTCCCTAAACTTCAGGGTCGTTGCCAGCATCATCATCATCATCATCATCATCATCCCCCGACTCCAGGGTCATCATGCTCACCCCCAAACTCCATCATCATCATCATCATCATCATCATCCTCACCCCCAAACTCCTTCATCATCATCATCATCATCATCATCATCATCATCATCATCATCATCCTCACCCCCAAACTCCTTCATCATCATCATCATCATCATCATCATCATCATCATCATCATCATCATCCCCCAACTCCAGGGTCATCATGCTCACCCCCAAACTCCTTCATCATCATCATCATCATCATTCCCCAATTTCAGGGGGTAACAAAGCACTTTGGGGGACAAACGGCTCAGTTTGGGGGGAATTGACGGCATTTGGGGTGGCTGTGGGGTGCACAGGTGGCAGAGGTGGTCACCTGTGGGGTTCGTGGTGATTTTGGGGTCTCGATTTCAGGGTTCATGATGAATTTTGGGGTGTCCCTGTCTTTGGGAGGGGCTCAAGGCAAGCTGAAAGGTTCACGGGTGGATTTTGGAGATCGCTGATATTGGAAGAGCCTCAAGATGAGTTTGAGGAACCAATCGCAGCTTTGGAAGGGTTTCAACATCAATTTGAGGAGCCAATGATGAGTTTGAGAGGGTTCATGATGAATTTTGGGGTGTCCCCGTCTTTGGGAGGGGCTCAAGGCGAGATGAAAGGTTCACGGGTGGATTTTGGAGATCACTGATATTGGAAGAGCCTCAAAATGAGTTTGAGGAACTAATCACAGCTTTGGAAGGGCTTCAACATCAATTTGTGGGGCCAGTCAAGGGGTTCATGATGAATTTTGGGGTTTGGGAGAGCTTCAAGGTGAGCTCAAAGGACCAACTGAGGGATTCAAGGGAGGATTTTGGGGATCGCTGATGCCAGAAGAGCCTCAAGCTGAGTTTGAGGAGCCACTCATGACTCTGGAAGAAGTTAAACACCAACTTGAGAGCCACAATCAGGGGGTTCATGACGAATTTTGGGGTGTCCCCATCTCCCAAAGAGCATCAAACCCCCCCCCCCTCAAGAACCCACCACACATCCTCCCCGTCCCCATGACCCTCAAAATACCAAATTTCACCTCCCACCCACCAACTCACGACCCCAAACCCCCCAAAATTCCCCTCCCCACCACCCCCCCCCCGGCTCGGGGCTCACCTGCAGCTCACACCAGGCCACCTCCACCCAGGTGTCGGTGTCGAAGCCCTTGAAGACCGTCTTGAAGGCGCCGCGCCCCAGCTCGATGTCGAACTTGAGGAAGCGGCCACCGGGCGAGGTGGCCACGGCCTTCATCTCCGCCTCCTCCTCGCCCTCCTCGCCTCCCCCGAGCCGGGGGTCGCCCCGCGGGCCGGGGTCGCCGCCGCGCTCGCCCCGCTCCTCCTCCTCCAGCACCTCCACGCTCTTGCGGAAGAAGCGTTTTGGGGGGGCGGGGGGGGACGCGGGAGTTTTGGGGTCCCCCAGATCGGCGGCCATGGTTGTCCCCACTCCCCTACCCCCCCACCCGCCCGAAAATTTTAGGGGCTGACCCCCCCCCTCCCCCCCGCCAGCCCCAGCTGCCCCTATGGATGAAGGAGGGGAGGGGTCCGCGTGTCCGGGGTGGGGTTATGAGGGTCTGGGGGGGGTCACCTCGATTTTAGGGGTGTCCCCCCCCCCTCGGGTGGCACCGGCGGTGGCCGCGTCACCCCCTCCCCTGCGGGGGGGGACCTGCAAGGGAGACAAAGAGGCTTCGATGGGGCGGGGGGGGTGGGGGGTAATCGGGGAGGGTATAATTAATAAGGGCAGCGAGGTTAATTGGGGGGGTCCACGAAATCTGGGGGGGGTGGAAGCATCCCCCCGGCCCCCCCCCCCCCCCGCACAGCGGCTGCTCTTCCTGCGGAGGAAGGACTTCCGGGGGCAGCCCCCCCCCCCAAAAGGATGCTACAGGTACGCCCGCCCCCAAGGATGCCATAGGTACCCTGGGGATGCTCTGGGGTGCTATGGGTACCCCCCAAAGGATGCTATAGGTACCCCCCAAGGGTGCTATAGGTACCCTCGCCCCCCCCCGGGTGTCACAGGTACCCCCCCCCCCCAGGATGCCACAGGTACCTCAGCCCCTCCTCCCCCCGCTGTGGGGCTCCCTATGTATCCTGGGGGGGGGGGGGGGTGTGTGCCCAGTTCTGACCCCTGTAGCCCCCCCTGGACCACCATAGCCCACCCCCTATAGCCCCCCTCAGTTCCTGTCTGCCTCCCTATACCCCATAGAGCCCCCAGCCCCTAAATCCCCTATATCCCATAGAGCCCCCAGCCCCTAAATCTCCTATACTCCATAGAGCCCCCCAGCCCCTAAATCCCCTATACTCCCTATTGCCCCCCAGACCCTATAACCCCTGTGCCCCCCTATACCCCATAGAGCCCCCCAGACCCTATAACCTGTGTCCCCTATACCCCATGGAGCCCCCTAGAGTTTCCACACATCCCTACAGCTCCTGTGTGCCCCGCACCCCCATAGTGCCCCCATATCCCCCCCTGTGCCCCATATCCCCCACAGCCCCCATATCCCCCACAGCCCCCATATCCCCTACAGCCACCTGTGCCTCCATATCCCCCCCGTCCCCATATTCCCCCTGTCCCCATATCCCCCACAATCACCTGTGTCCCCAAATTCCCCCTGTGCCCCATATCCCCCCCTGTGCCCCATATCCCCCACAACCCCCCCAGACCCCCACCCTCTCACCCGCGTCACGTGACCACCGCCGCGCGGGGGCTGTCGGGAGCTGTAGTTCCCGTCCTGCCTCTGGCTGTGGCCACGCCCCCAATGCCACGCCCACGGTCTACCACGCCCCTACGCGTCCATCGGTGACTCGGGGATCGCTCCGTGCCTCGCTCACTCGAGGATTCGGCGCTCGGCCGCGCCGCCTGCGCAGCGCCATCATGGCGGCCCCCGGGGTGGAGGCGCGAGCGCTGTTCGCGGAGGGGGGTGCGGGCCGTGCTGGGGGGGTGGGCGGCGCTGCAGGTGAGGGGGACACCGGGGACACCTGGGGACACCTTGGGAGGACACTGGGGACAGCTGCGAGCTGTGCTGGGGGGGCGGGCGGCGCTGCAGATGAGGCGGGGGCAGCGTGAGGGCACTCCGGGGGGCACTTGGGGACACAGAGGGGGCACCCCGGGACCAGCATCGGGTGTCCCCATGTCCCCCCCGGGCTGTCCCCGCAGCTGGCGGTGGCGCAGGGCTTCGGGGGGCCGCAGGGTCCCGAAAAGGCCGCGTGGCTCAGCTCGGCGCTGCTCGATTTCTTCACACAGAACGGTGCGTGCCCGGGGGGGGGGAAGAGGGTGGGTCCGGGTCGGGAGGGGCAGAGGTGACACCCCCGATGTCCCCCCCAGCTGACCTGGAGCAGGAGGAGGTGGAAGATTTCCTGGCCGAGGTGATGGACAACGAGTTCGACACGGTGGTGGAGGACGGCAGCCTGCAGCAGGTGGGCTCCCAGTACGGACCAGTATGGAGCAGTGTGCTCCCAGCAGCTGGCCAGCCTCCCCCAGGCACTCCCAGTACAGCCCAGTTTGTCCTCGGGCTGCTCTCAGCATCTTTTAGTGGCTTTTGTCCCTTCCTCGTACCCTTGGTCCCTTCAAGATGCTCCCAGTAGTTCCCAGTATAAACCAGTATGGTCAAGGATGTTCCCAGCAGCCACTCCCAGTTCATCCCATTCCATCCCCAGGCTGTTACCTTCAGTGCTGCCAGCACCTCCCAGTATAGACAAGTTGGTTCTCAGTGCTCGTTTACATCCTCCCAGTCCATCCCAGTCCCACACATCACCCTCAGCACCCCCAGACCCATCCCAGTACATCCCAGTCCCCTCCCTGGTGGTTCCCAGTCCACCCCAGTGCCCTCCCAGTGGTTCCCAGTCCACCCCAGTGCCCTCCCAGTGGTTCCCAGTCCATCCCAGTCCCTCCCAGTGGTTCCCAGTCCACCCCAGTGCCCTCCCAGTGATTCCCAGTCCATCCCAGTCCCCTCCCTGGTGGTTCCCAGTCCACCCCAGTGCCCTCCCAGTGGTTCCCAGTGCCCTCCCAGTGGTTCCCAGTCCCTCCCAGTGGTTCCCAGTCCATCCCAGTGTCCCCCTGCAGGTCAGCCGGGAGCTGGTGACCCTTTTTGCCCGGGCGCGGGGAGGGGACGTTGGCGGGGTGGGGGCGGCCCTGGGGGCTCTGGCCCGGCGTGGCCCCGCCCTGGCCGCCGCCCTGGCCACCGCCCGCCCTGGGGGAGACCCCCAGAGCCCCCCTGGGACCCCCCCCACAGCCGCCCGGAGCCCCCGAGAGCGAAGGGAGGAGGAGGAGGAAGAGGAGGAGAGCAGCGAGGAAGAGGAGGAGGTGAGGGGGTGACATCATTGGGATGATGTCATGGGGAGCTGATGATGTCATTGGTTGGGGGGCATGGGATTGGGAGGGTGCTGGTGATGTCATCAAAGGGGTGGGGATGTGGTGATGACATCATGGGGTAACAGTGATGATGTCATTAAATTGGGGGGTGGAGACTCCCTAGGAAGCCCAAGTGAGGGGGGCTAAGGGCTCCGATGATGATGTCATTCCCTGATGATGTCATCAGAGCAGGTGGGGATGTGGTGATGACATCATGCGGTGTAACTGGGGGGGATACTGATGATGTCATTAAATTGGGGAGTGGAGACTTCTCAGAACCCCCCAAGTGAGGAGGGGCTAGGGGGTGATGATGTCATTCCTGATGATGTCATTCAGTCCTGATGATGTCATCAAGTAGGGGGAAGCTGGGATTGGGGTGGGACAGTGATGGTGTCACCAAATTTAGAGAGAGGCACCCCAAGACTCCTGTGAGGGAACGGGAGGGGAACTGATGACATCACTGGGGGTGTGTGTGTGTGTGACACTGATGACATCACTGGGGGGCGGTGTCTGTGACACTGATGACATCATTGCCCCCCCCCAGGCCATGGAGTGCGGCACACCCCCGCCCCCCTCGGACGGCTGGACCGTGGTGCAGCGGCGGCGGCGGCGATGATGGGGGGAGGGGTGTCCTGTGTGTCCCCCCCCAGCTTGGGGGACACCCCTCCCCCACCCTGCTCCCCAAACTGGGGGGGAATAAAGGCCCCTCCCCCCATGGGGGTGTGGGAAGAAGCGTCGTGTGATTATTGGAGGGAGAGGCCGCTTAGAGAACCCCTGGGCCCATTGGGACCCCAGCGATCCCTCCCAGTATAACCCAGTCCCTCCCAGTGCTCTCGCCCAGCCCCGCCCATCTTGGCGGCCGCTCTGAGGGCTCCAGGGCAGTGAAAGGCGTGGCTTCCTCACCGCGCGTTGCGATTGGTTGCACCTTGCATCGGTGGGAACGCCCTTCGCCTGCCTCACGCTATGATTGGTTGGCTAAAGCGAAGGCGAGCGGTGATTGGTCAGCCGTACAAACCGTCTGGGCGCGGGCGCTAATTGGTCGCTGTCGTTCGGGTGGGCGGAGCGAGGCGGGAGCGCGGGAAGACGGGGCGGCAATGGCGGCGCCGCTGGAGCGCGCGAAGGGGTGAGCGCGCGACCCCCCCCCAAAAAGGCGGGAACCCCTGAGGGCTGCCCGGCCGCCATTTTGGGTCGGGGGCGGCCCCCACCACCCTGCGGGGTCTCGGGGGGTTCACCGGCTGCCATTGGGGTCCCTGGGGTCACCTCCTCATCCTCACTGGGGTCCCTGAGGGTTCACCGGGTCCTTACGGGCTCCTTGGGGTGACGCCCAGCCCCACACGGGGCACTGCAGCGTCTCCGTGCCCTCACGTATCCTGAGGGCTCTGGGGATGGGGAGGGGGTCACCGAGGGGTCTCCTCATCCCCACGGGGGTCCTCGGGACCCCACGCGTGTCCGAGGAGGGCTCCTGGTTGTCTCCATGTCCCCACTCGTGTCATTGCGGGATATCGGGGGGATCTCCTCGTTTCTGGAGGGGTCTGGGGGTGTGTCCCCCCCATCCTCACCCGTGTCCCCTCCATCCTCACCCGTGTCCCCACGCTTGTCCCCAGCGCGCTGGCAGCGCTTGAGGCTGCCCTGGAGTTGGAGGAGGAGGAGGGTGATGTCCCCACCCGGGTTCTGGCAGAACATCAAATGGTGAGACCCCAAAACTGCCCCACAGCACCTCAGAATAGACCTGCAGCACCCACGTCTCTCCCATGGGTGTCCTTGGTCCCTGTATTTGCCGCCCAACACCCCCACACCCCTTCTAAATTTATTTCTGACCCCCCCATACTTCTCACAGCCTCCCTATCTGGCCCTCATTCTTTTAGTGACTCCTACATTTATCCCCTAAAGTTTCCCAACTGCTCTGTTCGTGACATCCTCCCTGCCCCCTTAACTTTCTCAAAAATTTTCCTTTGTCCCCCCATTTCTCCCCTCCACACCCCATTTTTCCCCCACACCTCTAACACCTGCTCCGTGACCTCCCCCAACCCCCTTGGCACCCCAAATCTCCCGTGACACCCCAAACCTGCCCCCCAGGACACCCGGAGGAAGCAGAAGCTGCTCCTGTCCCAGCTCCGGGTGCTGAAGCTGCTCCTGGGGGTCGTCGAGAACCCGGGGCAGCCCCTGGCCCCCACCGACCTGCGTGAGCCCCCAAACTGAACCCCAAAACCCCCTGGGCCCCCGAACTGAACCCCAAAACCCCCTGGGCCCCCAAACTGAACCCCAAAACCCCCTGAGCCCCCAAACTGAACCCAGAGCTGCCCTCAGCCTGTGTTATCCCCCCAAAATCCTGGGTGGACCCTGAACCTCGAAATCCCTTGATCCTCTTTGTCTACTTTGGGGTTTCCTGGGTCCCCTTTGAGGCAGGGGTCTGGGGGTTCCTGGCTCCCCTTTGGGGGTTCCTAGGTCCCCTTGGGGAGGGAGCTCAGGGGATATTTGGAGATTCCCATACATCTGAGTCCTCTTTGGGAGTTCCTGGGTCCCCTTTGGGAGGGATTGGTGATTCCCAGGTCCCTTTTGGGGTCCCCTGCTGTTTTGGGGGGCTGATTTGGGGCTCCCCCTCAGGCGAGGCGGTGGCACAGGCACGGAGGCGCTGGCAGGGGCTGAAGGCAAAGTATGGGGAGGCCCTGGGGGCCCTGGAGGAGGCCCTGCCCACTGCCCTGGAGCAGCTGGAGCGGGGCCAGCAGCTGCTGCAGCGAGGGAAGGCAGCCCTGGAAGCACGGCTGGAACAGGTACGGGGGTCCCATGGGTGCTGGGGGTACAATGTGGGTCCTGGGGAGTCCTAGGAGTGCTGGAGGATCTCATGGGTGGAAGGAGGCTGGGGGCACTGTGTGGGTCTGGGGGCTCCTTTGGGGGCTGGGGGCACTGTGTGGGTCTCCCATGGGTGCTGTTCCTCCTTCCCCCCCCAGCAAGAAGAGCTGAAGGTGAAGGTGCAAGAGGCCACAGAGAGACGGGACCAGGTGAGATTGAGAGGGCGCCCCCGTGGGGTCTCCCTCACCTTGGGGTATTTTTGAGGGGGGGGGGGGTACATTTGAGGGCTCCCTCCCCCATTTTGGATCTGAGTCCCTTCCCTCCATTTTGGGGTCACCCCAATTTGGGATCTCTTTTTCCCTTACTCTGGGGTCTTTTCCCCCCCAAACGTGGGGTCTCTTTCCCCTCTGATTTGGGGTCTTTTCCCCCCAATTTGGGATCTCTTTTTCCCTTACTCTGGGGTCTTTTCCCCCCCCCAAATGTGGGGTCTCTTTCCCTTCTGATTTGAGGTCTTTTCTCCCCAATTTGAGATCTCTTTTTCCCCTAGTCTGGGGCCTCTTTCCCCTCTAATTTGGGGTCTTTTCCCCCCTCTAATTTGGGGTCTTTTCCCCCCAGTTTGGGATCTCTTTTTCCCCTAGTCTGGGGCCTCTTTCCCCTCTAATTTGGGGTCTTTTCCCCCCAATTTGGGGTCTCTTTCTCCCCTCAGCTGCTCCGACGGGTTCAGGAGCGGCGCCTGCAGCGGCTCTGCCGGCAGGAGGAGCTGCAGGGACTGCGGGAGAGAGTGGCCAGGTGAGGGGACAGGTGAGGGGACAGGTGAGGGGACAGGTGAGGGACAGGTGAGGGGGGGAGGATCATGGCAGGGGCACAGGTGAGAAGGGTTGGGGTCCCCTGGGATTTTGGGGGGGGTCCTGAGAGAGACTCAGGAGTTTTGTGGGGGGACCTCCAGCATAGGGAAGGGATCCCCAGGGTAGAGGAGAGCCCTGGAGGGCACCCAGTGGGAGTCCAGGTGTCCAGGTGGGGCTCCTGGCATAGAGGGGGGGATCCATTGTAGCCATGGTATTTTCTGGAAAATCCTTTCCTTAGAAATTTTTCTCCTGAGAAGCCGAGAGGCCTCAGAAACAAAATGTGAACAGTAATTATCTGCTGCTGTGGAATGCAACAGGTGATTGGTCTTGTGGTTGTTTCTAATTAATGGCCAATCACAGTTCAGCTGTCTCAGACTGTTTGGTCAGCCACAAGATTTTATTATCATTCCTTTCCTTTGTTTGATTTTATTATCATTCCTTTCCTTGCCTTCTGATAAAATCCTTTCTTCTATTCTTCTGGTATAATTTTAATACGTCATTTTCTTTTAATATAACATATACCATAAAATAACAAACCAGCCTTCTGGAACATGGAGTCAACATTGCAATTCTGTCATTTCCCTCAGGGTGAAGGCCTCATGTGAGCTCTACCAGACCCTGGCAGGGGCCCAGGTGCTGCCCCTCTCCCCAGGGACCCCCAAGGAGCAGCTGGAGCTGGAGCTGGGACCCCCTCCTGGCTCCTCCCGCTCCTTGCCCCCCCTTTTCCTGTCCCTCACCCCCAGTGGGGAGGTCCAGCTGCAGGTGAGTGGTTTTGGGGGGATTTTGGGGGGCTGGGGAGGATTTTGGGGGGGATTGGGGGCTGAGGGGGGGCACTGGGAGGGATTTGGGGGAGCACTGAAAGTTGGGGTGGGGAATTTTTGGGGGTCAGGAAGATTGTGAGGAAGACAATGAAGTCTCCACTTTGAGGTTGGGGACTGATCTGGGGGTGTCAAGGGGGTCCTGGGTAGTTTTGGGGTCTCACCACCTCCCCTTTTTTTCTCCCCAGGAACCCCCCCTGGGGCTGCCCCCTCCCCTGGGCCCAGGGCTGCTGGAGCTGCAGCAGCGCTGCTGGGAGAGCTGGAGCCTCTGGGAAGAGGTGGCACACCTGAGGAACAGGTGAGGGGTTGGGGGGCTTTGGGGGGGCTTTGGGGTGAGTCTGAAGGGGCTGGGGGGTAACTGGGAGGGGTAGGGGCATTTAGGAGGCTGATTGAGGGGCCTGTGGGAGAGGTTGGGGGGTCTTTGTGAAAGGTTTTGGGGCAGTTCTGGGGGGGCTTTGGAGTAATTGCCAGGGTGGGGGGGTTGATTGGGGGGGCTGGGGGTTAATTTGGGGGGGCTGGGGGTTAATTTGGGGGGGCTGGGGGTTAATTTGGGGGGCTCACCCCAACCCCCTGGTGATCCCCCAGGTTCGCCCTGGACTGGCAGCCGGAGTTGGGGCTCCTGCGAGTCCTGGGGGGCCCCCAGGGTGCCCAGACCCTCTGGACGCTGCAGGTGGAGCCGGGGTACCCCCAAAACGGGGGAGTGAAACTGCTGCCCCCCCCAAAGGGGGCCCCCCCCATCCCTGTGAGTCCTTTGGGGGTGTCTTAGGGGTGTTTGGGGGTCCCTCAGAGGGGATTAGGGGTCTGGGGGGACAGGTTTAGGGATCCAGGGGCAATTTCAGGGTCCCTGGGGGTGGTTTGGGGGTCCTGGGGGGCACTTGGGGGTCACTGAGGGCAATTTGGGGGTGTCACTGAGGGCAATTTGGGGGTGTCCCAGAGGCACCTGGGCATCCCAGGGATGGTTTTAGGGTTCTTGGTGGGTTTGGGGGGGATCTTAAAAGGGCACAGAGGGGTTCCTGGGAGTGACCCCCAAACCCCCTTTTCCTCCACAGGCACCCCCAGACCCCCCCACTCTGACACGGTGGCTGGAGCTGCTGGTGGTTGGGGGGGGGTCCTGAAAACGGGGGATCCCCCTCTTTCCCCCCCCCATAAAAAACCCCACTGCACCCCAATAAACTCACAGCCACCCCTTCTCCAGCTCTATCTCACCCCAAAAAAATCCATTTCTGGGGGTTTGCAGGAGCAGCTTTATTGTGGGGAGGGGGCTCTGGGGGCCGGGGGTTTTGGGGTGCCGGGGGTCCCCCAACCTGGGGGTCCCTACGGGGGGGGGTCGGCTCCGCGCCGCTTGGGCTGGTTGCGCTCGGGGTGCAGCAGGATCACGTAGACCTTGGGGGCGTAGAGGAGCCCCAGGGGCACCGAGGCCGACAGGGACATGGACACCGTCAGCGTGGCCGTCTGCACGTGCACCTGCACCCCAAAAAGGGCACCCCAAAATCCCACTGACCCCCAAAATCCCACTGACCCCAAAATCCCACTGACCCCCAAAATCCCACTGACCCCAAAATCGGGTGTCCCCAAATCCTACTGATGCCCAAATCCCACAGGGACCCCCTCAAATACCCCTGCAGACCCCTCAAGTGCTCCCAGGGGACCTTCAAATACTCCTAGGGACCCCCCAAACCCCCTCCTCACCCTCTCCACCGACTGGGTGGCGCCAAATAAGATGGGCCCGAAACAAACCACAGTGACCCCCTAAATACCCCCAGGAACCCCCCAAATACCCCCAGGAACCCCAAACTCTCCCCCTCTCCCTCTCTGCCGACTGGGCAGCACCGAAGAAGATGGGCCCAAAGACAAACGACAGTGACCCCCCAAATACCCCCAGGAACCCCAAACTCTCCTCCTCACCCTCTCTGCCGACTGGGCGGCGCCGAAGATGGGCCCGAAGACAAACCACAGTGACCCCCCAAATACCCCCAAATACCCACAGGGACCCCAAACCCCCCTCCTCACCCTCTCTGCCAACTGGGTGGCACCAAAGATGGGCCCGAAGGCAAACCACAGTGACCCCCCAAATACCCCCAGGACCCCCAAAGTCTCCTCCTCACCCTCTCTGCCAACTGGGTGGTGCCAAATAAGATGGGCCCAAAGACAAACCAGACAACATGTGCCCACAGTGAACCCCCAAATACCCCCAGAGACCTCCCAGGGACCCCCCAAATACCCCCAGGAACCCCAAATTCTCCTCACCCTCTCTGCCGACTGGGTGGCACTGAAGAAGATAGGCCCGAAGGCAAACCACAGTGACCCCCCAAATACCCCCAGGACCCCCAAACCCTCCTCCTCACCCTCTCTGCCGACTGGGTGGTGCCAAATAAGATGGGCCCAAAGACAAACAGTGACCCCCTAAATATCCCCAGGAGCCCGAAACCTCCCTTCCACCCTCTCTGCCGACTGGGTGGTGCCAAAGGCCCAAAGACAAACGACAGTGACCCCCTAAATACCTCGAGAAACCCCAAACTCTCCTCCTCACCCTCTCTGCCAACTGGGCAGCGCCAAAGATTGGCCCAAAACAAACCACAGTGACCCCCTAAATATCCCCAGGAACCCCAAACTCTCCTCCTCACCCTCTCTGCCGACTGGGCGGTGCCAAATAAGATGGGCCCAAAGACAAACCAGACAACATGTGCCCACAGTGAACCCCCAAAGACCTCCCAGGGACCCCCCAGGAGCCCCAAACCTCCCTTCCACCCTCTCTGCCGACTGAGCGGCGCCAAACATGGGCCCGATACAAACAACAGTGACCCCCCCCAAATACCCCCAAAAAACCCCAAACTCTCCTCCTCACCCTCTCTGCCGACTGGGCGGCGCCGAAGAAGATGGGCCCGAAGGCGAGCCACACCACGCAGGTGGTGTACATGGCGAAGCCGATGGGCTTGGCCTCGTTGAAGGTCTCGGGGACGCCGCGCGCTTTGACGGCGTACACGGTGCAGGTGAGCATCAGCAGCAGCGCGTAGGCCAGGCAGGCCAGCGTGGCCCCCTCGGCCATGTCGCAGCGCAGGACCCCCCGCGCCGCCTCGGGGTCGGGGGTCCGGCCCATCTCGTAGTCGATGAGGGCGTGGGGTGGCCGCACCAGCAGCCAGGTGGCCGCGGCCACCAGCTGCAGCCCGCTGAGCGTGAAGGTGATGACGAGCTGCGAGGTGGGGCTGATGAAGCGTGGCGGCGTCACCGAGCGCTTCCCTGCGGGGTATGGGTGGGTTATGGGGGGCTGCTGGCACCCCCAGAGCTCACCTGGCCTGAAGGGGTGGGGGTACCCCCATGTCCTTCGGTCTGATCTGGAACCCCAACAGTTTTAGAGGCCCTGGAAGTCACCTCCCTTGGTGGTGTCGGTGAGGAGCACAGGGTGGGGACCCTGTCCCATGTCTCTCATGCAGCTCCTCACCCCAAGCTCCTGCTCCCCAGTGCCCCTCACCCTGCTCAGAGATGTGGCAATGTGGTTTGTCTTGGTGAGAGCATGGCACAGGTGAGACCCCAGCCCCTCACCCTGTGCCCCCCAGCCCCTCACCCCAGCCTCCTGCCCCTCCCGTGCCCCCCACGTGCCCCCCCATGCCCCTCACCCTGCTCAAAGATGCGGTAGATGCGGTTGGTCTTGGTCAGCAGTGCAGCGTAGGTCAGGCTCATGCCCATGCCCAGGAAGAGTCTCCGCAGGGCGCAGACGCCCACGCCGGGCTCGGCCACCATGAGGAAGGTGATGGCGTAGACCAGGGCGATTCCAGCCAGCAGCACGTAGCTCAGCTCTCGCCCCGAGGCTTTGACGATGGGCGTCTCGTGGTGCCGCACGAAGGTGGCCAGCACGAAGGCGGTGGCCATGAGCCCCAGCGTGGCCAGGGCCAGCGGGACGGCGGCGCAGGGGTGGCCCCAGCTGAGGCGCAGCACGGGCGTGGGGCGGCAGGCGGTGCGGTTGGGCGTGGGCCGCAGGTGAGAGGCGCAGGGCAGGCAGGTGAACAGGTCAGCCCGGTACTGGTAGCCCCCGCAGAGCTCGCAGTGCCAGCAGCACGGAACCCCCTTCACCGGCTTCTTGCGCTCGCCGGGGCCGCAAGGCAGGCTGCACACCGAGGGTGGCGGCGAGGACGAGTTGGAGCCCCAGGCCATGGCGTCCTCCTGGTGGGGGGGACAGTCAGGGACACCCCAAACCTCCCCAGGGACACCTTGACCACCCTATGGACATCCCAACCCTTCATGGGCACCTCATGGATCCCCCAAACCCTCCATGGGTACCCTAAACAGCCAATGGAAAACCCAAACATCCCCCCATGGATCCCCCAAACCCTCCATGGGTACCCTGAACAGCCAACGGAAAACCCAAACACCCCCACCATGGATACCCCAAACCTCCCCAGGGACACCTTGACCACCCTATGGACATCCCAACCCTTCATGGGCCCCTCATGGATCCCCCAAACCCTCCATGGGTACCCTAAACAGCCAATGGAAAACCCAAACACCCCCCACCATGGATCCCCCAAACCCTCCATGGATACCCTGAACAGCCAATGGAAAACCCAAACACCCCCAAACCCTCCATGGATACCCTGAACAGCCAATGGAAAACCCAAACACCCCCCCACCATGGATACCCCAAACCTCCCCAGGGACACCTTGACCACCCTATGGACATCCCAACCCTTCATGGGCCCCTCATGGATCCCCCAAACCCTCCATGGGTACTCTGAACAGCCAATGGAAAACCCAAACACCCCCACCATGGATACCCCAAACCTCCTCAGAGACCCCCCCCACAAGCACCCCATGGTTCCCCCAAGCCCCCCATGGACACCCCCTCCCCAGGGAGAACAGGGCATCCCCCACCCAGTACCCCCAGTTGGCCACTGGGATCCCCCCCAGCTGACCCTGGGGGGCACCCCTGGGCTCTGGGGGGCTCAGGGGTCCCAGACCCACCTGCAGGTGCAGCCCCTGCACCCACTGCCCCACAGCCCGGTAGGCCCCTGTGCCGTTGCCCCCCTGGAACTGGAAGATGTCGTAGCGCCCGGGGGCGTCCCCGTTCTCATTGAAGGACACCGGCGTCCCCGCGCTGCCTGCACACCAGTATGGACCAGTATAAACCAGTAAGCACCGGTCTAGGTCAGGGACACCCCCTGCCACCCCGCAGGAGAGGTCAGCGACCACCCCAGCCCTGGCATGCCCCCACTACAGGGCAAAGCAGAGCTCCCAATATGTTCACCAGTGCTCCCATCCCCATCCTGCTACCCCCCAGTGCCTCCCAGTATGTCCCAGTACGGTCCCCAGTGCCGCCATCCCCTCCCCAGTGCCTCCCAGTATGTCCCAGTATGGTCCCCAGTGCCGCCATCCCCTCCCAAGTGCCTCCCAGTATGGTCTCAAGTGCTCCCATCCTGCTCCCAGTTCCCCCTAGTACATCCCAGTGCCTCCCAGTACGTCCCAGTACATTCTTCAGCACCCCTAGCTCCCTCCCAGTGCCCCCCCAGTATATCCCAGTGCCTCCCAGTGGTTCCTGGTATGGCCTCTAGTGCTCCCAGTGCCCCCCCAGTATATCCCAGTGCCTCCCTGTGGTTCCTGGTATGTCTCCAGTGCCCCCTCCATATCCCAGTAGGCTCCCAGTGCCCCCAGTACCGTTGAAGGCCACCCTGCGGATGTGGGTGAGCAGGCGGCGCCCGTCGGGGGGGTCCATGTGGGCACAGAGCCCCCCGCCCGGGCAGGCCTCGCCCAGCATCGAGTGCAGCCCGTGGGCCATGGCCAGCACGGCGTCGATGACGAACTGAACCTTCCCCTCCTGCTCGTAGGGCGAGTCCCGCCCGATGCGCTCCCGCCCTGAGGGACCAGAGACCCCACATGGGCACCCCAAACCTGCCCTGAGTACCCCAAACCCACCAGGGGCACCCCAAAACCACCAGGGGCACCCCAAACCCGCTATGGCCAGCACGGCATCAATGACAAACTGCACCTTCCCCTCCTGCTCGTAGGGCGAGTCCCGCCCGATGCGCTCCCGCCCTGAGGGACCAGAGACCCCACATGGGCCCCCCAAACCTGCCACAGCACCCTAAACCTGCCATGGGTACCCCAAATCCACCAGGGGCACCCCAAACCCACCAGGGGCACCCCAACCCCTCTAGGGTGCCTATAGGGCAGGGTACCCATGGGGTCTCTGTAGGGTCCCTCTAGGGTGCCTATAGGGCAGGGTACCCATGGGGTCTCTATAGGGTGCCTATAGGGCAGGGTACCCATGGGGTCTCTATAGGGTCCCTCTAGGGTGCCTATAGGGCAGGGTACCCATGGGGTCTCTGTAGGGTCCCTATAGGGTGCCTACAGGGCAGGGTACCCATGGGGTTTCTATAGGGTCCCTCTAGGGTGCCTATAGGGCAGGGTACCCATGGTGTCTCTATAGGGTCCCTCTAGGGTGCCTATAGGGCAGGGTACCCATGGGGTCTCTGTAGGGTACCTATAGGGCAGGGTACCCATGGGGTCTCTATAGGGTCCCTCTAGGGTGCCTGTAGGGCAGGGTACCCATGGGGTCTCTGTAGGGTCCCTCTAGGGTGCCTATAGGGCAGGGTACCCATGGGGTCCCTGTAGGGTGCCTATAGGGCAGGGTACCTGTGCACTTGCGCACGGGTGCGCCGGGTGGCCCCGCGGGGTCCCCGTGGGGCGCGGTGCCGTGGGGCAGGCGGCAGTTGAAATCGTCCTCCCAGAACTCGTGGAACCAGAGGTTGCGGCGGTTGTTCTCCAGAGAGCGCGACGTGAAGTACTCGTCAAAGCCTGGGGGGACACGGGGACACCGCGGGGTCAGGGGGGGACCCCACAGAGCCATGGGGAGCCCACAGAGCCACGGGGACCCCATGGGGACCCCACAGAGCCACCAGGGACCTCACGGAGCCACAGGGACCCCATGGGGACCCCACAGAGCCACGGGGACCCCACAGAGCCATGGGATCCCACAGAATCCTCGAGTGTCCCATGAACCCCCCCAAAGCCCCGGGTTCCCCCAGAGCCCCTCCTGAGCCCACCTGGGTCCCCCCAGAACCCCTCAGGTCTCCCCAAAGTCCCCTAAGAGCCCCCCCTGGAACCCCCAGAGCCCCCCAGCAATCTCCAGTTGCTCCCAGCCCCTCCGAATTCACCCTAGTCCCTCCTAATAACTCCCCAGCAGCCCCCAGTCCCTCCCAGTAGCCCCCAGTCCATTCCAGTAGCCCCCAGTCCCTCCCAGTTTCCCCAGCCCTCAGTCTCCCCAGTCTCCCCAGTCCCCCCAGTGTCCCCAGTACCTCCCAGTCCATCCCAGTGTCCCCAGTCCATCCAGTACCTCCCAGTTCATCCCAGTGTCTCCAGTCTGCCCAGTAGCCCCCAGTCCATTCCAGTAGCCCTCAGTCTCCGCAGTCCCCAGGTGCCCCCATTCCCTCCCAGTGTCCCGGGTGCCTCCAGTCCCCCCAGTCCCTCCCAGTCCCTCCCAGTCCTCCCAGTCCCTCCCAGTGCTCACCGGGCACCGAGGCTCGTTTGGGCAGGATGGTGATGGCCCCGTCTGCCGCGTCCTCCAGGCCCTGCACCGGCGCCATCTTGGCCCCCCAGCTGTCCGAGCCCACCCACGAGAAGTGGCCGGACAGGTTGGCCAGAGTGGCGGCCTCCAGCACCCGCCTGCGGGGACAGGCACGCCTACTGGGCAAACTGGGGGAGACTGGGGGCACTGGGAGAGACTGGGGGCTGCTGGGATGGTCTGGGGGCGCTGGGATGGACTGGGGGCTACTGGGATGGTCTGGGGGCTACTGGGATGGACTGAGGGCGCTGGGATGGTCTGGGGGCGCTGGGATGGACTGGGGGCTACTGGGATGGTCTGGGGGCGCTGGGATGGACTGGGGGCTACTGGGATGGTCTGGGGGCGCTGGGATGGACTGAGGGCTACTGGGAGGAACTGGGGGCACTGGGAAGGACTGGGGCTGCTGGGATGGACTGGGGGCTACTGGGAGGGACTGGGGGCTACTGGGAGGAAATTTGGAGAGACTGGAATGGCTTGGGGGGCTACTGGGATGGACTGGGGGCTACTGGAATGGACTCAGGGGAACTGGGGGGGTTATTGGGATGGGACTGGGAGAGACTGGAGATCACTAGGGTCTACTGGGATAGGCTGGGGTCTACTGGGATAGACTGGGAGCTACTGAGATGGACTCAAGGGCACTGGGAGGTAACTGGGAGGGACTGGAATGGGTTGGGCAGCTACTGGGATGAACAGTGGAGGCTCCTGGGAGGGACTGTGAAGAACTGGGAGGCCACTGGGTTGGACTGGGGAGCTACTGGGAGGGGACCTGAATGGACTGGAACGAACTGGGATGCTGAGGAGTGCTGGGGAGGGACCGGGGCAGTCTGGGGCAGAACTGGTGCGTACTGGTGCATACTGGTGTGTGCCCAGAGGGACTGGGATGGACTGGGATAAACTCCAGCGGGCTGGGGAGAGACTGGGGCAGGACTGCTGTGTACTGGTGTGCACTGGGGCACACTGGTGTGTACTGGTGCGCACTGGGGCGCACTGGGGCGCACTGGGATGGACTGGGATGCACTGGGACACACTGGTGTGCACTGGGATGCACTGGGGCACACTGGTGTGCACTGGGATGCACTGGGATGCACTGGGGTGCACTGGTGTGCACTGGGATGCACTGGGGCACACTGGGATGCACTGGGATGCACTGGGGCACACTGGTGTGCACTGGGATGCACTGGGATGCACTGGGGCACACTGCTGTGTACTGGTGTGCACTGGGATGCACTGGGGCGCACTGGGGTGCACTGGTGTATACTGGGATGCCCTGGTCTCACCGGATGTCGTCCTCGTTGGCGAAGAGCACGACCCCGCGCGCGGTCGACGTCTCCATCAGGCGCCCGATGACCTTGGCGAACTCTCCCGGCTTCGGCTCCCGCGGGATCTTGATGGACTGGGCGATGCACAGGCCCCCTGCCCCAGTACGGACCAGTATAAACCAGTACGGACCAGTACGGACCAGTACGGACCAGTATGGACCAGTGTGGATGGGGATCGCCCTCCCTGCCCCGGCCTCAGAACCTCCCCCTTCCTTCACCCTCCCAGTACATCCCAGTATGGCCCAGTGCTTCCCAGTATAACCCAGTGCCCTCACAGTGCTCCCAGTATAACCCAGTGCCCTCACAGTGCTCCTAGCATCCCTCCCAGTATAACCCAGAGCCCCTCCCAATGCTCCCAGTGCCCCTCCCAGTGCTCCCAGTACAGCCCAGTGCCCTTTCAGTGCTCCCAGTGCCCCTCCCAGTGCTCCCAGTATAACCCAGTGCCCTTTCAGTGCTCCCAGTGCCCTAGTACAACACAGTACAACGCAGTACAACCCAGTTCAAACCAGTACAACCCAGTACAACGCAGTTCAAACCAATACAACCCAGTACAACGCAGTTCAAACCAATATAACCCAGTATAACCAAGTACAACCCAGTACAGCCCAGTACAACCCAGTACAACCCAGTTCAAACCAGTACAACCCAGTACAACCCAATATAACCCAATATAACCCAGTATAACCAAGTACAGCCCAGTACAGCCCAGTACAACCCAGTACAACCCAGTTCAAACCAGTACAACCCAGTACAACCCAATATAACCCAATATAACCCAGTATAACCAAGTACAGCCCAGTACAGCGCAGTACAACCCAGTACAGCCCAGTACAACGCAGTTCAAACCAATATAACCCAGTACAGCCCAGTACAGCCAAGTACAACGCAGTTCAAACCAACATAACCCAGTACAGCCCAGTACAACCCAATATAACCCAGCACAGCCCAGTACAACCCAATATAACCCAGTACAGCCCAGTACAACCCAATATAAACCAGTATAACCAAGTAAAACCCAGTACAGCCCAGTACAACCCAGTACAGCCCAGCACAGCCCAGCACAGCCCAGTACAGCCCAGTACAACCCAGCACAGCCCAGTACAGCCCAGTACAACCCAGCACAGCCCAGCACAGCCCAGCACAGCCCAGTACAGCCCAGTACAGCCCAGTACAACCCAGCACAGCCCAGTACAGCCCACCGGCCTCGCGGGAGCTCTGCACGAAGGCCTCGACGCCGCTCTCGCCGTAGTTGCCCTCGGAGGCCAGCGTGCTGACGTAGCTCCAGCCCAGCGCCCGCACCACGGCCACCATGGCCTGCGCCTGGTACGAGTCCGGAGGCACCACCCGCGAGAAGAACTCGTAACGCCCGGGGTCCGACAGCTCGGGGGCCGTGGAGGCGTAGCTGATCTGGGGGATCTGGGGACATTGGGGACATTGGGGGCGTGTCAGGGACAGGGGGACATTGGGGGTTTGTGGGGGACATGCAGGGGTCTGACAGCTCAGGGGCCGTGGAGGCGTAGCTGATCTGGGGGATCTGGGGACACACGGACATGTCAGGGACAGGGGGACATTGGGACACAGGGATGTGTCAGGGACAGGGGGACACTGGGGACATCAGGAATGTATCAGCGACAGGGGGACATTGGGGATGTGTCAGGGACAGGGGGACATTTGAGATGTGTCAGGGACATGGGGACATACAGAGGTCTGACAGCTTGGGGGCCGTGGAGGCGTAGATGATCTGGGGGATCTGGGGACACGGGGACGTGTCAGGGACAGGGGGACATTGAGGGGTTTGGGGACACACAGGGATCTGATGGCTCAAGGGACATGGATGTGCAGCTGATCTGGGGGCACTGGGGACATGTCAGACACGTGGGGACATTGGGGACATCAGAGACATGTTGGGAGCAGGAGGATATTGGGGACATGTCAGGGACAGGGACACATTGGGGACATTGGGGCGTGTCAGGGATGGGGACATCAGGGTATGTCAGGGACAGGGGGAAATTTGGAACGTTAGGGACATGGGGACATTGTGGGGGTTGGGGACACTGTGGGGCCATGGGGAGATTGGGGTGAGGGGCTATGGGGGGGTCAGTGTGGAGCTGTTGATGTAGGAGGGGTCTGGGGGGACATTGGGGAGAGTGAGGGGGCATGGGGGGCTCAGCCTCGAGGCTGGGGACAAGAGGGACATGCGGGGGGAGACCCGGGTGACACCCAGGGGGACCTGGCACTGTGGGACCCCCCCTTCCCTGTCCCTGTCCCTAATCCCCCCTAATCCCCCTGGGCCATTTGCTGCCGTCCCAGGGGATTGTGGGTAACACCCAGGGGGGAGGGGGGGAAGGTTCTGGAAGGGACCCGGGGGGGTTGGGGGGGGACAGCGGGGGACCAGGTGTCCAGGCCCCCCCTCACAGGAGTGGACACCATGAGGACACTGTGGGGACAGCACTGTCCCGTGTCCCCTCAGGGTCCCCCCAGCCAAAACACCCCCCACGTTCCCCCCCAACGTCCCCAACAGCCCCACAATGTCCCCAACGAGCCCAGTGACCACAAAGAGCCGCTGGACATTGGCCACCGTGATGGCCACGGAGCTGGCAGAGGCACCACTGCTGCCCATGTCCCCTCCATGTCCCCAGTGTCCCTCCATGTCCCCAACACCCCCAACGCCCCCAAATCTCCCCAACCCACTGTGAAGAGCCACAGCACATTGGCCACCATGATGGACACAGAGCTGGCAGAGACACCAATGTCCCCCCATGTCCTCAATGCCCCTCATGTCCTCAATGTCCCTCCATGTCCCCAAGGTCCCCAAATTCCCCCAACCCACCGTGAAGAGCCACTGGACTTTGGCCACCATGATTGACACTGAGCTGGCAGAGACACCAATGTCCCCCCATGTCCCAATGTCCCTCCATACCCCAATGTCCACCCATGTCCTCAATGCCCCTCATGTCCTCAATGCCCCTCATGTCCTCAATGTCCTTCCATGTCCCCAAGGTCCCCAAATCCCCCCAACCCACCATGAAGAGCCACAGCACATTGGCCACCATGATGGACACTGAGCTGGCAGAGACACCAATGTCCCCCCATGTCCACAGTGACCCCCCCATGCCCCAATGTCCCCCCATGTCCACAGTGACCCCCCCATGCCCCAATGTCCCCCCATGTCCACAGTGACCCCCCCATGCCCCAATGCTCTTCCACATCCCCAACACCCCCAGTGCCCCCAGTTGCCCCCAACCCACCGCGAACAGCCGCAGCACGTTGGCCACCATGATGGACACGGAGCTGGCAGAGACCCCAATGTCCCCCCATGCCCCAATGTCCTCTCATGTCCTCAATGTCCCTCCATGTCCCCAAGGTCCCCAAATCCCCCCAACCCACCGCGAACAGCCGCAGCACGTTGGCCACCATGATGGACACGGAGCTGGCGGACGCCCCGAT
The DNA here is from genome assembly GCF_020745825.1 of Agelaius phoeniceus. NCBI lineage: Eukaryota > Metazoa > Chordata > Aves > Passeriformes > Icteridae > Agelaius > Agelaius phoeniceus. The sequence goes on along the minus strand of NW_026531083.1, from coordinate 99,214 downwards.
GACCCCGACCAGGCGCTCGGGCGGGGGCCGGCGCGGGGCCGAGCCGTCGGGGCAGCTGCCCTCGCCCCCCTCGGGGGGCAGGAGGCTGCGCACGAAGCTCAGCGCCTGCTCCAGCGCGTAGGTGTCCCTGGAGCAGGTGTCGAGGATGCGGGCGCCCAGCGTCAGGTTGGGCAGCACGCGCGGGTCGCCGTTGACGCGGTCCAGCGCGTACAGCATGGCCTCCAGCCGGTGGATGCCCTTCTCCTTCTTGACCGGCCCGCAGGGCACCCCGGCGGGGCCGCGGGCGTGCACCGGGAACAGCCCCCCCAGAGTCAGGTCACCCTCCAGACGGATGGCGTGGGGCTGGGTGGGCGCCGGGGGGCAGCGGCACGGCGGGCACAGGGACAGCAGGGCCACCAGCAGGGCCACCAGTGGGGCTGGCATGGTGGGCTGGGGGCAAAGAGGGGAGTTAGGGGGTGATGGGGGGCACTGGTGACCCTCTGTGGGGCACAGGGACAGCAGGGCCACCAGCGGGGCCACCAGCAGGGCCACCAGTGGGGCTGGCATGGCGGGCTGGGGGCAAAGAGGGGGGTTAGGGGGTGATGGGGGGCACTGGTGACCCTCTGTGGGGCACAGGGACAGCAGGGTGGGCAGTGGTGGTGGCACCCCATGGGGCAGAGGTGGTTCCCTGTGGGGCAGGGTGGGTGCCAGGGGGGCACAGGGGCAGGAGGGTCACTGGGGGGGGGGTCAGCAGGGTGGGCAGTGGTGGTGGCACCCCGTGGGGCAGGGGTCAGTACCTGTGGGGTGGGGGTGGTACCCCAGGAACAGGGGGGGTCACAGGGACACAAGGAGGGGACAGAGAGGACACCCAGGGGGTGAGGGGTGGGGGGTGGCACCCATTGGGGTGGGGGGGACACCCTGTTGGGGATGGGGAGGGGGTAATGACACCCCATGAGGCAGGGGCACCCCCAATGAGGGGGGCAGCCCCCCCATGGGGCAAGGGGCTCTGTCCCCAGCCTGGAGGGAGGTTTGGGGGTCCCCAGCACCCCCCAGTTCGGGGTCCCCGTGCCCCCATCCCGCTCACCTGGCCCGTGGGTGCTCCTGTCCCTGTGCAGCCGCTGGGGACTGCGGGTGGGGGCCGCCTCTGTCCTGGCCCCCCCAAATCCCCCCCAGTTCCCCCCCCTCGGGGTCCCTCCAGATGCTGATGGGGAAGGGAGGGGGAGGGCTCCACCCCCCACCCCCCCAATCCCGGCTTGGCCAAACTCCCGCAGCTCCCAGCACCCCCCCAATTAAACCAGATGTTAATTATTGGGGAGGGGGGGGTGAGGGGGATTAGGGGTGCCCCCCCCCCCGAACACATCCCCAGAGGGTCCCATGGTGGGGCTGAGCCCTCGGGGGGTTTGGGGGGGTCGGGAGGGCTCTAATCCCCCCCAGCTGTGGGATTATGGGGGGGGGGGGGGGATAATCCACTGCTCATCTGCAGCCAGGACCCCCCCCCCAGCACCAGATGAGCACCAGACACGGGGGGGCTCAGGGGGACTCGTGTGGGGGGGGCTCTGGGGACCTGGGGAGGATCCTGGGGGGCTGTGGGGAGATTTAGGGGGCTGAGGGGGCCATGGACAGGCACGGGGGGTCCAAGGGGGCTGTGGGGACATTGAGGGGGCTGAGGGGGCCATGGAGAGGCACGGAGGGGGCTGTGGGGGATGTGGTGGGGGTGAACGCACCTTGGAGAGCTCTGAGGGGACAAGGAGGGGACATTGGCGGGGGGGGGGTCAGTGGGTCCCGGAGGGGTTCAGTGGGTCCGGGCAGGGGTCAGTGGGTCCCGGAGGGGTTCAGTGGGTCCGGGCAGGGGTCAGTGGGTCCCGGAGGGGTTCAGTGGGTCCGGGCAGGGGTCAGTGGGTCCGGGGGCTGTGGCGGCGGGGGGGGTTCGAGAGGCCCCAGAGCGGGCGGGGCCTTTCCCGCCAAAACTCCGCCTCAGCCGTTCCCGCCCAAACCGCAGCTGGCGCCTCTCGCCACCGCCAGGCCACGCCCCCGCATTTGATAAACGCCCCCTCCTGGTTTAACCACGCCCCCTCCCTGTATAACCACGCCTCCTATAGCTTGGCCACGCCCCTCCGCGCTTTACGGCTTTTTCGCGACTCCCCCGCCCCCTGCCAGCGGTGCTTTACGGCTGTGTTGGTGTTTTACGACCGCGGCCGGCCGCGTTGTGCGGGTGCGGGACGGGGGGGGCCCGGGGAGCGATTTTGGGGGTCCCGGGCGGAATTCGGGGGTGCGGCAGAGCCTGGAAAGGGGTGGGGAGGGCTCTGGGGGGGGGTCACTTCATTTTAACTCCTTCCTGCCCATCGCAGGGGCCATGGCTGGGGCCGAGCGGGACCCGCACGGGAGGGGCGAGGAGGAGGAGGAGGAAGAGGAGGAAGAAGAGGAAGAGGAAGAAAAGGAGGAGGAAAAAGAAGAAGAAAAGGAGGAAGAAGAGGAAGAAATGGAGGGGGAAGAAGAGGAAGGAAAGGAGGAAGAGGAAGGAAAGGAGGAAGAGGAAGGAAAGGAGGAAGAAGAGGAGGGTCCCGAGGGCTCCCCCCACGCCGAAGCCCCCTCGGACCCCGCCTCAAAGCCGGTGGTACCGGGGGTCATTTATTTGTCCTTCCTTCCCCCGGGCTTCGGGCCCCGCCAGGCCCGGGCGCTGCTGCGGCCGCACGGGGAGCTGGGCAGGGTCTTCCTGCAGCCCCACGGTGAGTCCGGGGGTCCCGGGGGAGGGGGGGGGTCTGGGGGTGTTTTCCCGCAGCCCCGGGGTGCCAGGGGACCTCCAACAATGGGGAAAGGGGGGGTCCCCACAGGCAGGTACAGAATTTGGGGGTCAGCCCCGCTGACACCAATGGAGCCGGGGGGGGCGGGTTCAGCACCCTTGGGTGGGGGGCTCAGCCCTCCCGGGGGTCTCAGCGCCCCCTCCCCGTTCCCGCAGGAGGCTCCGTGCGGCGGCGGCGGCAGCGCCCGGGGGGGCCCCCGGCCGTGGCGTTCGCCGAGGGCTGGGTGGAATTCCGGGACAAGCGAGCGGCCAAACGCGCGGCCAAAATCCTGCACGGGGCCCCCATGGCCCCCCGGCCCCGCAGCCCCTTCCGCCATCACTACTGGAGCATCAAGGTGGGCATCGGGGGGTCCTGAGGAGGGGTCCCGGGGGGTTCAGAACCGTTTTAGGAGGGCTTGGATCCATTTTTGGGGGTCTCAGATCCCTTTTTGGGGGAGGGGGGGACACCTGTGGGCTCCTGGGTGATTGGGACCCTTTATGGGTGAGGGGTTGGAATCCCTTTTTTGGGGTCCCCGATTTGTAGGGAGCACCCAGGTCCCTTTTTGGGTGTCCCAGATTTGTAGGGAGCACCTGGGTCCATTTTTTGGGACATCTCAGATCCCCTTTAGGGGGGGTCTCAGACCTTTGGGGGAAAGGGGACACCTGTGGATTCCTAGGCAACTGGGAGGGGGTTGGGTGAGGGGTTGGGATCCCTTTTTTGGGGTCCCAGATCTGTAGGGAGCACCCAGGTCCCTTTTTTGGGGTCCCAGATCTGTAGGAAGCACCCAGGTCCCTTTTTTGGGGTCCCAGATCTGTAGGAAGCACCCAGGTCCCTTTTCTGGGGGATCTCGGATGGTTTTGGTCCACTGGGGGTCCCTGTTTTAGGGTTCAGGGGGGTCCCCCACACTGGCAGAGGGGCATTCAGTGAGGAGGCGCTGGGCTCTGTTGGGAGACCCCTCCCACACACCTGGCCCAGCAGCAGCTAAGGGGGGTTTGAACAACCCAAACCCTTCTTTTGGGGGGCGGTCTGAGGTTGTTTGGGGGTCCCCTGACCTGTGCTCATCCCTCCCAGTACCTGCCCGGGTTCCGGTGGCCTCACCTGAGCGAGCGCCTCAGCTACGAGCGCCAGGTGCGGGCGCAGCGCCTGCGGGCCGAGGTGGCCCAGGCCAAGCGGGAGGGGGGGTTCTACGCCCGCCGTGCCTCCAAGGAGCCCCCCAAAACCTCGGGAGACCCCGAAGCTCCTCCCCGCACCTGGGGCTTCACCCAGAGAGCCACCGAGGAGGAGATTTGGCGGCGCAAAGCTCGGCCCCCGCCGGCCGCGCCCCCTCAGAGCCTGCTGGAGAAGGTGTTTGGGACAGGCAGGTGAGACCCTCCCTCGAATTTGGGAGGGCTCAGGGTCCTTGGAACGCCAGGGCCCCCTCCCGACACCGATCCCTGTGTCAAGGACCACCAAATGTTTTATTTTTCTCCTTAAAGCTTTTATTACTTTTAACAAAAATAATTCCTCGCGGTCTCTTTAAATTCTGCCGGGGGGGCGGGGCTAAGGGGAGTGGGCGGGGTTATGGCTTCGGCGCGAAACTCCCTGAAGGCAGCGCAAGGGGCGGGGAGTGGGAGTGGCTAAAGCAGCTCAGGCCACGCCCTTTCGCCATAAAAGGACGTGGCCCAAGGAAGCAACAGCGGGTGAAAGGTGCGTGTAGGCGGGGCCTGAACAAAGGGGCGGGGCTGGAGAAAGCCACGCCCCTCCCCGCGCTTTAATCAGGTTATTTAAATCTCTACAAAGGGGAGGGCAGGGCTCTTAAAGGGGCCGCGCCCCCGTTTCGGGGGGCGGTTCCAGTGTCAAAAATAGAAGCTCTGGGGGGGGTGGGGGAGGGGCCCCAGTATAGCACTGGGGAAATGGGAGAACGAACAAACTCGGGGCCCCATAAACCTGATGTCCCCATAAACCTGGGGGGTGGGGGGCAAGCCCCCCCAAAAATGGGTGCTGAGAGCACCCCAATATTCCCTGGGAAACCAAACGGGGGGAGTGGTACCAAACTGGGGACTCCCCCCCCTCAAAATGCCAGCGCTGGGGTCCCTCAGCCTTGCTGTGTCACTGGGGGAGGGGCACCCTGACACTGGGGGGGGGGGGGGGAAACACACCAGGGGTCCCCAAAATCGGGGTGTCACCCTGGGGTCCCCCTGAATCCCCACAGTGAGGTCCTGGAGCCCCCAAAGCTGGGGGGAACCCCAGAACCTCCCAGTGACTCTCTGGGGGTCTCCAGGGGTGCCAATCCCACCCTGGGGACCCCCCCGGTGCCCCTTCCCCACTACACCCAAGGCTCCATCCCCAAATCCCACTCCCCAAAGGTGCAACACCCCCATCCCTGCTCCCCACCACCCCCACATCCCCCAATTTTAGTTCCCCTCTCACTTTTAGGTCCCTCATTTTGCTCTCCCCCCCTCCCCATTTTATTCCCCCCCACCCCCCATTTCCTCCACCCCAATTCCAGTTCAGCCATCACTTCCCAACCCTCCCAAATTTTGCTTCCTTCCCCATTTCCACTTCCCTTTCCCATCAACATCCCCCTCCCCACATTTTTCACTCCCATCTCCCCCAACCCCTTCCCCCCCCTCCCCCAATCCCTAAATCCCTAAATCCCCTCCCCCCCCCCCTTTCCCTCAATGCCCCTCCCCCGCCAGCATTTGGCAGGGCCGGCAGCAGCGCCCCCCCCTCACCAGGACATGGCAGCGAGGGGCGGGGGGCCGGGCCGGGGGTCCCGGGGGTCCCGGGCAGGGCCCGTAGGCCTCGAGATCGCAGAGCAGCTCCACCAGGTCCAGCACGGAGCGCAGGGGGGGGCGCCGGGCCAGCACCTCGTGCCCGGGGGGCACCGGGCGGCCTCGGGCCACCAGGACCCGGAAAGCCAAGCCCGGGTTGAGCAGCACGGCGGCCGCGGCCATGGAGGAGCGGGGGCAGCGCTGCACCAGGCGCAGCCCCCGCGCCGGGCACGGCCCGGGACCCCCGTCAGCCCCCACGACTCCCCAGTGAGCCGGGAGGGGAATCTCAGCCAGTTCCTCCAGGAAGGAGCCGGGCCAGAGCTGGGGAGCGGGGGGCAGCGGGAAGGGCTGCGGGGGAGAAAGGGTTAATAGGGTGGGGGGGATGCATAGAGACCCCCCCAAGAATCCCCCCCCCAGCCAGCAGGAATCTCCTCCTTGTATAAACCCCCCCTGTTTGGAGAGCATCCCGAAAAAACTCAAGGGTCATGCCCAGAGTCCCTTCCCCAACCCACCAGGACCCCAAAAACCTCCCCTCACTACCCAAAATCCCTTCCCCAAATCACCAGGACCCCAAAATCCCTTCCCCAAATTACCAGAACACCAAAAACCTCCCCCCGCTCCCCAAAATCCCTTCCCCAAATCACCAGGACCCCAAAAACCTCCCCTCACTACCCAAAATCCCTTCCCCAAATCACCAGGACACCAAAAACCTCCCCTGCTCCCCAAAATCCCTTCCCCAAATCACAAGAACACCAAAATCCCTTCCCCAAATCACCAGGACCCCAAAAACCTCCCCTCACTACCCAAAATCCCTTCCCCAAATCACCAGGACCCCAAAATCCCTTCCCCAACTCGCTAGGACCCCAAAAACCTCCCCTCGCTCCCCAAAATCCCTTCCCCAAATCACCAGGACCCCAAAATCCCTTCCTCAAATTACCAGAACACCAAAAACCTCCCCTGCTCCCCAAAATCCCTTCCCCAAATCACAAGAACACCAAAATCCCTTCCCCAAATCACCAGGACCCCAAAAACCTCCCCTCACTACCCAAAATCCCTTCCCCAAATCACCAGGACCCCAAAATCCCTTCCCCAACTCGCTAGGACCCCAAAAACCTCCCCTCGCTCCCCAAAATCCCTTCCCCAAATCACCAGGACCCCAAAATCCCTTCCTCAAATTACCAGAACACCAAAAACCTCCCCTGCTCCCCAAAATCCCTTCCCCAAATCACCAGGACCCCAAAATCCCTTCCCCAAATCACCAGGACACCAAAAACCTCCCCTCAATCCCCAAAATCCCTTCCCCAACACACCAGGACCCCAAAAACCTCCCCTCACTACCCAAAATCCCTTCCCCAAATCACCAGGACCCCAAAACCTTCCCCTGCTCCCCAAAATCCCTTCCCCAAATCACCCGGACCCCAAACCCCCCTAAAGTTCCCATTTCCCAGAACTTCCCCCCTTGCCCCAATCCCCTCTAAAGCCCCCCCAGGACACTCCCAACCCCTTCCCAAGACCCTCTCAACCCATTAAAATCCCCCCCACCAGGACTCCCCAAATTGCTCAGGACCCTCCCCAAATCCTCTGATCCCCCCCCCCTTCCTCACCACTCGGCTGCTGCCTTCCTCCTCTTCCTCCTCCTCCTCCTCCTCACTCTCATCCAGCACCACCAGCTGGGCAGGGGGAGGTTGGGGGGGCACCTGGGGGTGAAGGCAGAGGCTCAGGACCCCCCCCAAATCCCAGGGACCCCCCCCCAAATCCCAGGGTTCCCCCCCTTACCGGCACCAGGGACGCGCTGGGCTGCGGCTGCTCCTGCTTCACGCGGGGGGGTGGCGGCAATCAGGACCCCCAAATCCCCCGGGGGGGGCTGGAAAACGGGGGGGGGGCAGGGGCGTTATGGGGGTCCCAGGCACCCCGAGGAGGCTCAGGGGGTGTTTGGGGGGTCCCACTCACCCTTTGGGGGGCGACGCTGGGCTCCGGGGGGGCCCCTTTGAGGCGCGGGGCCGAGGCGATGAGGAGCCCCAGGCGAGGGTCCTGGGGGGCAGGGGGGGTCACGGGGGGGTCCCAGGTGTCCAGGGGGGGCCCCAGGCAGCCGGGGGGTCTCACCTCGAGGCGGGGGAGGGGTCCTGATTCCTCCTTGATGGGGCAGAGGCGCAGAGGGGGCCCCGGGAGGGGCCTGGAGCCCTTCTCAGCCCCCCCCAGCGGCTCCTCCTTGTCCTGTGGAGGAGGGGCAGGTCAGGGCAGCCAGGTGAGACCCCCCTCATTTCCCCCCAGGTATCCAGGAGGGACCCCCCACCCCCAAAAAAGGGACCTAAGTGTCTGCAGAGGACCCACCCCCACCTCATCCCCTGTGGGGAAACTGAGGCACACACACACATACCTTGGGGTCAACGGGGGAGGAGGGGACCAAGGCATCTGGGGGGTCCCCAAAACCCCCCCAGAGCCCCTCCCGCGGGGGGAGGGGGGACGTGGGGACACCTTGGTCCCCTCCCCCGACGCCTGGGTCCCCCCGAGGGGGGGAGGGTCCGTGCAGAGCAAAGCAGCAAAGCAAGCACAGCCAAAAGGGGGGGGGGGGGGGGGTGTGGAGCATTTTGGGGTCCCCCATGAGCGGGGGTGGGGGGGGTCCCGTTACCTTGCGGGGGGGGGCGGGGCGGGCGGCGGCGGCTCCGGGCAGCGGCGCGGGGGGGGCCGGGGGGGCCGGCGGCGGCGGGGCCTGGACAGGGGGAGGGGGCGGCCGCTCCAGGGGGGCCCCCAGCGACCCCCCCCCACCGGCAGCAGCCGCCTCTGCGCCAGGAGAGAAACCTCAGAGCGGGTGGGGCGGTTCCAAGGGGAGGGGGATGCGGATTTGGATTTGGGGAGGGGGGCACAAATGCAGGAAGAACCCCCCCCAAGGTGGGCCCAAGCTGGCTGAGGGACCCCCACCCCTTCCCCCCAAAAGGGACCCAGGGTGAGCCCCCCAAAGCCAAGCAATGCAGGAAGGACCCAGGCGTCGGGGCAACTCCCCCCCTCCCCACCCAAAAACAAGACCCAAGTGTCCACCAGGTGCCACCTGGGCGCCAACCAATTTCCCCCTCCCCTCCCACCCCAAACTTGTCCATACTGGTCCAAACTGGGCTGCACCCAGCGCCGGGGTGGCCGGGGGAGCCCGAACCTTGCGCGTGCCTCAGTTTCCCCAGCCGAAGGAGTCGGGCCGCTGAGGAAAGGGGGGGTGGAGGGCATGGCTGGGGGGGCTCCGCTGGGAGGTTACTGAGAGGCACTGGGGAGGAAGAAGCACCGGGGGGCACCCACCATGGCACAGCGCAGGCACTGCCTCCAGCGGCACTTCTGGCGCTTGAGGTTCTGCCCCCCGAATTTGGGCTTGTCCCGGCAGAAGTCGCAGCGGCCGCAGTCGGCCGGGCGCCGGCAGGCTGCGCACACCCCGCAGCGCCGGCTGGCCCGGCTCCGCACCCCCCGCTGCCGGCAGAGAGCGGCGTCACCCCCGGGTCCCCAGCTGTCCCCAGGACCCGCCCGGTGGCGCGGTGTTAGTGTGGGAGCAGCTATTAGGAGCGTTACGGTAGATGCGGCGGTATTAGGGGTATTACGGCAGCCAGGCAGCAGCAGCAGCAGGAGATTAGGCTGAGGCAGGCATTCAGGTAGGAGCAGCTATTAGAGGCATTACGGTATGCGAGCCCCAGTGTTTGAGGCATTACGGTATCTGAGCCCCAGTATTAGCAGCATTACGGTATCTGAGCCCTGGTATTTGGGGCATTATGGTATCTGAACCCCGCTATTTGGGGCATTACAGTACCTGCATCCCACTATTAGAGGCATTACGGTATCTGAGCCCTGCTATTTGGGGCATTACGGTACCTGCATACCACTATTGGAGGCATTACGGTATCTGCACCCTGCTATTAAAGGCATTGTGGTACCTGTATCCCACTATTACAGGCATTACAGTATCTGAGCCCCAGTATTAGAAGCATTACGGCAGCTGAACTCCGGTATTTGGGGCATTACGGTATCTCAACCCTGCTATTTGGGGCATTACAGTATCTGAGCCCTGCTATTTGAGGCATTATGGTATCTGAGCCCTGCTATTTGGGGCATTACGGTATCTGCACCCTGCTATTAAAGGCATTATGGTACCTGTATCCCACTATTACAGGCATTACAGTATCTGAGCCCCAGTATTAGAAGCATTACAGTATCTGAACTCTGGTATTTGGGGCTTTATGGTATCTAAGCCCCAGTATTAAAGGCATTACGGTATCTGCACCCTGCTATTAAAGGCATTACGGTACCTGAGCCCCGGTATTTGGGGCATTACGGCATCCGAGTCCCACTATTAAAGCCATTATGGTATCTGAGCCCCGGTATTTGAGGCATTACAGTAACTATGCCCTGATATTTGGGACATTATGGTATCTGAGCCCTGCTATTTGGGGCATTACGGTATCCGCACCCCAATATTGGTACCTTGGGTCCTGCTATTAAACCTGGAGTGGTTACTAAGAAAATTATGGTAACCAAACCCTGCTCTGAAGGGTTTTGGGGTACCTGAACCCCATTATTTGGAGCATTACAGTGCCCCAACCCCACAGCCAGGGTTGTTCAGATCCCACCATCAGCTGTGAAGAGTTTTTGGGGTGTCACAATGACCTAGCCCCAGCATTAGGGGTATTATGGTACTGGCACCCCAATATCTGTGGGGTTTGAATGTGCTGAAGGCCAATATTGAGCCTTGGAATGGCTCATAGGATCATTACGGTACCTGCACCCCAATACTGCCCCCTTTTTAGGCCCCTATATTAAGGGCATTACGACTTCCCCCCCTGCCCCAATAGCTGCTCTGGGAAGGGCGTGGCCATTGAGGGAGGGGCGGGGCTATAAGACAGGGGGTGGGACCAAGGCCTGTCACTCACCCCGCGGGGCCCAGGGGCCTTCGGGGGTCGCCCCGGCTTCTTCTTCTCCTTGCCCTTGTTCAGCAGCTTCTGGGAGGGAGGGGGGGGTTTTGGGGGGGGCTGGGGGTTCCAGATGTGCCCAGGTGTGCCCAGGGGGGTCCCCCCACTCACTCTGTGCCTGGCGCCGGAGGCGTCACTGGGCTCCCGCTCCACGAGAGGCTTCCACTTCTGGAGGGAGGAAATGGGGCTGAGGGGGGAACTTTGGGGGTCCCCCCTCTCCCCGAATACCCGGGGGTCTGTGCCACTGCCCGGTGTGGGGGTCCCGCACTCACCTCTGTCAGGGGCCGGGGGCTCTGCGGCTTCTTGGCCACTCTGGCTTTCTGGGGGGACACAGGGTGAGGGGTCAGCAGGTGACAACGGGTTGGGGACACACCAGGGTGACAGCGGGGAGGTGGCTGGGGTGACACTGGGGGGGTTCCGGGGGGACAGTCCCACCTTGGGGCGCAGGCAGCGGCGGCGCAGGCAGCGCCACTGGCGCTTGAGGCCGGGCTGCAGGCGCCGCAGGCAGATGCAGCAGCTGCCGCAGTCCTCGGTGCTCAGGCAGCCGGCGCAGGAGCCGCAGCCCAGGCCCTGCGGGGACAAATACGGGAAAAAATGGGGTAACAAACATGGGGTAACACAGGGAAATATGGGATAACAAACATGGGAAAACACAGGAAAATATGGGATAACAAACATGGGATAACACTCGAGGGTATAGGAGGACGTGGGTGAATGAACGGCCACAGACAAGGGACAAGGACAGGGACAGGGGGACAAGGCAGGAGCCGCAGCCTAGGCCCTGCGGGGACAAATATGGGAAAAAATGGGGTAACAAATATGGGGTAACACATGGGAAATATGGGGAAAACATGGGATAACAAATATGGGATAACAGGGGAGGATATAGGAGGACATGGGTGAATGAGCAGCCACAGACAAGGGACAGGGGGACAAGGCAGGAGCCACAGCCCAGACCTGTGGGGACAAAACACAGGGAAATATGGGAAAACATGGGGAAAAAAGGGATAACAAACATGGGATAGCACAGGGAAATATGGGAAAACATGGGATAACAAACATGGGATAACACTCGAGGGTATAGGAGGACGTGGGTGAATGAACGGCCACAGACAGGGGACAGGGGGACAAAGAAGGAGCCGCAGCCCAGGCCCTGTGGGGACACGGGGGTTACCCAGGACAGCAGGGAAACACAGGGAAATATGGGATAACAAACATGGGAAAACACAGGGAAAAATGGGATAACAAATAAGGGAAAACACAGGGAAATATGGGAAAAAATGGGATAACAAATAAGGGAAAACACAGGGAAATATGGGAAAAATGGGATAACAAATAAGGGAAAACACAGGGAAATATGGGAAAACATGGGATAACAAATATGGGATAACACGGGAGGATATAGGAGGACATGGGTGAATGAGCAGCCACAGACAAGGGACAGGGACAAGGGACAGGGGAACAAGGCAGGAGCCGCAGCCCAGGCCCTGTGGGGACAGGGGGGTTACCCAGGACAGCAGGGTGGGTGACAGTGACAAGGAGGTGCTGGTGACACTGAGGGGATGTTGGTGACACTGGGAGGGTGTTGGTGACACTGAGGGGTGCCAGTGACAAGGGGGTGCTGGTGACATTGAGGTGATGTTGGTGACATTGAGGTGATGTTGGTGACACTGAGGGGGGAATTGGTGACACCCAGAGGGGTGCCAGTGACAGGGGGGTGCCGGTGACATTGAGAGGATGTTGATGACACTGGGGGGGCGTTGGTGACACCCAGAGGAGTGACAGTGACAGGGGGGTGCCAGTACCTTCTTGACAATGCGCAGGCAGCGGCGCAGGAGGCACTTGGGGGTCCGTCCGGGCCCTGCGGGGCCCCCGGGGGCGCTGCGGGCACAGGCGCTGCAGATGCCGCAGTCCTCGGGGATGCGACAGGCCTGGCACGTGCCACAGCCCACCCGCTGTGGGCAGGGGGTGTCAGGGCTCTGGGGGAGCCCCCAGACCCCCTGAGGGATTTGTGGAGCACCATTCAGCCCCCCTGAGGGGTTGGGGGTACCTTGTAGAATCGCTGCTCCCGGTTGAAGTCTCGTCTCTGGGCTGGGGGAGGTGGAGGAAGGGGGTCAGGGTCACCCCAGCTTTGCTGGGATTCCCCCCTGATCCCCCCTCCCAAACTCCTTCCCCACCAGAATGGTCCAAAGCAAAGGGAAAAAGGAGCAGGGAAGAACCAGGAAGGAGGAGGAGGAATGGGAAGTTGGAATAAAATTAAAATTATGAGGTTAAAACAATCCAGGGGATGATGATGATGATGATGGAGAGGAAAAACCCAGGGAATGAAGAAGGAAGAACAAGAACAACAGGAACATAAGGAAGAGGATAAGACACAAAAATCTCTGAGAGAGATGAGGAAGGTGAGAGAAACTCAGAGAAGGAGGAGGAGCACGGAGAGGATGAGGAGGAGCACGGAGAGGATGAGGAGGAGCACGGAGAGGATGAGGAGGAGGGCGCTGAGGCCGAAGCTCACCACGGCAGTCAGGGCAGAGCCAGCGGCAGCGGCGCTGGGGGGGCAGGGACACCCCCGGGAAGAGGCTCTGGCAGCCAGCACACAGCCTGCAGAGCAGAGGGCAGCATTTTTGTGGGGGGCCAGGGGGACCCCAACACCCCCACTGCCCCCCAGAACCCCCCTGAGGGAACCCCCCCCCCCCTCAGAATTTCTCCCCAGGGCTCCTCCAAATTCCCCCCAGGGACCCCAATCCCTCCCTCTTGGGGTCACCCCCCGCTCCTGGGACCCCCTCCCCACACTAAGAGTTCCAGGGCACCCCCACCCCCACCCCCGGAGGACCCCCAGGGACCCCCCCCCATCCCCCACTCACGCCACCACCCCATCCTGGGGGGGCTCCAGGGGCGGCCGCTTCCGGGTCCGGCGATGGGGGGGCTCCGGCAGGGGCGTGGCCACAGATGGAGAGGGCGTGGCCTGGATGGGGATGGGCAGGGCCTGAACTGATGAGGGTGGGGCCTTCTCGGTCTCAGCCCCGCCCACCTCCACTTCCACCTCCACCTCCTCCTCCTCCTTTTTGAAGATTTTGGGGGGCTCTGGGAGGGGCCCGGCGGGCAGGTGCCATTTTGGGCTCTTCCTGGTCTGAAAGGCACAAAAAGGGGCCACTTCAAAACCCCCATAAAACCCCCATTTACTGTTCCTCCCCAGTTTAAAGACCCCATGTTCCTCCCCTTCTCCAATTTAGGTTCTCCTCAACTTCATTTGGAGGAGCTTCTTCTACCCAATCTTTTTATTCCACCCCTAATTCCTTTCTAGTTATGGGGCTCCCCCCCAAGGAGAACTCCAGGTTTCCCTCCCCGAGGTTTTTTGGGATTTTTGTGCCCCCTCCCGTGGTTTTTTAGGGTCCCATACTCCATACCCGGGTGGGGCCAGGTCGCTGCTGCCCCGATTTGAAGTCGAAGTTGCTGAGGTCGTGCCCGGGGCCCAGGAACCGGCGCAGCTCGATCTTACTGCGGAACTTCTGCCCTGTGGGGCTGCCGGGGATTGTGGTCAGATGGGCCCCAAAATCCCCAGGAACAGCCCCAAAACCCCAGGGGAACCGCTGAGACTGGGGGAGCCACCAAATGCCAAAGGGAGATTGGGAAAGGGGGACCCAAAACTCTCAAAGAGGACCCACCGAGCCCTAAAATAGCCTGGAAGAATTGGAGGGGACTGGGAATATTTGGGGAAAGGGGCACTAAGGTGACCCGGGGAAGATGGGAGAGGGGCTCTGAAACACCACCGGGGAGTGGGGGGGAAGCCCCCAAATGGACACGGGATGGGGTCTAGGAGAGAGAAATGGCAGAACCGGCCCCAGCCGCAGTCCCGTGGGGGTGGGAGGGGGGCGTTGGGGGTTTTTGGGGAAGGGCAACCTCTTGTAGTAGGTGTCGCTGCGGCCGCTGGTGGCCCCGGATTTCCGAAAAGCTTCGCGGCGCTGCCAGCCCGGGCCCAGCGCCGGGCACTCGGCCCAGCCCTCCGCCATCCTGCGGGGGGGCTGAGAGCCCCGGGGAGAGGGTGGGGAGGGGGTCACGGCCGGCCCCGAGAGCCCAAACACCCCCCCGGACCCCGCCCCCAAACACAGCCCGGCCCCGCCCCCTCCCCACGTGACTCCATCCTCCCCTCCCCCACCGCCAGGGCCCCCTCCCCTCCCCCACACAAACACAGCTCCGGGTCCGCCCCTGCCCCGCAAGGACACCCCCAAAACTGGCCCGGAGTTCCGCCCCCAACCACAAATACCCTTTAAGCGGTGCCGCCCCCTCATAAACTGCCCCTAAACTGCCGCTTCCCCCTCACAAACCGCCCTCAAACCGCCCCTTCCCCTCACAAACCGCCCCTTCCCCTCACAAACCGCCCTCAAACCGCCCCTTCCCCTCACAAACTGCCCCTTCCCCTCACAAACAGCCACTTTCCCTCAGAAACAGCCCCGCCAAACTGCCCCTCCCCCTCACAAACTGCCCTCAAACCGCCCCTCCCCCTCAGAAACTGCCCCTTCCCCTCACAAACAGCCTCCAAAACTGCCCCTCCCCCTCATAAACTGCCCTCCAAACTGCCCCTCCCCCTCAGAAAC
Organism: Agelaius phoeniceus; assembly: GCF_020745825.1. Lineage (NCBI taxonomy): Eukaryota > Metazoa > Chordata > Aves > Passeriformes > Icteridae > Agelaius > Agelaius phoeniceus. The sequence goes on along the minus strand of NW_026531083.1, from coordinate 84,167 downwards.
AACCCCAAACTGCCCCTCCCCCTCAGAAACTGCCCCAAAACTGCCCCTTTCCCTCACAAACAGCCTCTCCCCCTCACAAACTGCCCCCAAACTCCCCCTCCCTTTCCCAGCCCTCTCCCTCACGCCCCTTCCCCCCGACGAACCCCCCCCCCGAGCCGCCCCCCCTGCCCCCTCACGGCCCGCCCGTCCCCACCGGCCGCGTCTCCCCGCTCGGATCCCTCACGCTCCCCGCTCCTCGCCGAACCCCGCTGCGGTTCCGCACCCCCCTGGCCCCTCACCGTTCCCATCCGCCCCCGCCTGTGGCGCAGCTCTTCCTCTTCCTCCTCCTCTTCCTCCTCCTCTTCCTCCGGCGACGCCGCGAGGCCGCGGGGGGCGGAGGGGGCGGGGCCCCGCGCCGGAAGCGGAAACGCCGGGCGGGAAAAGTAGTGGGCGGGGTCTGTGGGTCACATGATGCGGTGTGGACCAATGAGAAAAGGGAAAACCAGGGAGGGGCGGGGCGATAGGAGACCCATGGGGAGAGGAGGGGCACGTGACAGCGGGCGCGTGACGAGGAGGGGCGGTGCTATGCTAATGAGGCATGGCGCGGGCGTGGCTATGCTAATGAACCCTGAGCGTTTTCCCCGCGCCCATTGGGACCCTTCCCCCCGCCCAGGACCCCACAAAGGACCCCGAACACCACCAGGGACCCCTCCCAGCTTCCCCTTGGATAGCGCTGCCATTTCTGCCTGCCCAGGACCCCCAGAACCCCCCCAAACACCATCAGGGACCCCTCCCAAGCCCCCACAGATGCTGCCCCCATTTTTCCCCCCCGAATCCCCCAAAGGACCCCACACACCACCAGGGACCCCTCCCAGCTTCCCCTTGGATAGTGCTGCCATTTCCCTCTGCCCAAGACCCTCAGGACCCCCCCCAAAGGACCCCAAACACCACCAGGGACCCCTCCCAGCCCCCTCTTGGATAGTGCTCCTATGATCACTCCCACAGAACCCTCAGGACCCCCCCATAAAGAGCCCCCCAAAACCACCTGGGACCCCTCAATCCCCCTCTTGGTTGCTGCTCCCATTTCTATCCCCCCTGCCCCCCAAAGACCCCCCAGTCTCCTCAGGACCCCCTCAGCCACCCCCAAGGCCAGAGAAGGGATCCCCACAGCCTCTGCAGGGTCTGGGGTGGTACCAGAACCCAGAAGCTCCTGAAATTCCCCCAAAAGGCACCCCCAGGATCACAAAGACCCCACAGAAATCCCTCCCTGTATCCCACAAATCCCACCGAGAGCCCAGGGACACCCCCAGACTCCTTTTGCACACCCAGTTTATTTGGGGATGGGGGAGCACCCAGGAACCAGGGGTGGGGGGGATGTGGGGAGGGGTCTGGGGGGGTTTTGGGGCTCCAGGGGCGGTCAGCAGCCCGAGCCAGGCCCTGCTCAGCGGTCCGAGCGCAGGTCCGTGGTCAGGGGGTCGTGCTGGATGGTTTGGTGCAGCATCAGCGCCAGCAGCCCCGCCCGGTTCGTCATGGCCGCCCGCACATTGCGCTCCTGCTCGAACAGCTCGTCCAGCTTGTACCACTGTGGGGACAGTGTGGGGACAGTGTGGGACAGGGACAGTGTGGGACAGGGACAGGGACACAGGGACAGTGACACTGTCCTGCTCGAACAGCTCGTCCAGCTTGTACCACTGTGGGGACAGTGTGGGGACAGTGTGGGACAGGGACAGGGACACACAGCTCGTCCAGCTTGTACCATTGTGGGGACAGGGACAGTGTGGGACAGGGACAGTGTGGGGACACGGACACTGTCCTGCTTGAACAGCTCGTCCAGCTTGTACCACTGCGGGGACAGGGACAGGGACAGGGACAGTGACAATGTGGGGACAGGGACAGGGACACACAGCTCGTCCAGCTTGTACCACTGTGGGGACAGGGACAGTGTGGGGACAGGGACAGGGACAGTGTGGGACAGGGACAGGGACACAGGGACAGTGACACTGTCCTGCTCAAATAGCTTGTCCAGCTTGTACCACTGTGGGGACAGTGTGGGGACAGTGACACACAGCTTGTACCACTGTGGGGACAGGGACAGTGTGGGGACAGGGACAGTGACACACAGCTTGTCCAGCTTGTACCACTGTGGGGACAGGGACAGTGACAGGGACAGCATGGGGACAGGGACACACAGCTCGTCCAGCTTGTACCACTGCAGGAGGGGACAGCGTGGGGACAGTGTGGGGACATGGGACAGCGTGGGGACGATGCCAAGAACAGCATGGGGACAGCACCAGGGACAGTGTGGGGACAGTGACAAGGACAGCATGGGGACAGGGACACAGGACAGTGTGGGGACAGTGACAAGGACAGCATGGGGACAGCACCAGGGACAGTGTGGGGACAGTGACAAGGACAGCATGGGAACAGGGACACAGGACAGTGTGGGGACCATGGGGACCGCATGAGGACAGTGTAACATGGGACAGACACCACGGGGACGTGGAGCAGTGCGGAGATACCAGAACACAGGACAGACACCACGGGGACATGGAGCAGCGTGGGGACACTTTGGGGACACTTTGGGGACACTTTGGGGACGCTGGGCGGTGGCACCCACCACGCGGACGCGCTCCAGGTCCACCTCGGCGCGGCGCAGCTTCTCCCAGCAGTAGTGACGGTGGCACTTGCGCTTGGGGACGCGGCAGAAGTCCCCGGTCAGCTCGAAGACGTCGCGCACCAGAGGGCACCCGCACACCTCATCCGCGGGCACCTGGGCGGGCACGGGGTCAGCGCCGGGCTGGGGACACCCCAGAGCCCCCCCTGCCACCTCCACGGCCACCCTGGGCGTCCTGGGAGTGTCCTGGGCACTGCCCCTGTGCTGTCCCCTCATGTCCACCTTGGTGTCCCCTCATGTCCACCTTGGTGTACTGGGCACTGCCCCACTCCTGTCTCCTCATGCCCATCTTGGTGTCCTGGGAGTGCTCTGGGCACAGATCCCCTAAATTCCACCCCAAAACCTCATTCTGTGCCCACCTTGTGGTCCCTGGAGTGATCAGGGCACAGATTCCCTAAATTCCACCCCAAAATCTCATTCTGTGCCCACCTTGTGGTCCCTGGAGTGATCAGGGCACAGATTCCCTAAATTCCACCCCAAAATCTCATTCTGTGCCCACCTTGTGGTCCCTGGAGTGATCAGGGCACAGATTCCCTAAATTCCACCCCAAAATCTCATTCTGTGCCCACTTTGGGGTCCCGGGAGTGCTCTGGGCACAGATCCCCTGAATTCCACCCCAAAACCTCATTCCGTGCCCACCTTGGGGTCTCAGGACTGTCCTGGGCACTGCCCCTGCCCCACAAAGCCACCCCATGTGCACCTTGGGGTCTCAGGAGTGCTCAGGGCACAGATCCCCTAAAATTCCACTCCAAAACCTCACTCTGTGCCCACTTTGGGATCTCAAGACTGTCCTGGGCACTACCACTACCCCTGTTTTGTCCCCCTGTGCCCACCTTGGGGTCCCGGGAGTGCTCAGGGCACAGATTCCCTAAATTCCACCCCAAAACCTCATTCCGTGCCCAACTTGGGGTCTCAGGACTGTCCTGGGCACTGCCCCTGCCCCACAAAGCCACCCCATGTGCACTTTGGGGTGCCATGAATGCTCTGGGCACAGATCCCCTAAATTCCACCCCAAAACCTCACTCTGTGCCCACTTTGGGGTCCCTGGACTGCTCAGGGCACAGATCCCCTAAATTCCACCCCAAACTCTCACTCTGTGCCCACCTTGGGGTCCCGGGAGTGCTCGGGGCACAGCACCTGCAGCCTCTTGCAGTAGGTTTTGCTCTGGGGGTTGTAAACGTCACAGAACAGCCGGGTAGCCCTGGGGGGGACACAAGAGGTGACACCCCCACCCCAAAAAGCCTGGTCTGGGTGCTCCCCCTCCCTTCCCAGAAGGATTTAGGGGTCTGGGGTCCCCCCAGGCTGCTCCCCCTCCCTTCCCAGGAGGATTTAGGGGTCTGGGGTCCCCCCAGGGTGCTCCCCATCCTTCCCAGGAGGATTTAGGGGTCTGGGGTCCCCCCAGGGTGCTCCCCATCCTTCCCAGGAGGATTTAGGGGTCTGGGGTCCCCCCAGGGTGCTCCCCATCCCTTCCCAGGAGGACTTAGGGGTCTGGGGTCTCCCCTGGGTGCTCCCCATTCTTCCCAGGAGGATTTAAGGGTCTGGGGTCCCCCTTCCCCCCCAGAGCCCCCTCCCCACTCACCCCTCGATGCGGGTGGGGTACATGGACCCGAAGGACGTTTGGCTCTCGTACTGCAATGGGGTTGGGGGGTGTCAAAAGGGGGGGGCAGGGATGGGAACCCTGAGCCCCCTCCCCAAAGCCCTATGGACCCCCAGAGGGACTCCCAGCCCCTCCAGAGCCCCCCTGAGCCCTCCCACAGTTTCCCCATGGAGCCCCCCCAGCCCCTACAGAGTCCCATGGGACCCCACAGAACCCCCAGGCTCTACAGAGCTCCCAGGAGGTCCCTACAGCCCCCACAGACCCTACAGAGACCCCCAAAGTTCCAGAGAGTGCCACGGATGATCCCACAGACCCCATGGGTGATCCCACAAGAGCTTGGAGTGCCACGGATGATCCCACAGATCCCATGGATGATCCCACAGACCCCATGGATGATCCCAAAGGAACCTGGAGTGCCATGGATGATCCCACAGATCCCATGGATGATCCCACAGATCCCAAGAACCAACAGGGGCACACAGACCCCATGGATGATCCCACAGTAGCCCAGAGAGTGCCATGGATGATCCCACAGATCCCAAAGATGATCCCACAGATCCCATGGATGATCCCACAGACCCCATGGATGATCCCACAGACCCCATGGATGATCCCAGAGCAGCCCAGGGAGTGCCATGGATGATCCCAGAGCAGCCCAGGGAGTGCCATGGATGATCCCACAGACCCCATGGATGATCCCACAGGAGCCTGGAGTGCCATGGATGATCCCACAGATGATCCCACAAATCCCATGGACGATCCCAGAGCAGCCCAGGGAGTGCCATGGATGATCCCACAGGTCCCACAGATGATCACAGACAATCCCACAGACCCCATGGATGATCCCACAGACCCCATGGATGATCCCACAGAGCCCATGGATGATCCCACAGGAGCCTGGAGTGCCATGGACGATCCCACAGAGCCCATGGAACCCCCAAGGCACCCAGAGGTGCCCCCGAGCCCGGGCTCACCTTGGCGTAGCAGCGCTCCATGTGCCTCAGGGCCACCTTGGGGTTGATGGGGTGGCCACAGGACACGCAGAAGATCTGCAGGTCCGTGTCCTCACTGTCCCCCTCCGTGCTCTGGGGGGGACAGCGGGGTCAGGGGGTCCCACAGGGGCACCCAGGGATTGGGGGGGACACAAAGTTATGGGGCTCCAGGGGGAACCAGATGCTCCAGGAAGGGGTTTGGGGGGACCCTGCTGTTCATGGGGGACCCAGGACAGGGCTCAGGGGGGACTCAGAGATTTGGGGAAGGCTCAGGGGGGACCCAGAATGGGGAGAATTAAAGGGTTTGGGGGCAACCATGTGTCCACGAAGGACCAAGGGCATCTCAAGAGGGACCCAAAACAGGGAGAATTAAAGGGTTTGGGGGAACCCAGGTGTCCATGAAGGACCAAAGGGCATCTCAAGAGGGATCCAGAATGGGGAAAATTAAAGGGTTTGGGGGGCACCTGGGTGTCCACGAAAGATCAGGGAGCATCTCAAGAGGGACCCAGAATGGGGAGAATTAAAAATTTGGGGGAGACCCAGGTGTCCATGAAGAACCCAAGGGGATCTCAAGAGGGACCCAAAACAGGGAGAATTAAAGGGTTTGGGGGAACCCAGGTGTCCATGAAGGACCAAGGGCATCTCAAGAGGGACCCAAAACAGGGAGAATTAAAGGGTTTGGGGGAACCCAGGTGTCCATGAAGGATCAGGAGGCATCTCAAGAGGGACCCAGAATGGGGAAAATTAAAAATCTGGGGGAGACCCAGATGTCCATGAAGGACCAAGGGCGATCACACGAGGAACCCAAAATGGGTAGAAATAAAGCACTTTTGGGGGTCCCCAGCCCTCCGTGAGCCCCGGGGGTGCCCACCTCCTCGTCCTCGCGGGGCGGGTGCCCCTTGGCGCGGGCGATGAGCCCCTCGAGCTCGTGGAAGCGCCGCTCCATCTCCTGCAGCCGCAGCCGCGCCTGGTGCTGCTCGCGCCGGATGCGCTCCAGCAGCCGCTTGCCGTGCTCCTCCGCCACGCACGGGCTCTGCTGCCACTGCTGGATCCGCTGCGGCAGGATCTCGTAGATCCGGCTGGGATTTGGGGGGGGAAAGGGTTAATGGGGGCTGCAAGATCCCTGGGATCCACTGCTGGATCTGCTGTGGCAGGATCTCGTAGATCCGGCTGGGATTTGGGGGGGAAAGGGTTAATGGCATCTCCGGGATCCCTGGGATCTGCTGCGGCAGGATCTCATAGATCCGGCTGGGATTGGGGTGAGGAAAGGGTTAATGAGGGCTGCAGGATCCCTGGGATCCACTGCTGGATCCGCTGCGGCAGGATCTCGTAGATCCGGCTGGGATTTGGGGGGGAAAGGGTTAATGGGGGCTGCAAGATCCCTGGGATCCACTGCTGGATCCGCTGTGGCAGGATCTCGTAGATCCGGCTGGGATTTGGGGGGGAAAGGGTTAATGAGGGCTGCAGGATCCCTGGGATCCACTGCTGGATCCACTGCTGGATCTGCTGTGGCAGGATCTCGTAGATCTGGCTGGGATTGGGGGGGAAAGGGTTAATGGGGGCACCAGGATCCCTGGGATCCACTGCTGGATTCACTGCTGGATTCACTGCTGGATCCGCTGCAGCAGGATCTCTTAGATCTGGCTGGGATCAGGATCAGGGTGAGGAAAGGGTTAATGGGGACTGCAGGATCCCTGGGATCTGCTGTGGCAGGATCTCGTAGATCTGGCTGGGATTTGGGTGAGGAAAGGGTTAATGGGGGCTGCAGGATCCCTGGGATCCGCTGCGGCAGGATCTCGTAGATCTGGCTGGGATTGGGGGGGAAAGGGTTAATGGCATCTCCGGGATCCCTGGGATCCACGGCTGGATCCACTGCAGCAGGATCTCGTAGATCCAGCTAGGATTTGGGTGAGGAAAGGGTTAATGGGGGCTGCAGGATCCCTGGGATCCACTGCTGGATCCACTGCTGGATCTGCTGGTCTGTACTGGTTTGTACTGGTTTATACTGGTCTACGTCGTTACTAATCTGTACCAGTTTATACTGGTCTATACTGCCTGTACCATTCTGTACCAGTTTATACCAGTCCATACCAGCCTGTCCTGTCCCGCACTGGTTTATACTGGTCTGTACTGGTTTATACTGGTCCGTACTGGGTGGGTACTCACTTGGCAGCCAGTTTGATGCCGCAGGCCTCGCTGCAGTACTTGGAGGGCGGGCGCGCGGGGCGGGTGCAGCCGGGGCCCAGGCACTGGCCCAGCCCCGCGGGGTCGCGGGCGTCGGCGCGCTCGGGGTGCCCGCGGCGCTCGCGGTGCCGCGCCCGCTGCCGGTGCCGCTTGTAGCGCTCCTCCTTCTGCACCAGTAACCCCCAGTTAGAACCAGTAACCTCCCAGTAAAATCCTCGTCACCACCCAGTAACCTCCCAGTAATCACCCAGTAACCTCCCAGTAACCACCACTCATATCCCAGTGCTGCCAGTGCCACGCCTGCTGCTGGTGCCGCTTGTAGCGCTCCTCCTTCTGCACCAGTTAGCACCAGTTAGAACCAGTAACCACACGGTAACATCCTTGTCACCACCCAGTAACATCCCAGTAATCACCCAGTAACCTCCCGGTAACCACCACTCATAGCCCAGCGCTGCCAGTGCCGCGCCCGCTGCTGGTGCTGCTTGTACTGCTCATCCTTCTGCACCAGTAACCCCCAGTTAGAACCAGTAACCACACGGTAACATCCTCGTCACCACCCAGTAACATCCCAGTAATCACCCAGTAACCTCCCAGTAATCACCACTCATAGCCCAGTAACCACCAGAGCCCTCCCAGTGCTGTGCCTGCTGCTGGTACCACTTGTGGCGCTCCTCCTTCTGCACCAGTTAGAACCAGTAACCTCCCAGTAAAATCCTTGTCACCACCCAGTAACCTCCCAGTAATCACCACTCATAGCCCAGTAACCACCAGAGCCCCTCCAGTGCTGCACCCACTGCCAGTGCTGCTTGTAGCACTCCTCCTTCTGCACCAGTTAGCACCAGTAACCTCCCAGTAACCTCCCAGTAACCAGCACTCATAGCCCAGTAACCACCAGAGCCCTCCAGGTACTGTGCCCACTGCTGACACCCTTTGTAGCGCTCCTACTTCTGCACCAGTTAGCACCAGTTAGCACCAGTTAGCACCAGTTAGCACCCAGAACCCTCCCAGTACCTCCCAGCAGCTCCCAGTGCTCATTCCGCCGCTCCTCCTTCCACACCAGTGAGCACCAGTAACCACCCGTCACCACCCAGTAACCACTGCCCGTAACCCAGCAACCGCCCGGAGCCCTCCCAGTAACCCATGGAACCTCCCAGTAACCCCCAGTGGCCCTCCCAGTAAGCTCCCAGTAGCTCCCAGTAAACTCTCACCTTCTTGTCCGACTTCTTCTCGCGGCGTTTGACGTGTTTGACCTTCACGGCGCGTTTGCGCAGGACGGGGTCCAGGAACGGCGCGTCCTCGGCGTCGCTGAGCCAGGGCTGGCAGGACCAGGGACACATGGGGACACGTGGGGGACACACGGGGACGTGTGGGGTGACGTCCCCGATGCGCCTCAGAGCGTGGCCCGTGAAGGGACACGAGGGGACAACGTGGCCTGAGGTGCCTCGGGCGTGTGGGGACGTGCCAGGACACGCTGGGGACACGCAGGGACACGCCTCAGAGTGCCATGGGGACATGTCCTGATGTGCCAGGACACGCTGGGGACACGCCTGACACGCCTCAGAGTGCCATGGGGACATGTCCTGATGTGCCAGGACACGCTGGGGACACGCCTGACACGCCTCAGAGTGCCATGGGGACATGTCCTGATGTGCCAGGACACGCTGGGGACACGCAGGGACACGCCTCAGAGTGCCACGGGGACATGTCCTGATGTGCCAGGACACGCTGGGGACATTTGGGGACACTCCCTGATACACCTGAAGCTCACACAAAACCACCTCTGAACAGCCTAAACCAGGCCTAAACAGCCTAAACCAGGCCTAAACACACTAAACCAGGCCCTGACGTGCAAAATCCTCCCTCAAATCTGCTCCTGTGGTACTTGGGGGGGGATTTGGGATGCCTGGTGGGATTTGGGGTGCCCAGGGGGCAGTTCTGGGGGCCTGAGGAGGTATTTGGGGTGCCTGGAGGGCAGTTTTGGGGTGCTGGGGGCAGTTTTGGGGTCCCAGTGGGGGCACTTTTTGGGGGTCCCGGGGGGGCAGTTTTGGGGGTCCCAGTGGGGGCCGTTTTTGGGGTCCCAGGTGAGGCAGTTTTGGGCTCCTGGTGCAGTTTTGGGGTCCCAGTGGGGGCAGTTTTGGGGGTCCCAGGTGGGGCAGTTTTGGGCTCCTAGTGCAGTTTTGGGGGTGCCGAAGGGGCAGTTTTTGGGGTCCCAGTGGGGGCAGTTTTGGGGTCCCGGGGGGGCAGTTTTGGGCTCCTGGTGCAGTTTTGGGGTGCCAAGGGGGGAGTTTTGGGGGTCCCAGTGGGGGCACTTTTTGGGGTCCCGGGGGGGCAGTTTTTGGGGTCCCGGGGGGGCAGTTTTGGGGTCCCAGGGGGGCAGTTTTGGGGTCCCGGGGGGGCAGTTTTGGGGTCCCAGGGGGGCAGTTTTGGGGTCCCGGGGGGGCAGTTTTTGGGGGGCTCACCAGGCCGTGCTCGTCGAAGGCGCCGGCGCAGAGCTCCTGGTAGAGCCGGGGGTCGAGGGGCAGCTCCTCATCCGAGAGGCTCTCGGGGGGCCCCGGCCCCCCCAGCTGCGCCTTCAGCAGCTCCAGGTCCCCCTCACGCCCCCGGGCCAGCTGGGGGGGGGGGTCAGCACTGCCAGGGACCCCCGGGACCCCCCCCATGGCACCCCTGGGACCCCCCCGGGACACCCCCCATGGCACCCCTGGGACCCCCCATTGCACCCCGGGACCCCCCCAGGGACCCCCCCGGGACCCCCCCCCCTTGTGCTCCTGTGCCAACTGAGGGGGGGTCAGCACTGCCAGGGACCCCCAGGACCCCCCCCATGGCACCCCTAGGGACCCCCCTTGTGCTTCTGTGCCAGCTGAGGGGGGGTCAGCACTGCCAGGGACCCCCCTCATGGCACCCCCATCAATTTGGGGGGGGTCAGCACCCACCAGGGACCCCCTGGGACCCACCAGACACCTCTGGGACCCCCTCATGGCACCCCCAGGACCCCCTTGCACTAATTGGGGGGGGGGGTCAGCACCTTCCTGGGCACCCCCACCCCCTGTACCTGTGAGCCCCCCCCCCCTCACCCCAAGGGCAATGAGGGTTTTGGGGTGCCCCTCCCCCACCAGCCAGGGCTGGCCCCTCCCCCACTCCCTTCTCATGGGGACGGGGGGGGGTCTGGGGTCCCCCCTTTCCCCTCCCCCTGCCCTCTGCCCTCCCCCCCCTCCAGTGCCCCAGGGACTCACCGAGGTGGGGAAGTACTTGTAGGACTCCTGTGGGGACACCGAGGGGACATGTCAGGGACAGGGCAGTGGCACAGGGATGTGGGGACACGGGGACACGGGACAGGGGGACACAGGGACATGGGACACTTGGGGACACAGGATACGGTAACGCAGGGACATGGGGACACAGGACACGGTGGCACAGTGACATGGGACATTTGGGGACACAAGAGATGTTGGGGACACATTGGGGACACACTGACAGAGTGACACACAGACACGGGACGTGAGGACATAGCAAGACAGGGTGACACAGGGACATGGGACAGTTAGGGACACAAAACATCTTGGAGACATGTCAGGGACAAAGGGTGACACAGACACAGGGACACAGGGACATGGGACACTTTGAGACACAAGACACATTGGGGACACATTGGGGACACACTCACAGAGTGACACACAGACACAGGACATGAGAACATAGTGAGACAGGGTGACACAGGCACATGGGACACAAGAGACATTGGGGACATGTTGGGGACACTGTGAGACAGTGACACACGGACAGGGGACATGGGAACACACGGGACATGGGACACTGAGGGACACAGAACACCTTGGGGACACAGGACACCTTGGGGACACCTCAGGGTGACACAGGGACACGCAGCAGTTTGCTGGGGACACGGGGACGCGTCAGGAGCATGACACATCAGGGACGTGGCACGAGGTGACAAAGAGACACAAGGACGCGGCGAGACGGTGACAAAGGATGTGTCACAACACGAGACACAGTGACCAAGGGACACAGGACAGGGACATGGGGACAAAGGAACGCAGCACAAGAAGAAACGCTAACAAGGGACACGGGGCAGGGTGACAAAGGGACACGAGGTGGTGACAGAGCCACGTGACAGGGACACAGTGACAAAGAGCCACGCTGGGGACACACTGAGGCCACCTCAACACCCCCAGCCCTGGTGGGCACCGCGGCCACGCCGAGCACACGCGGGGGACGCCCTAAAGACACACCAAGGACAGGCTGGGGACACGCTGGGGACACGTTGGGGACACGCTCACCCGCGCCCGCAGCTGGCACTGCCGCAGCCGGCACTTCTGGCGGATCTTGTTGGGGCCCCCGAATTTCTTCATGTCCCGGCAGAAGTCGCACTGCCCGCAGTCCTCGGGGCGCCGGCACGCCTCGCACTCGCCACACATGCGGGCCGAGCGCTTGATCTGGGGTTGGGAACCCCGAAAATGGGGTCAGGCACCCCGAAAATGGGGTCAGGTACACCAAAAATGGGGTCAGGCAGCCCAAAAATGGGGTCAGGCACACCAAAAATGGGGTCAGACAGCCCAAATCCCCACCAGGGACACCCCTGCCTCACACTCGCCACAGACGCGGGCTGAGGGCTTGATCTGGGGTTGGGAGCCCCGAAAATGGGGTCAGGAACCCCAAAAATGGGGTCAGGTACACCAAAAATGGGGTCAGGCAGCCCAAAAACGGGGTCAGGCACACCAAAAATGGGGTCAGGTACACCGAAAATGGGGTCAGGCACACCAAAAATGGGGTCAGGCACCGCGAAAATGGGGTCAGGCACACCAAAAATGGGGTCAGGTACACCAAAAATGGGGTCAGACAGCCCAAATCCCCACCAGGGACACCCCTGCCTCACACTCGCCACACATGCGGGCCGAGCGCTTGATCTGGGGTTGGGAACCCCGAAAATGGGGTCAGGAACCCCAAAAAATGGGTCAGGTACACCGAAAATGGGGTCAGGTACACCAAAAACGGGGTCAGACAGCCCAAAAATGGGGTCAGGCACCCCAAAAATGGGGTCAGACAGCCCAAATCCCCACCAGGGACACCCCTGCCTCGCACTCGCCACACAATGCGGGCCGAGCGCTTGATCTGGGGTCAGGCACCCTGAAAACGGGGTCAGGAACCCCAAAAATGGGTCAGGTACACCAAAAACGGGGTCAGGCAACCCGAAAAATGGGTCAGGCACCCAAAAATGGCGTCAGGCACCCCTAAACACAGCCAGGGACACCCCAAAACCCAACCCGGGCAGGGGTCCCAGGCACCCAGCAAGGATCAGATCCCCGAATCTCCCCCAAAGCACCCCCAAGCCCCCTGGTGCCCCCCAAATCCTCATCCCAGGGCACTCAGGCACCTCCCAGCCTCCCCCCAGAATTGGGGTGTCCCCCTTTGTGGGGTCCCCACCCCCTGACCCCCCCAGAGCCCACCTTGGCAGCCCGGCCCTGCTCCAGCTCCTGCCCCTTGGCCCCCTCGTGCTCCTTCTCGCGCCACTTCTTGTGCCGGTACCGGATCTCCAGGGATGGGTCCTTCTCTGAGGGGGGGTCACAGAGGGGTCAGGGGGGTCCACCACCGGGGAAACCCCAAAAACGGGGTCAGGCACCCCAAAAACGGGGTCAGGCACCCCAAATCCCACCAGGAACACCCCAAATCCCACCAGGGACACCCCAAATCCCACCAGGGACTCCCCTGCCTGACATACATTGAACATGCAGGGCTGAGCACTTGATCTGATGTCAGATACCCCAAAAACAGGGTGAGGCACCCCAAAAACGGGGTCAGGCACCCCAAATTCCACCAGGAATACCCCAAATCCCACCAGGAACACCCCAAATCCCTCCAGGGACACCCCTGCCTTACATACACTGAACATGGGGGCTGAGCACTTTTGCCCCCCAAATCCCTCCCAGAGCCCCTCCAAGCCCCCCAGAGCCCCTGCAGAGCCCCCCAAAGCCCTCCCAGAGCCCCTCAAAGTCCCTCCAAGCCCCCCCAGAGCCCCCCAAAGCCCTCCCAGAGCCCCCCAAAGCTCTCCCAGAGCCCCCCAAAGCCCTCCCAGAACCCCCCAAAGCCCTCCCAGAACCACCCAAAGCCCTCCCAGAGCCCCCAAAGCCCTCCCAGAGCCCCCCCAAGCCCTCCCAGAGCCCCCCAAAGCCCTCCCAGAGCCCTCCAAGCTCTCCCAGAGCCCCCCAAAGCTCTCCCAGAGCCCCCAGCCCCTCTCACCGTGGCACGGGCACTCCCGGGTGGCTCCACCAAAGCCCTCCCAGAGCCCCTCTAAGCCCCCTGGAGCCCCCAGCCCCTCTCACTGCAGCATTGCCACTCCTGGCTGGCCCCCTTGAGCCCCTGCAGAACCCCCCAAGCCCTCCCAGATCCCCCCAAAGCCCTCCCAGAGCACCCCAAAGCTCTCCCAGAGCCCCCCCAAGCCCTCCCAGAGCCCCCCCAAAGCTCTCCCAGAGGCCCCCAAAGCTCTCCCAGAGCCCCCCAAAGCCCTCCCAGAGCCCCCCCAAAGCTCTCCCAGAGCCCCCCAAAGCCCTCCCAGAGCCCTCCAAGCTCTCCCAGAGCCCCCAGCCCCTCTCACCGTGGCACGGGCACTCCCGGGTGGCTCCACCAAAGCCCTCCCAGAACCCCTCTAAGCCCCCTGGAGCCCCCAGCCCCTCTCACCGCAGCACTGCCACTCCTGGCTGGCCCCCTTGAGCCCCTGCAGAACCCCCCAAAGCCCTCCCAGAGCCCCCCAAAGCTCTCCCAGAGCCCCCCAAGCCCTCCCAGAGCCCCCCAAAGCTCTCCCAGAGCCCCCCAAAGCCCTCCCAGAGTCCCCCAAGCTCTCCCAGAGCCCCCCAAAGCCCTCCCAGAACCCCCCAAAGCCCTCCCAGAGCCCCCCAAAGCCCTCCCAGAGCCCTCCAAGCTCTCCCAGAGCCCCCCAAGCTCTCCCAGAGCCCCCAGCCCCTCTCACCGTGGCACGGGCACTCCCGGGTGGCTCCACCAAAGCCCTCCCAGAGCCCCTCTAAGCCCCCTGGAGCCCCCCAGCCCCTCTCACCGCAGCACTGCCACTCCTGGCTGGCCCCCTTGAGCCCCTGCAGAACCCCCCAAAGCTCTCTGGAGCCCCCCCAAAGCTCTCCCAGAGAGCCCCAAAGCCCTCCCAGAGGCCCCCAAAGCCCTCCCAGAGCCCCCCAAAGCTCTCCCAGAGCGCCGCAAAGCTCTCCCAGAGCGCCCCAAAGCCCTCCCAGAGGCCCCCAAAGCCCTCCCAAAGCCCTCCCAGAGCCCCTCAGAGCCCTCCCAGAGCCCCCCAAAGCCCTTCCAGAGTCCCCAGCCCCTCTCACCGCGGCACTGCCGGCAGTACCACTCGCGGATGGCCTTGGCCATGCGCTCGGTGATGTTGATGCAGTCCCCATGGAACCACTCGTTGCAGTTGTCGCAGCCGCTGTGGGACGGGGGTGACACCGAGACCCTCAGCTGGGCACCCCCAAAGACCCCCCCGGGGGGACCCTGAACCCCTCCCCGCTTCAAGGGATCCCCTCCAACACCCCCCGGGGCCAAGACAAGCTGGGACCCCCCCCAAATCCCACCCTGAGAGGCACCTGGGACCCTCAGCCCTGTGTCCCCCCCTGCTGCTGCCCCCTCAGATTTGCTGCAACCCCCCCAGACCCTCTCCCACATCCTGAAGCACTTGGGGACCCTGCTCCCCCCATTCCCCCAAATATCCTGAAGCAGCTGGGGACCCTCCAGACCCTCCCTCACATCATGAAGCACCTGCAGACCCCACTCCTCCCAATTCTCCTCATATCCTGAAGTAGTTACAGACCCCCCAGACCCTCCTTCGTATCCTGAAGCACTTGGGGACCCCCGAGACTGCCCCTCACATCCTCAAACACCTGCAGACCCCACTCCTCCCCGTTCTCCTCATATCCTGAAGTAGTTACGGACCCCCCAGACCCCTCCTCATATCATGAAGCACCTGCAGACCCCACTCCCCCCCGTTCCCCTCACATCATGAAGCACCTGTGGACCCCCCCAGACCGCCCCTCACATCCTGAAGCAGCTGAGGAACCCCCAGACCCTCCCTCATATCCTGAAGCACTTGGAGATCCCTGAGACCCTCCCCTCACATCCTGAACACCTGCAGACCCCACTCCTCCCCGTTCCCCTCATATCCTGAAGTAGTTACAGACCACCCAGACCGCCCCTCATATCCTGAAGCAGTTGAGGACCCCCGACAACCTCCCCTCACATCCTGAAGCACCTGCAGACCCCACTCCTCCCCGTTCCCCTCATATCCTGAAGTAGTTACGGAGCCCCCAGAGCCCCCCCTCACATCATGAAGCAGTTGGGGACCACCTCAGACCCCTTCTCACATCCTGAAGCACCTGCAGACCCCACTCCCCCCCGTTCCCCTCACATCATGAAGCAGTTGATGTCCGGCTTGCGGCACACGCAATAAACCGGCGCGTTCTCCTCCCCGCCCGGGGCCGCCTCCGCGTCCGAGAATTCGCTGTCCTGAGGGGGTAACGCCGGGGGGTGTCAGGGCCTGGGGGGGTCCCCCAGACACCGCAGCCCCCCTGAGACCCCCACACACCCCTGGCTCCCCCCTCCCACCATCGCTGCCGCCGCCTCCGAGGGACGCTCCCGGCTAGGCCCAACCGCGGCCGGAAGCGGGGGCGTGTCCGACTTCCGCTTCCTGATAGGGGCGCGCCCGCCCACAGCATGGCGGCTGCCAGGAGAGCAATGGCGGCGGCCATAGGGGGCTGCCATGTGTGGGGGAAGTGTCACCCGCGGTCGCAAAGAGACGCCTGAGAGACAGCAGTGGTGGCAGAACGTTTATTGGGGACATGGGGGACATCGGGATGTGAGGGGACATGGGAGACATCGGGATGTGAGGGGACATGGGAGACATTGGGGGGACATGGGGGACACATGGGGACCTGAGGGGACACGGGGGATATGGTGGGGAGGACAACAGGGAATGGGGGACATGAGAACATGGCAGGACGCAGGTGGCCCGCACGTGACACACGGAGGTGTCACACAGGTGCCACAGGTATCCCACGGGGTGTGTCCATCTCGTCCCCTGTCACTCTGGGCGAGCCTCCTGGGAGTGCTGCAGCTGCTGCAGCTCCTCTGCCAACCTGGGGGCGGGGCCAGAGAAGGGGTGGGGCCAGAGGTGGGCAGGCCCCAGGTGACAGAGCCACACCTGTCCTACACACCTGTCCCACACCTGTCCCCAGGAATCACATCCCTGTCCTGAGAGGGTCACACACCCATCCTTAGGGGTCACACACCTGTCCCAGGGGTGACACACCTGTCCCCAGGATGTCACACACCCATCCCAGCAGGTCACACACCTGCCCCAGGTGTCACACACCTGTCCCAGGTGTCACACACCTGTCACGGCGTTGCAGGCTCAGCTGCTGCCGGCCCAGCTCCACCTCCAGCTGTCGCTCCGCCCACTCCTGCTCCTGCTGCACCAATCGCCTGCAAGAATGCGGATTGGGGGGGTGGGGACAGGCTCCAAGTGGGCGGGGTCACCTCTGAGGGGGCGGGGCCAGAGCTGGGCACTCACCAGAGCACAGCCCCCTCTGGGCCCAGCTGCTCCTCGGTGTTCATCACACGGCGCTCTGGGCAAGGGGGGGACATTGGTCAGCCCGAGGGGACACACCTGGGTTTGGGGGGGCTCAGGTGTCCAGGGGGGTCACTCAGGGGCTTGTGGGAGAGGGGTTCAGGGTCAGTCAGGAGCTCAGGAGGTCACTCAGGTGTTGGCACTGAGGTGTTCAAGGGTGTCCCTCAGGTGCCCAGAGGTGTCACAGGGGTCATTCAGGTGTCAGCAGGGACACTCAGGTGCTCGAGGGGGGTCCTGGGGGGGTCACTCAGGTGTCAGGGGCTCACCCAAGCTCAGCCACTTCTCCTTCATCTTCTCCAGCTTCACCAGTTCAGCCTTCAGGTGGGCTGGAGCCTGTGGGGGGACAGGGGGGAGGGCGTGATCCTGGGGTGTGCCAGGGCACCCAGGTGTGTGTGGGACCCACAGGTGTGTGTGGGACTTCCAGGTGTGTCAGGGACCCCAGCCCAGGCCTCACGTGAGTGACACGCAGGTGCTTGAGCTCCTCCATGATGGCCTCGAGCTGCTGGCAGTGCTGCCACCTGGGAGTGAGGGGACACAGGGGGGTGACACGGTGGTCACATGACCTGTGTGGGTCACCTGGTGCCACCCCTGGCCCACCTGTGTCCCCCAGCCCCACCTCTGTTCCCGGCGCAGGTTTTTCAGCTGCTCCCACTGCTGCTTTGTCCCTTCCAGGTCCTGCTGCTGCTCCAGGCAGAGCCCACAGTGCCTGTGGGGGGGTCAGGGGGCACCAGGTGTGCTTGGGGAGGGGGTCAGAGGTCATGTGGGCACAGGTGAGGTTGGGGAGGGTCACAGGTGTCCCCACTCACCTCTGACCTTTGGCCTCCACCTCCTTCCCTTGCAGCTGTGCTCTCCGCAGTGACTCTTTGGGGGGGGGTCAGGGGGTCACAGGGGTCAGGGGGTCACAGGGGCCAAGGGGGTCCCTCTGTGAGAGGGTCCCACCCCTTCTGGGGGAGTCAGGAGGGGCCACAAGGGTCAGGGAATCATGGGGGTCAAGGGGGTCAGAGGTTCAGGGGGCATCAGGGGAGGTTTTTGGGGGGGGCCCAAAGACCCCAGGACCCCCCCAGGCTCACCCTGCACCTGCTGCCAGGTCCTCTCCAGTGCCTCCTTTTGCTGCTGCACTGTGGGGAGGGGGAAACGAGCTCAGAGCCCTCTGTCCCCACAAACCCCTCAGGGTCCCTACCCACCACCCAGCGACCCCACAAACCCCTCTCTGTGTGTCCCCAGCCCTCTCTGAGTCCCCCTCCAGAACCCTCAGGGACCCCCAAACCTCTGTGTCCCCCTCCAGAACCCTTAGGGATCCCCCAAACCTCTCAGTGTCCCCCCCAGGTGACCCACGCTGCTCCAGTTCCTGGCGCAACTCCTCACTGCAGTCCTGTGCCTTCACCAGCTCCTCTGTTGTGGCCTCACGGACTGTGGGACACGGTGGGATGGACAGAGGGACACAGGGGGACATGGCAGTCACATGAGGGAGCACAGGAGGACATGTGGGACGTGGAACGCGGGGGAACACAGGGCTCCTCACACTCACCTTTCTTCAGGCTGTGCGCCTGCCTCAGCAGCACCTCCAGCTGTGGGGTCCCCCCAGAGGGACCTGAGGGGGGAACTGGGCAGGACACAGGGCCACTGCCTCTCTTGGGGACACTTGGGACCGCCTTGTCCCTGGGGCGGGGGGACACTGGGACACACGGTGGTCTTGGGGGGTCTTGGCCATAGAACCCCTCACTGCGTGGGTCCAGGTCCATCACTGCAGCCTGGAGGGACACGGTGGGGACATAGGGGTACATGGAGGATGATGATGGTGGGCAGTGGCTTGTCCCCTCCTGTCACCTTGTCATCCTCTTCATTCCCCTTTTTCCACCCTCAGCCCCACATTTTCTGTCTCATTTCACCATTTTCTCCCTCCTTATCTCTTTCCTCTAGGGTTCCTCCCATTCCTGTCACCTGCTTCCTCCAGTTCCTGCAGCCTCTGTCCCTTCCATTTCTGCCCCTCATTTCCCCCTCAGTCCTTTCACCTCTTGGCTCCATTTTCAGTCACCAACACCCTCTTTTTACACTTTTCTGTCTTGTGTCCTTACACTTTGTCCATTTTCATCCCCCATTTCCCTTCACCTTCTTTCTACAGCTTTCTCAGCTCCTGTCCTTCCCATTCTCTCAGGTTTTTCCCTCTTCTTCCCCTCACATTTTCCCACCCTTTTCCCCCTCACGTTTTCCTGCTCTTTTCCCCTCATGTTTTCCTACCTTTTCCCCTCATGTTTTCCTGCTCTTTTCCCCTCATGTTTTCCTACCTTTTCCCCTCATGTTTTCCTGCCCTTTTCCCCTCACGTTTTCCCGCCCTTTTCCCCTCACGTTTTCCCGCCCATTCCCCCTCACGTTTTCCCGCCCTTTTCTCCTCACATTTTCTTGCCCCTTTCCCCTCACATTTTCTACTTTTTTCCCTAATTTCTCCCTAATTTTTCCCACCCTTCCCCCTCATGTTTTCCTGCCTTTTGCCCCTCACATTTTCATGCCATTTCCCTTCTATTTTTCCACCTTTCCCCTCACATTTCCCCAGCTTTTTTCCTCTCACATTTTTCCACCTCTCCCCCTCAGAACTTCCCGTCATTTTCCATCCACTCCTTGCCCTAATTTTTGTCCCCTTTTCCAGCTGTTTCTGTCCCTTCCTGATATCATTTTCTGTCCCCTTTTCACCCCCAATCTGTCACTTCTTCCAGCATATCCTCTTCCCTTTTTCTGCTCCCTTTCCTGTCTATTTTTGCTCTCCATTTCTTGTCACCTCTTCCAGCCTTTCCTGTCACATTTTCCCACTGATTTCTGTCTCCTCACCCCTCTCTTTCCTGCCCCATTTCCCCTCTTTTTTGCCTGCTCTTACCCACCTTTTCTTTAAGGTTTTCTCCCCATTTTCCCTCCCGCATTCCTCTCATTTTCAGTTCCCTTTTCCCCTTTCTCTGTCGCTGTTCTCATCTCCTCTCCCCCCTTCCCTATCCCCTCACCCCTCAGGATGTCTCCCCTGTCCTCTCACCCCTCAGGCCATGTCCCCTGATCCCCTCACCCCTCAGGATGTCCCCTGTCCTCTCACCCCTCAGGCCATGTCCCCCGATCCCCTCACCCCTCAGGATGTCCCCTGTCCCCTCACCCCTCAGGCTGTGTCCAAGCCATCCCTTCACCCCTCAGGATGTCCCCTGTCCCCTCACCCCTCAGGCCATGTCCCTGCCATCCCCTCACCCCTCAGGCCGTGTCCCCTGATCCCCTCACCCCCTCAGGCCATGTCCCCCCATACCCTCACCCCTCAGGATGTCCCCTGACCCCTCAGAATGTCCCCTCACCCTTCAGGCCATGTCCCCTCATCCCCTCATCCCTCAAGATGTCCCCTCATCCCCTAAAGATGTGCCCTCATCTCCTCACCCCTCAGGCCGTGTCCCCTGATCCCCTCACCCCTCAGGCCGTGTCCCCCAATCCCCTCACCCCTCAGGATGTCCCCTGACCCCTCAGGATGTCCCCTCACCCCTCAGGCCGTGTCCCCTCATCCTCTCACCCCTCAGGATGTCCCTGCCATCCCCTGACCCCTCAGGATGTCCCCTCACCCCTCAGGATGTCCCTGCCATCCCCTGACCCCTTAGGCCATGCCCCCTGACCCCTCAGGAAGTCCCCTCACCCCTCAGGCCATGTCCCCCCATCACCTCACCCCTCAGGCCATGTCCCTGCTATCCCCTCATCCCTCAGGATGTCCCCTCACCCCTCAGGCCGTGTCCCCTGTCCCCCCAGTCCCCCCGGAGTCAGGACTCTCCCCGGGCTCTCAGTGTTTATTGTCAGCCCTCGGGCTCGGGCCCCTCGGGGCGCGCGGGCGCGGCGCAGAACGGCGCCGGGTAGCGGATGAACAGCCAGTCCTCCTCCTTCTTGAGCCAGCGCAGCAGCTTGGTCAGCACGGCGATGGCGCCCGCCTTCGTCACCAGCGGGCTGAAGCAGCTGTACAGCTCGAATTTACTGGTCACCTGTGGGAACCCATGCCTGTTAATTGTGGGATTTACTGATGGCACTGCCAGTGAAAATCTTGTTAATTTGGGGATTTACTGACAGCACTGACACCCAAGCATTCTGTTAACTGTGGGATTTACTGATGGCACTGCCAGTGAAAATCTTGATTATTGTGGGAATCTACTGATGGCATTGCCAGTGAAAATCCTGTTAATTTTGGGATCTACTGACAGCATTGCCAGTGAGCATCCCATTAATTGTGGGATTTAGTGACAGCACCACCAGGGAACATCCTGTTAACTATGGGATCTACTGATGGCACTGCCAGTAAGTATTAGTATTCCCTTAATTGTGGGATTTACTGATGGCACTGACACTGAGCATCCCATTAACTGTGGGATTTACTGATGGCACTGACACTGAGCATCCCATTAATTGTGGGATCTACCGATGACACTGCAACCTGTTAACTGTGGGATCTACTGACAACACCGCTAAGGAACATCCCACTAACTGTGGGATCTACTGATGGCATTGCCAGTGAGCATCCCATTAACTGCAGGATTTACTGACACCACCAGTGAGAATCCCATTAACTGCGGCACCTACTGATGACACCATGTCCCATTAACTGTGGGACTCACTGATGACACCACATCCCTTTAACTGCAGGATCTACCGACAGCACCACCAGCCAGTGACCCCCACTAACTCTGGAATCTTCTCAGGAAAGCACCAACAGGTGCTGCTGCCTCTGGGCCCTGCTGAGGGCTCCTTCCCCGCGGCTCACCCAGGCCAGCAGCGTTTCCTTCTCGGCCACGTGGTAGAGCAGGCGCAGGGGCCGGTGTGGGCTGTGCACGCGGCTGTGCAGGTAGTGGTACAGGTCGAAGAGCCGGTGCTGCTCCTCCTCGCTGGTGTAGGGCTCCTCCAGCTCGGGGCTGCGGCCAGTGAGGGAGGGGGGACACAGGCGTCAGGTGAAGGTCAGGGCCACTCCCACCCCCCCAATTCTGGCGTGTCCCCCCCCCATCCGCGCACCTGGTGAACTGCGGCAGCTGCTGCATCTCCTCCGGCCCTTCCAAGGGTTTGTAGAGGAAGTGCCGGAGCTCGGGGGCGCCGGGACGGGACGGGCCGTACCCCGCTCCCCCTCGCACGGCCGCCGCCAGCTCGGCCAGCCAGCCCTGCGCCCGCAGCGTGTCCTCCAGCTGCCTCCGGCACGCAGCCGCCGCGTAGAATCCCTCTCGCTCCGTGGACAGCAGGATCAGCGTCACACCCTCCTCCTCCTCCTCGCCCAGCCGCGCCGCGTACGCATAGAAATACCCATCGGGGTTGAAGCGTGGCAAGCACACGGGGGTCCACACCTCGCCCGCCCCCGCGCCCGCCCCGCCGCCCAGCAGGTTGAGCAGCAGGTGGAGGTCGCTGGCGCAGAGCCGCCCGCCCTCGGCCAGCGCCCGCTGCCGCGCCGCCGTCACCAGGCGGCCCCGGGCCGCCAGCACGGCCAGGGCGGGCGCGGGGCGGGCGGCGGCGGCGGCGCGGCGCAGGGCCCCGGACACGGCGCGGCGGAGCCCCCCGGGCAGGGGCAGGCAGCGAGCGGCCCCCAGCAGCAGCCGCCCGTCGGCCGCGGCCCCGCAGAGCAGCCGGTCCAGCACGGCCTCGGCGCCCGCCAGCAGCCGGCGAAGGTCGAAGCCGCGGCGTCGGGCGAAGACTCGGGCGATGCCCCCGCGGGTCAGCAGCGACAGGATCTGCTCGTGAACGAAGGCCAGCTCCCGCCGCAGCTGCGCCGCCGACTGCCGTGTGCGGGACACCGACACCAGCAGCAGCGGGCCCCGCTGCTCGAACACCAGCGTGCGGTCCTCTGCGGGGGAGAGAGGGGACACGGCGGTCACACGGGGCGGGGGGACACGGAGGGTTTGGGGGTAGCCAGATGTACCTGGACATTGTGGGGTGTGGTGTTTCTGGAGAGTGGCTGTAGCAAGGCAGGGTTTTTAGGGGGGTGGCAGGAGCCAGGAAGGGGTTTGGGGGGGTAGAGAGTTTTGGGGGGCTGGTTGTACCTGGGCAGGCTGATTCGGTAGATTCAGCTGTACCTGCGAGAGGTGGTTTTGGGGCTGGGATGTTGTGTTTGGAGGGGGCTGTTTGGAGCAGGGATGGCCGTACCTGTGGGGGCTGTTTCGGGGCTACCTGGGGGTGGTGCTATGCAGGTTTGGGGTTACCCACAGGTCTGTGTAAATCTGGGGATTCTGTGTCCACTCCCCGCTGGCCCCGTACCGGAGCAGATGGCCCGGATGGCATTGCCGCCGCTCTGGATGAAGGACACAAGGGCCATCATCACACCCATGGTGGCCGCCAGCGCCTCCTCGTTGCCGTGCCGGGAGTAGATCGGCTTCCCGGCCTCGCTGAGCACGAACACGTGTTTGCGCCGCGCTCGCCAGCCCGCGGCCGCCACGTCCTCGTCTGCACCGCGCCGCCCGCCCGGCGCCGATGTGGCTGCCGCTGCCGTCACCGCCGCCGTCACCTCCTCCTCTTCCTCACCGGGGTGACACACCGGGGACGTCACTGCTGCCGTCACCTCCTCCTCTTCCTCCTCACGGTGACACTCTGGGGATGTCACTGCTGCCGTCACCTCCTCTTCACTGGGGTGACACCCTGGGGATGTCACCGCTGTTGTCACCTCCTCTTCATCCCCTACAGGAGGATGTGCTGGGGATGTTGCGTCCATGGTCATCTCCTCCTCACTGGGTTGAATGCCTGGGGATGTCACTGCTGCTGTCCCTGCTGTGGTCACCTCCTCCTCCTCATCCCCAAGTGGGGGACACCCCAGGGATGTCCCTGCTGTGGTCACCTCCTCCTCCTCCTCACTGGGATGACAGCCCTGGGACGTTGTGGCTGCTTCTGCTGTCACTGCTGCCATCACATCCTCATCCCTGCCACACGGCCCACCTTGGGATGCCATGGCCACTGCCACCTCCTCCTCCTCCTTCTCACTGGGATGGCACTTCAGGGACGCTGTGGCTGTCACCACTGCTGCCACCTCCTTGTCCTCCTCCTCCTCATTCCCAGCAGGGTGACACGCGGATGATGTCACAGCTGCCGCTGCTGTCACATCTTCCTCCTCATCGTCCCCGCTGTGGTGACAGCTTGGGGACGCCGTGTCCACTGTCCTGCCTGGCTCCATCTCTGCCTCACCTGTGACCAGCAGGGGGCGCCGGGGCGGTGCCTGCACACCTGGACAGCCCCGCCCTGCCCCACCCTGCCCTCACCAAGGGTGGGGTCAGAGCTCCTGGGCACCTGTGGGGGAGATGGGGTGGGCTCACCGGGGGCGTGGCTTCAAAGACCACACCCCCACCCCTAATCCACACCTTGTGGCCACACCTCCAGCCCCACCCAGTATGTCCCAGTCCTGGTGGTCTTTGCATATGCCACGCCCACTGACAACAAGCCACGCCCCCGCCGAGCCTCACCCCGGAACACCCCACACGTGCCTCCCAGGCCACGCCCCTAAAGTGAAAGCCACGCCCACACAGCGGAAAGCCACGCCCCAAATAACTTTAGCTCCGCCCCCGGAGCCCCCGGGCCACCCCGCCCCCTCACAAAGCCCCGCCCTCCGGCGAGATCGCCCCCGGGCCGCCCCCTCCCCACTCGGCCCCGCCCTCGTTCAGGCCCCGCCCCCAGCCGTGCCCGCCCCCACTGTCCCCGCCCCCGCGCTGTCCCCGCCCCGCGCGCGCTCACCGGCCGCGCTCCCGCTCCCGCCGCTGCCGCCGCTTCCGGGGCCGCCGCGCCGCGCGCCCCGTGACGTCACCGCGCCGCCGCATCCACCAATCACCGCGCGGCGCGGAGGAAGGGGGCGCGGCCTTCGCGGGCGCACCAATCAGCGACCGCAGGGCGGGGCCTAAGGAGTGACGCCTCTTTTGGCGGGTTCTCCCGCTCCACCCCCTTCCCTCATGACTCTCCGTGACGTCACAAAGGGGCGGGGTCAGAACGCAGCCTCATTGCGGAGGGCGGGGCCAGAGCGATCCCTATAGCGGCTATAGGCGCCTGGCCCCGCCCCCGCAGGGCCATAGGGGACCCCTCAATGTGGGGGGCAACCCTGCGACCCCCCCGGCACGGCCCCATCGCAACTTCAGCGCCTCCCGGGTGAGCCCCGGCAGCCACAGACACACCGGGGCAGCTTTGGGGCACCCCAAAAACTCTATAGACACCCCCGAAGAGCTCTAGGAACACCCCAAAAACTCTATAGGTACCCCCGAAGAGCTCTAGGGCACCCCAAAAACTCTATAGGCACCCCCGAAGAGCTTTAGGGGACCCATGCAGGGACTGTCGGGTCCATAAGGACACCAAAATCTCTACAGAGGCTCTGTGGGGTCTGTTAGAGCCCCCCCAGACTCGCTACAGGGGCAAGAGGGACCCCAAGAAGCCCTAAAGAGCCCCAAAAGAGCCCCTGCAGAGGCTGCAGTGTCTATAGGCACCCCAAGAAGCCCCAAAGAGCCCCTAAAACAGCCCCTGCAGTGTCTATAGAGTCCCTCAGGAGCCCCCCAAAGCGCCACCGGGAATTCCCAGAGGAGCTTTAGGGTCCAGCCCAGGGGCGGGGCTCCAGCCGGGGGCGGGGCTCGGGGGGCACTGAAAACCCCCCAGGTCCCCTCGGTGCCCCACACACCTGAGACCCCCCCCATCCCGGACCCCCATGGCACCTCCACCGCCCCCCGGCCACCTCAGCCTGTCCCGCGGGGTCCAGGTGAGAGAGGGGGGGGACCCCGGTTCTGGGGAGAGCCTGGGGGGCCGCGAGCATCCGGGGCGGGGTGGGGGCACGAGGGCGGCCGCGGCACTTCCTGCCCCCGGAAAGGGGAAGTGAAAGAAGGGACCCGGACGGCCGGGAGGGACCCCAAGAGCTCGGGGGGGAATCCGAGAGGTTGGGGGGACTCGGGAGCTCCGGCCGCCCCAGTTTGGGGTGGCCGCAGGTGACCCTCACCCCTGCATCCTCAGGCCCCCCTGTACCAGGACGCCGTGGCCCGCCGGGCTCTGCGGCCCGCGCTGCTCAGGTGAGTGCTCGCAGCGGGGACAGGTGAGCCAGGCAGCGGGGGACAGGTGACCCGGACAGGTGTCGCCTCCCTCGCCGCCCCTCCAGGAGCGTTTCGGTGCCGGCCGAGCCCCCCGCGCCCCCCGCCATGGACGTCACCTACGCCGTGGTCAACAAGCCCCGCCGGGGGGGCGGGGCCGCGGGGAGAGCCCCCTCCCCTTTTGGAAGAGACCACGCCCCCTTCGGAAGAGACTCCGCCCCCTCGGGCACGTGCTCCCTTCCGGGCAGCCCCGTGCGCCGCCCCTCCCCCAGCCCGGCAGGTGAGTGGGGGGGGTTCGGGGGGGTTTTTGGGGGGCTCAGGGGTCCCCAGGATCGATAATTCTGACCCTGGTCCCCCCCCGCCCCCCAGGCTCCCCCAGACCCTCGGATGGCGCCTACGAGGTTGTGACCCCCCCCCGCGGACACCGGCAGCGGCCCCTGCCTGGGTGAGCATGGGGGTCCCTGGTGTTCTGGGGGGGGGGTCTCAGTGATTGGGAGGGGTTTGGGGGGTCCTGGGGGGACATCAATGTCCAGCCCCCCCTCACTGACCCCCACTCCTCCCCTCAGGGTTTAATTTCCGCATCGGGAAGCCCAAGGGCCCGCGGGACCCCCCGGCTGAGTGGTCCCAGGTGTGAGGGGGGGTCCGGATCCCTGGGCCCCCCCCACACAGAGGAGGGGCTGCAGCAGAACCCGCCTGACCCTTACAGAACCCGATATAGACAAAACCCATTTATTATGGCAAAAAATAAAAACCGATTGTGAGAAACCCAGCCGTGCCTGGGCCGGTCCAGAGGGGTCTCAGCTGCCGAGGTGGTCTCAGGTGTGCAGGTGGGTCCCACCTGGGGGGGTCCTGGGGGGCTCAGGTGGCGCTGAGCAGGCGGCGTTTGGGGGCCGTGGCCGTGTACGGGTGCCAGCGCCACTCCACGTCGGCCGCGTCCCCCTGCTCCAGGGTCCCCAGGCGGATCAGGTAGGCTGGGGGGGAGGACACGGGGAGGGGTTGGTGGGACATTGGGGACATTTTTAAGGTTGTTGGGGACAGCGGGGGACACTCACGCCTCAGCTGGAATCGGGGTCCCACCTCCTCCAGCTCCACCGTGCGCCCCCGGCGCCGGTACACGTGGTTCCTGTGGGGAGGGGGGGGGTCAGAGGGGCCTGAGGGGGGTCTGTCCGTGTTCCCGTGTCCCCCATGTGTCCCCCATGTGTCACCCACCGCACTAAAATGACGTCGTCCTCGTTGGCGAAGGTCACCACGCGGCGGCTGTCGGCACGGGGAACGGGGAACAGGTGCTTCAGGATGGTCCCGACCTAGAGGGGGCACAGGGATGGGGGCAGAGATGGGCTCACCCCACCCCTGGCGCCTCCCGTGTTCCTCCCCGGTGTCCCCATTTCCTCCCCGTGTACCCCCCAGGTGTGCGTCCCCCTTTCCCCTCCTGTCCCCCTATTGTCCCCCCAATGTCCCCAGTGTCCCTCCAGCCTTACCCTTTTCCCCAGCGTGGAGTCCAGGCGCAGCAGCAGCAGGTGGGGGGCGGCCAGCGGGGCCCCCCCGAGCCCCCCGACCTCCTGGCGCAGCACGGCCCCGCTCAGGGTGAAGTGGGCAGTGGGGCCGTGGGGCAGGTGAGACACGGTCAGCCCGTCTGGGGGGGTGGAGCTTGATGAGGACACACCCATAAACAGGCCACACCCCCTTGGGATTAGCCCCACCCACTCCCCTTGTCCCTCAGGTTTTAGGTTTTATGCTTTTCAGATTCTGTGCTGCTTTAATGTGTGGGTCTGAGCTTGATATTAAATGTTGGTGGGCTCTCTGCACAGACAGGACACAAAACAATTCCTTATTCCTTCTCTGGCTGGGGAGCAAGGACAGTGATCAAAATCGCAGGCCCGAGAACATAAAACAATTTGGATTGAAAAGAGAAAAACAAGAAAGATGGAACTTCATAACCTAAAGCCATAATTAGACAATTAACTCCAATATGCAAATGGAGCAGGACTTATAAAAATGAGAGACCCTGGGACCAGTTGTCCGTTTTGTGACCATTTAGGTCCATCTTGGGTTCATTTTGTGATCATTTTGGTTCATTTTGTGACCATTTTGGTTCATCTTGCGTTAATTTTTGTGACCAGTTTGGTTCATCTTGGGTTCATTTTGTGACCATTTTGGTCCATCTTGGGTCCATTTTGTGACCGTGTGGGTCCATCTTGGGTTCATTTTGTGACCAGTTTGGTCCATCTTGGGTTCATTCTGTGACCATGTGGGTCCATCTTGGGTTAATTTTGTGACCATTTTGGTCCATCTTCAGTTCATTTTGTGACCATTTTGGTTCATCTTGGGTTCATTTTGTGACCAGTTTGGTTCATCTTGCATTAATTTTGTGACCACGTGGGTCCATCTTGGGTTCATTTTGTGACCATTTTGGTTCACCTTGGGTTCATTTTGTGCCCAGTCTGCTTCACCTTGGCTGCAGCTCTCGTGCTGCCCAAGCTGCATCCACTGAGAATACCCTTTTAACAAATCCCTACTTTATTATCAATTAACCCAGCCTAGCTCTGTGCTACCTCAGCCTTCCAGGGCACTTCCCCAGGCCCTCCCCTCCCAGCAGAGACCCCAGAAGGCGCCCCCAGCCCCCCCATTTGGCACTGACCGGGCCGCCCGCGGGTCTCGTGCAGCACCAGCAGGTCGGTGACGCCCGCGGCCCGGCACGCCGCCACCAGAGCGCCCAGCTCGGCACGGCCGCGGTTCATGCGGCGAGCCCCGGGCAGCAGCAGGCACAGCTCCTGGGGACAGGGACACGGGGACACGGGGACACGGGGCGGGCTCAGTGACAGCCCTGCCACGCCCTGTTGGTGTCACCCCTTCGCACAGCGTCCCCCCCGCTTGGGACACTGCAGCGTCAACAGGTCCCCCAAATCACCCCCCCCTGTGTTCCCCAAATCACCCAAATCACCCCGTGTCCCCCAAATCACCCCCCTGGTGTCCCCCAAATCACCCCCCCCCTGTGTTCCCCAAATTACATCTCCCATGTCCCCCAAATCACCCCCCTGGTGTCCCCCAAATCACCTCCTCCATGTCCCTCAAATCACCCCCCTCATGTCCCCCCAAATCACCTCTCTCATGTCCCCCAAATCACCCCCTGTGTCCCCCAAATTACGTCTCCCATGTCCCCAAAATTAGCTGTCCCATGTCCCCCCAAATCACCCCCCTCATGTCCCCCAAATCACCCCCCTCATGTCCCCAAAATTACCTCTCCCATGTCCTCCAAATCACCCAAATCACTCCCCTCATGTCCCCCAAATCACCCCGTGTCCCCCAAATTACGTCTCCCATGTCCCCAAAATTAGCTGTCCCATGTCCCCCAAATCATCCCCACCATATCCCCCAAATCACCCCCTGTGTCCCCAAATCACCTCTCCCATGTCCTCCAAATCACTCCCCTCATGTCCCCCAAATCACCCCCTGTGTCCCCCAAATTACCCCCTCATGTCCCACAAATTACCTCTCCCATGTCCCCCAAATCACCGCCCCCTCATTGTCCCCCAAATCACCTCTCCCATGTCCCCAAATCACCCCCCTCATGTCCCCAAAATCACCTCTCCCATGTCCCCCAAATTACCCCGTGTCCCCAAATCACCTCTCCCGTGTCCCCAAATCACCTCCTCCACATCCCCCAAATCACCTCTCCTGTGTCCCCCAAATAACCCCCCTCATGTCCCCCAAATCACCCCCCCATGTCCCCCCAAATTACCCCCTTGTGTCCCCCAAATCCTTGCGTGTCCCCCAAATCACCTCCCCTCTATTCCCTAAATCCTCCCTGAGTCCCCCAAATTACCCGCCAATTACCCCATTACCCCCCCAAATCACCTTCCCCGTGTCCCCAAATCACCTCCTCCATGTCCCCTAAATCATCCCCAACCATTGTCCCCCAAATTACCCCCCCTGTGTCCCCCAAATCACCTCCCCCTGTGTCCCCAAATCATCCCCAACCATGTCCCCCAAATCACGCTGTGTCCCCAAATCACCGCCCCTGTGTCCCCAAATCACCCCCCCATGTCCCCAAGTCTGTGTCCCCCTGTGTCCCCCTAGCACACGGTGACAGTGACACACTCATCCCCTGGCTCCGCCCCTTCACCATTTAAGGGTCACTATGAGCCACGCCCACTTTCAGGCCACACCCACAAAGACTCCTCCCACTCCTGTGGGTTTCACGGCCCAGCATTGGCTCATCCCTAGCACAGCCCTCAAGGGGTGGGGCCAACTAACTCCCTCCACTTTCAAACCACACCCACCCTTGTTCGAGGCCACACCCCCATGGGAGGAGCCACAAGGGGTGGGGTCAGGGTGCTGAGGCTGGGCCACGCCCACCCAAAACTGGCCCCACCCACTCATGAGCCCCACCCAAACAAGCCCCACCCACCCCAGACCACACCCGAATCCAGCCACACCCATCCAGAGCCACACCCGAAACCTGGCCACGCCCACCTTGGCAAAGAGCCGCAGGCGGGCGCTGGGGTCACGTGACGTCGTCACCATCACCTTGGGAGCCTCCAGCCCCGCCCACCTGTACTCGTCATCCTGGCTGTCACCTGTCTCTGGGGGGCGGGGCTTTGTCAGGCCACACCCACCTTCATTCCCAGCCCCACCCAGTGCAGCCACACCCACCCCAGGGTCATTGGGGTCAATCCAGTGATGGTTCTGGGGGGATTTTGGGGATTTAATTTCCAATTTTGGGGGGATTTATG
Source organism: Agelaius phoeniceus (assembly GCF_020745825.1). Taxonomy (NCBI): domain Eukaryota; kingdom Metazoa; phylum Chordata; class Aves; order Passeriformes; family Icteridae; genus Agelaius; species Agelaius phoeniceus. Next base: position 53,351 of record NW_026531083.1, on the reverse strand, counting down.
GCCCAGTGAGGGAGGAACGAGGCCCAGATTTGGGGTACAGCCCAGACTGTGGGTGTTGGTGCAGCCCCACACTCATTTTGGGGTGAATTTAATCTTATCTGTGGAATTTAAACACCCAGAGAATTTGAGGAAACTCTCGAAACTGGAGACAAATTTTTTAAAGTCTTTTTTTGGGCTGCCTCCCTCCTGTCCCTGGATTCCCCTCTCCCCATTTTGGGGTCCAGCTCATTCAAAGGGTCTTGCCTGTCCCCAACCCCTGGGTTTGGAAATTCCAAACTCTTCCAATTTGGGGGTCCCTTTCCCCACCTTTTCCCCCCCGATTTGGGGGTCCCTTTTCCCCTGATTTGAAGGTCCCTCTCCCCATTCCTCCCCCTGATTTTGGGGTCCCTCTTGCCCGATTTGGGGGTCCCTCTCACCCCCTGGTGCCTGGAAGTCGAACTCGAGCTCCTTCTGCAGGGCCAGCGCCTCGTGCCGCAGCTCCGTGGGCAGCAGCCGATTCTCTGGGGGGTGAGGAGAGAAACGGGGGGGGCTCAGGCAGGACCCCCAACCCTCCCAATGCCAATGCCCCAACCCCAAATAACCCCCTGGGCCCCACAGCACCCCCATCTCATCTCTTTAACACCCCCAAATAACCCCTTAAACTCCTCTCTACCGCCCCAGAATTCTCCTCAACTCCTCCAAATCCTCTTTGCCGCCCCCAACTCCTTTTTCACACACCCGGAATCTCCTCTAACACCCCTCAACTCTTCCCAAAACCCCCCCAAATTCTTCCCGGCCCCTCTTCACCCCTCTGGCTGCTTTTTTCCCCCTCCCAGCCCCCTCTCCTCGCCCCCTTCCCGTGCCCCTCCGGTACCGTCCAGCGCCCGCTTCAGGCTCTCCCTTCGCTCCCGCTGCCCGCTGCTGCTGCTGCTCCTTGGCCCGGCGCTGCAGGTACTCCCCGGCGCTCCCGGGCCTGGCGACGCAGCTGCGACACGGGGACACACACGGGGACACACTCAGGTGACACACACAGGTGACACACGGGGGGATGCGGGGAAGGGCCCGGTGAGGGGGATATGGAGGAATGAGAGGATGGCGGGCACTGAGGGGGAGGCATGGAGGGATGTGGGACAGCGGCGACATCGGGGGACATCAGGGGACAGCGCACACAGAGTGAGGGACGCGTGAGGGGAGATACGGAGACACTGGGCGGGGGGGAGGGCCCGCTGTGGGGGCCGGGGAAATGAGAGGTTGGAGGACACGGAGGAGAGGTTTGGGACGTCATGTGGGACACGACAGGGACACGGGGACACGATGAGGACACAGGACCACCGACCCAACCCCCGGCCCCTCACCATGGTCGCGATCGCTCCGCTCCGCGATGCTCCTCACACGCCGGCACCTCCCAGCATCGCCGCCTCCCATTGGCCGAGCGCCGGCGGACCAATGGGAGCGCGCGGTGCTGCCGGAAAGGGGAGGAACCGCTGCGCCCTCACGCAAGATGGCGGCCGGGTCGGCGTCACCCAGCTGAGCTGCCGGCCCCTCATGCAGGCCCCGCCTCCCGGGCTGCGGCGCCCGCTGATTGGTCGAGAAGGTGCCGGGGCGGGCTGGGATTGGACGAGGCGGGGCCGGGCCTGAGGCCGCGGTGAGGGCGGCGATGGACGGTGAGGGAGGGCCGGAGGCTCCGGGGGTCTCTGGGGCTCCCGGGGATGTTTTTAGGGCTCTCCGAGGGTTATGGGGGGGTTTTCAGAAGATCGGGAGCGTTTTGGGGATTCAGGGATCCTGAGGGTTTTTTGAGCGGGTTTTCGGGGGCCCAGAGGAGTCTTGACGGGGTCTCTGAAGGGCCCGGAGGTGTCTGGGGGGGTTCCGGGGACATGGGTGACACTGTGGGGACACCGGGCCGGTCCCTGTGCGGGGCGGTTTTTGGTGGTTCTGGGGGAGCCCCTGGGGTCCCCCCCGGGTGTTGTTTGGGGTCCTGAGCCGTGTCCCCCCACCCCAGGGTCGCTGTTGCTGTCCCTGGACGCGGCCGCGCTGGAGGTGATGGAGGCGCTGGAGCTGCTGCAGCAGCGGCGGGAGCAGCTGGAGCAGCACCTGCGGCAGGTGAGGGGACACAATGGGGGACACTACGGGGACACGCCACCCTTCGCGGGGACACGTGTGAGGAGGTGCCACCTGCCACAGAGACACACCCTGGCGGGTGTCACCCGCTACAGCGATGTGCCAACCACCCAATAGGACACAGCTGGGGACAGTCCCCTGCTGTGGGGACATGGCTGGGGACACACCACCCATCATGGGACATCTTGAGGGGACGTGTCACCCACTGTGGGGACACAAAGGGACACGCCACAATGTCCCGTGTCCCCCCGTGTGACTGTCCCTAATGCCATGTGCCTCTGTCCCATTCAATGTCCCCCCTGTGTCTGTGTAGGGGTGGCTGTCCCTGTGCTGTGTCCCCAATGTCCCTGCAGGGGTGGCTGTCCCCATGCTGTGTCCCCAATGTCCCTGCAGGGGTGGCTGTCCCTGTGCTGTGTCCCTGATGTCCCCAATGTCCCCACAGGGGTGGCTGTCCCTGGCTCAGGCCCGTTACTCTCTGGGATGTCACCGCGTCTCCTCCCTGCAGTACGGGGCCACCATGGTTGCCCCGAGTCCGTGTGTGCCACAGGTGGGGGACAGGGACACTGGGGAGGGGACACTGGGACATTGGGGACACACTCAGGGGGGTGGCAGGGACACAGAGAGGGACACTGGGGACACTCATTGGGGTGACAGGGACATGGGGGGGACAGTGGGACATTGGGAGGGACACTGGGGACACACTGAGGGGGGGTAGCAGTGACACAAGGAGGGACATGGGAACATTGGGGACACACTGAGGGGTGGTGGCAGTGACACAAGGAGGGACATGAGGACATTGGGGAACACACTGAGGAGGGTGGCAGTGACACAGGGAGGGACATGGGGATGGGGACATCAGGGACCCAACCCCAGTGTGGGGAGGTGACACGGGGGTGACATCAATGTCCCCAGTGTGGGGGAAGTTTAGGAGTTCTGGGATGCCCCTGTGGTGGCCGAGTGCCACCCCAGGACATGGTGGTGACGCTGTCCCCACTGTGTCACCCCCAGGCAGGACCCAGAGGGACGCCCCCACTTTGAGGAGGTGCCTGGAACAGGGGGGGACCCCGAGGACCCCGACCCCCCAGCAGGGGGGGGGTGATGGTGAGGGGGGGTTTGGGGGTCCCTTGGGGGGGGTCCCCAGAAGGTCCCCAGTGGGTGTTGGGGACAGACTGGGGGGTCTGGGGATGTCACCCATGGGTGCTGGGGGGGCAAGGGAGGAATTGGGGAGGGGGGAATTTGGGGTGCTGGGGGGGTTCTGAGGGGTCCTGTGGGTGTTTGGGGGGGTTCTGAGGGGTCCTGGGGGTGTTTGAGGGTCCCTCAGTTGTTTTTTTGGGGGGGGTCTCTGACCTTTCTCTCTCCCCCAGGGCTGCGGCAGCGCCGGGGAGCCCCTGAAAAAGGGGGGACCCCCAGCCGCCCCCCCCCAGACCCCCTGGGCTGGTTTGGGGTCCTGGTGCCCCCCAGTCTGAGGCAGGCGCAGGGAAGCTTCCAGAAGGGTGAGGACTGGGTGGGAGGACTGGGAGGGAACTGGGGGGGAACTGGGAGGAACTGGGGGGGAACTGGGAGGAAACTGGGAGGGACTGGGGGGGAAACTGGGAGGGACTGGGAGGAAATGGGAGGGATGGGGGAGAACTGGGAGGGAACTGGGAGGAACTGGGAGGAAATGGGAGGAAATGGGGGGGACTGGGAGGAACTGGGAGGAAATGGAGGTGACTGGGAGGAACTGGGGGGACCCCAAAAACCAGCAAAGGTCCCCAAACCCAGAGGGACCCAAGAACGGGGGGAAAACCCCAAATCTGGGGTGTCCCCAAACGTCGTGGCCCCCGTGACCTCCTCGGTCGCCCTGGTGTCCCCCTGTCCCCAGGGGTGACGCTGGCCGTGGAGGTGGCCGAGCTCCAGGCCACCATGGAGGCGGCGGCCGCCCGGTAACCGGCAGCTCCTGCGGCAGAAACGTCACCTGGATGGGGACAATGGGGACAGCGGGGACAGCCCTGAGCTCCACGGGAAGCCCTGGGGACAGCAAGGACACCGAGGGTGGCAGAGTGACCTCAGTGACTGCGTGAGACGAGGACACGTCTGCAGGTGACGCGTGGGGACACAGGTGACACTGTGAGCCATGGGGACACAGGTGACACGGTGACCTTTCACAGGTGACACTGTGAGCCATGGGGACACAGGTGACACGGTGACCTTTCACAGGTGACACAGCTGCCACCGGTGACACGGAGGACAGCAGCACCTGCCTGTGGGTGACACCAAGTCCCCAAGGCCTGCGGGTGGCACTGAGGTGACACCAGGTGACACTGAGGACTTTGCAGGTGACACCGAGCCCAGCAGGTGACTGAGGGTGGTTCCCCCATGTCCCCACCCCCAATAAAGTCACCCTGGTGCCACCACAGGGTCACACGTTATTGCTGTCTGTGACAGATGTGCCAGTGCCACCATAGCCAATGCCACCACGGAATAATGTGTCACCTCTGTCACATGCTGGCTGTGCCAGTGGCACTGTAGGCTCATTTGTCCCTGCTGTCACATGCCAGCCACAGCAGTGCCATTGTCACTGGTGTCACATGCTGGCCATGCTGGTGGCACCATGGGATCATTTGTCACCACTGTCACATGCCAGCCATGGCAGTACCATTGTCACTGCTGTCACACGCTGGTGGCACCACGGGCTCATTTGTCCCTGCTGTCACATGCCAGCCACAGCAGTGCCATTGTCACTGCTGTCACATGCTGGTGGCACCACGGGCTCATTTGTCCCTGCTGTCACATGCCAGCCACAGCAGTGCCACCATAGGGTCAATTGTCACCTCTGTGCTGTCACATGCCGGCCCTGCCAGCGCCACGTGACTCAGACACGCCCCCTTTTTGCCAAGGTCTATGTTTATTGGGCGGGGCCCTCGCCCCGCCCCCAGACCCCGCCCCCACCCAGGGGGCGGGGCCGACACAACAACGACTATGGGAGAGGGGCGGGGCGTGACGGGGCGTGGCCTGTGCGGGGGGCGTGGCCGGGCGGAGGGGCGGGGCCGGGCGCCCCCTAGCGGATGGTGTAGCGCACGTAGGGCACCTCGATGTCGGCGTCGCTGTCGTCGTTGCAGCACAGCTCGAACACCAGCGCCTTGACGTGGCGGCCCAGCTTCTTCTTGGACACCCGCGTCACGATCTCTGTCATCCTGCGGGGACAGGGGGGACATGGCAGGGACAGGGGACACGGCCTCTGTCATCCTGCGGGGAGAGGGGGGACATGGCAGGGACAGGGGGCACGGCCTCTGTCATCCTGTGGGGACAGGGGGGACATGGCAGGGACAGGGGGCACGGCCTCTGTCGTCCTGTGGGGATGGGACAGGGGACATGGCAGGGACAGGGGGCACAGTCTGTGTCATCCTGCGGGGACAGGGGGGACATGGCAGGGACAGGGGGCACAGTCTGTGTCATCCTGCGGGGACAGGGGACTTGGGGACACGGCAGGGACAGGGGGCACGGCCTCTGTCATCCTGTGGGGACAGGGGACATGGCAGGGACAGGGGGCACGGCCTCTGTCATCCTGCGGGGACAGGGGGGACATGGCCTCTGTCATCCTGTGGGGACAGGGGATATTGCAGGGACATGGGGGCATGGTCATCCTGGGGGGACAGGGTGGGAGATGGGGTTTGGTCTCTGTCATCCTGCAGGGACATGGGGGACATGGCCTCTGTCATCCTGAGGGGACAGGGGACAGCGCAGGGACACGGGTTACATGGCAGGGACATGGGGGACATGGCCTCTGTCATCCTGAGGGGACAGGGGACAGCGCAGGGACACGGGGTACATGGCAGGGACATGGGGGACATGGCCTCTGTCATCCTGAGGGGACAGGGGACAGTGCAGGGACATGGGGTCTCTTGTCAGCGTATGGAGACCGGGGGACACGGCAGGCAGGGAGATGTGACACAGACTCTGGGGACAGGGAGGGAGTGCCAGGGCACACATGGAGGGGACACTGCCACGCCCTGTCCCCACCCCTGGGACATTTCCCCCACCTCAGGGCTGCATTCTTGTCCCCAGGACATGTCCCTGCCACAGGCTGTGCCCTTCCTCCAGCCCCACCTGTGTCCCCAGTGTCCCCAGCATCCCCCAGTGTCCCCAGCATCCCCCAGTGTCCCCAATGTCCCCCAGTGTCCCCAGTGTCCCTACGGTTGGTCGTGGCGCTCGCGCAGCTTGGCGGCCGGCATGAAGAAGGAGTAGAGCATGGACACGCCCTGGGACAGCATGGTGATCTCCAGCCGGTGCTCCTTCTGTGGGGACACGGGGACATCGGCCACCATGGGGCACCCATGGCCTTGGGGACATCGGCCACCACGGGAACCCTGTGGCCTTGGGGACATCGGCCACCACGGGAACCCTGAGGCCTTGGGGACATTGGCCACCATGGGGCACACATGGCCTTGGGGACATCGGCCATCACAGGAACCCTGAGGCCTTGGGGACATTCGCCACCAAGGGGCACCCACGGGAACCTCATGGCCTTGGGGACATTGGCCACCATGGGGCACACATGGCCTTGGGGACATCGGCCACCACAGGGGTCAGCAAGGCTTGATGACATCGGCCACCACAGGAACCCTGTGGCCTTGGGGACATTGGCCACCATGGGAACCCTGTGGCCTTGGGGACATCGGCCACCATGGAGCACACATGGCCTTGGGGACATCGGCCACCACGGGAACCCTGCGGCCTTGGGGACATTGGCCACTGCAGGGGTCAGTAGGGTTTGGGGACATCGGCCACCATGGGAACCCTGTGGCCTTGGGGACATCGGCCACCATGGGGCACCCACAGGAACCTCATAGCCTTGGGGACATTGGCCACCATGGGGCACACATGGCCTTGGGGACATCGGCCACCACAGGGGTCAGCAAGGCTTGGGGACATCAGCCACCACAGGAACCCTGCGGCCTTGGGGACATTGGCCATCGCAGGGGTCAGCAGGGTTTGGGGACATTGGCCACCACGGGAACCCTGTGGCCTTGGGGACATTGGCCACCACAGGGCACCCACAGGAACCTCATGTCCTTGGGGACATCGGCCACCACAGGGGCGTGACCTTTGCCCTCTTCCCAGCACTCCCCTTTTGGTCAGGGGTCCCTCAGTTGTTGCCTGCCCCCATCCCAGTCCCTCCCAGTCCCTCCCAGTTGCTCCCAGTACCTTGAAGTAGGCGAGGAACTGGCGCAGCGTCATCTCCTGCCCGTCGGGCTGCAGCCCCTGCACCTCGAACCGGTCCCACAGCGTCCACTCCACCTCGTAGTACTGGGGACACGGTGGGGACAGTCAGAGCCACGGGGGGACCCCAAATCCCTGCTGGGAGTGACCCCTGCTCCGCTGCGACCCCAAATCCCTGCTGGGAGTGACCCCTGCCCCACTGTAACCCCAAATCCCTGCTGGGAGTGACCCCAGCCCTGCTGCGACCCCAAATCCCTGCTGGGAGTGATCCCTGCCCCACTGCGACCCCAAATCCCTGCTGGGAGTGACCCCAGCCCTGCTGCGACCCCAAATCCCCTCTGGGAGTGATCCCTGCCCCACTGCGACCCCAAATCCCTGCTGGGAGTGACCCTGGCCCCACTGTGACCCCAAAGTCCTGCTGGGAGTGACCCCTGCCCTGGTGTGACCCCAAATCCCCCTTCCCCACACCCCCTGCCCCACTGCGACCCCAAATCCCCTCTGGGAGTGACCCCTGCCCCACTGCGACCCCAAATCCCTGCTGGGAGTGACCCCTGCCCCACTGCGACCCCAAATCCCTGCTGGGAGTGACCCCTGCCCCACTGTGACCCCAAATCCCTGCTGGGAGTGACCCCAGCCCCACTGTGACCCCAAATCCCCCTTCCCCACACCCCCAGCCCCACTGTGACCCCAAATCCCTGCTGGGAGTGATCCCAGCCCCACTGTGACCCCAAACCCCCTCTCCCCACACCCCCAGCCCCACTGTGACCCCAAATCCCTGCTGGGAGTGACCCCTTCCCCACTGTGACCCCAAATCCCCTCTGGGAGTCACCCCTGCCCCACTGTGACCCCAAATCCCCTCTGGGAGTCACCCCTGCCCCACTGGTCCTGCTGGGAGTGACCCCTGCCCTGGTGTGACCCCAAATCCCCCTTCCCCACACCCCCAGCCCCACTGTGACCCCAAATCCCCTCTGGGAGTGACCCCTGCCCCACTGTGACCCCAAATCCCTGCTGGGAGTGATCCCAGCCCCACTGTGGCCCCAAACCCCCTCTGGCCACCCCCCAGCCACCCCAATCCCCCCAGTGCTGTTGCCCCCCAGCCCCACTGTGACACCAAACCCCCTCCGGCCGCCCCCTGCCCCACTGTGACCCCAAACCCCCTCTCCCCACACCCCCAGCCCCACTGTGACCCCAAACCCCCTCCTGCTGCCCCCCAGCCACCCCAATCCCCCCGGTGCCGATGCCCCCCGGCCCTGGCAGTGCCCACCTTGTTGCGGGGGCAGGCGAGGGGCTCGGAGAAGCCCACGAAGGGCAGGGCCAGGTTGAGGAAGGCGTTTTTGTAGGAGCTCAGCCGGCGGTGCCCCTGCACCAGCTTGAAGAGCTCCAGGCACGCCAGGCCCACCACGGCCGCCGTGGTGGTGGCGATGGCCGGGATGATCTTCCCCGCGATCAGTTTGCTCTGGGGGGAGAAAGACACAAAAAAAAAAACAATAAAAAAAAAGGGATTTAGGGTTTGGGGGTTTGGGGGATGGTCCCAAAAAATCAGTCTGAGTGTCTCACAGAACCATAAAGGGCACAAGGACACAGTGGGGTCTGTATGGGTTCTGTGTGTGCCCCACACATCCCAGAATAAGCCCTGGAATATGCCAAAGCACCCCCCAGCACCCATAAAAACCTTACAGCATCCCATAATAACCCCTGGAATACCCCAAAGCACACCCAGCACCCGTAATAACACCATAAAAACCTTACAGCACCCCATAATAACCCCCATAAACACCCCAAAGCACCCCATAATAACCCTCCTCCAGTCCCTCCCCAGTGCCCCCAGTGTCCCCCAGTCCCTCCCCAGTGCCCCCAGTATCCCCCAGTCCCTCCCCAGTATCCCCCAGTCCCTCCCCAGTGCCCCCAGTACCCCCCAATCCCTCCCCAGTGCCCCCCCAGTGCTCCCCAGTCCCTCCCCAGTATCCCCCACCTCCTCCCCAGTGCTCCCAGTACCCTCCAGTCCCTCCCCAGTGCTCTCCCAGTGCTCCCAGTGTCCCCAGTCCCTCCCCGGTCCCTCCCCAGTGCTCCCAGTATCCCCCAATCCCTCCCCAGTGTCTCCCAGTCCCTCCCCAGTACCCTCCAGTCCCTCCCCAGTGCTCCCAGTATCCCCAGTCCCTCCCCAGTGCTCCCAGTGTCTCTCAGTCCCTCCCCAGTGCTCCCAGTCCCTCCCCAGTGTCTCCCAGTGCTCCCAGTCCCTCCCAGTGCCCACCTTGTGGCGGTCGGCAGGGGGGATGTCGTAGTTCTCCGCCCGCAGGTTGGAGGCGGCCACGATGAAATCCATGTGGAAATTGGTGTCATCGTCCTGGGGACAGCCAGGGGTGGGTGAAGGTGGGCAGGGGGCACCCAAGGGTGGGCAGGGGGCACCCAAAGGGGGCAGCACCCTGGGGGGGGGGGCAGCACCCACCTTCTCAAAGTCGATGGGGAACATCCGGAACCCTGGGAGCTCCTCAGGGCTGGGCAGCGACGCCTTCAGCTCCTCCAGGCGCCCATCGTCTGTGGGGAGGGAGACACACGTGGGACCCCCCTGGCACCACCCTGGGCACCTGTGGGACTCCCCTGGCACCCTCTGGCACCTGTGGGACTCCCCTGGTACTGCCATGGCACCCCCATGGCACCTGTGGGACCCCCCTGGCACCCCCTTGGCACCTGTGAGACCCCCCTGGCACCCCCCTGGCACCCCCTGGGTACCTGTGGGACTCCCTTGGCACCCCCATGGCACCTGTGGGACCCCCCTGGCACCCCCTGGCACCCCCCTGGCACCTGTGGGACTCCCCTGGCACCCCCACGGTACCTGTGGGACTCCCCTGGCACCCTCTGGCACCTGTGGGACCCCCCAGCCCCTCACCTGCAGTGGCACTGCCAGGCCCCCAGTACACCCAGTACACCCAGTGGCCCCAGCCTGTGCCCAGTGTGGCATTGGCAGCTCCCCAGTGCCCCCAGCCCCGCTCCCAGTATCCCCCAGTCCCTGTCCCAGTGCCCCCAGCTCCTCTCCCAGTGCTCCCAGTACCCCCAGTCCCTCTCCCAGTGCTCCCAGTGCCCCCAGCTCCTCTCCCAGTGCTCCCAGTGCCCCCATCCCATACCCAGGGCAGCACTGGTGCTCTGCAGCTCCTGTCCCAGTGTCCCCAGTCCCGGTCCCAGTGCCCCCAGCGCCTCTCCCAGTTCTCCCAGTGCCCCCAGTCCCTTTCCCAGTGCCCCCAGCCCCTGTCCCAGTCCCTCCATCCCGTACCCAGGGTGGCACTGGCGCTCTGCAGCTCCTGGTCCATTGCCCTCAGTCCCTCTCCCAGTGCCCCCAGTCCCTCTCCCAGTGCCCCCAGCCCCTCTCCCAGTGCTCCCAGTGCTCCCAGTACCCCCATCCCCTGTCCCAGTGCCCCCATCCCGTACCCAGGTGGCACTGGCGCTCTGCAGCTCCTGTCCCAGTGCCCCCAGCGCCTCTCCCAGTACCCCCAGCTCCTCTCCCAGTGCTCCCAGTGCCCCCAGTCCCTGTCCCAGTGCCCCCAGCCCCTCTCCCAGTGCTCCCAGTGCCCCCAGTCCCTGTCCCAGTGCCCCCAGCCCCTCTCCCAGTGCTCCCAGTCCCTTTCCCAGTGCTCTCAGTCCCTCTCCCAGTGCCCCCAGCCCCTGTCCCACTGCTCCCAGTGCCCCCAGTCCCTCTCCCAGGACTCCCAGTGCCCCCAGCCTCTGTCCCAGTCCCTCCATCCCGTACCCAGGGTGGCGCTGGCGCTCTGCAGCTCCTGGTCCATTGCCCTCAGCCCCTCTCCCAGTGCCCCCAGTCCCTCTCCCAGTGCCCCCAGCCCCTCTCCCAGTGCTCCCAGTCCCTTTCCCAGTGCTCCCAGTCCCTTTCCCAGTGCCCCCAGTCCCTCTCCCAGTGCTCCCAGTGCCCCCAGCCTCTGTCCCAGTCCTCCTCCATCCCGTACCCATTGCAGCCCTGGTGCTCTGCAGCTCCTGTCCCAGTACCCCCCAGCCCCTCTCCCAGTACCCCCAGCTCCTCTCCCAGTACTCCCAGTACCCCCAGCTCCTCTCCCAGTACCCCCAGCTCCTCTCCCAGTACCCCCAGCGCCTCTCCCAGTGCCCCCAGCCCCTCTCCCAGTTCTCCCAGTACCCCCAGTGCCTCTCCCAGTACCCCCAGCTCCTCTCCCAGTACCCCCAGCTCCTCTCCCAGTGCTCCCAGTGCCCCCAGCCCCTCTCCCAGTACCCCCAGCCCCTCTCCCAGTGCTCCCAGTGCCCCCGTGCCGTACCCAGGGCGGCGCTGGCGCTCTGCAGCTCCTGGTCGGACACGTGGATGCGCACGCCGGCCTTGGGCGCGAACGGGGGCACCCGGACGTGCCGCAGCAGCTCGGCCACGGCCGCCCGGTCCCGCGAGCCCGCGATGCCGTAGCTCTGAGCAAACAGGTTCGCCGCCGCCACCACGTAGTCCAGGTGCAGGGGCTGGGGGACACCGGGCACAGGTGGCACCCAGAGGGGCACAGGTGGCACCCAGAGGGGATTGGGGGTATACACGGGGGGCAGGTGGCACCCAAAGGTGCAGGGGCTGTGGGACACGGGGCATGGGTGGCACCCAGAGGGGCACATGTGGCACCCAGAGGGGACAGGTGTGGCACCCACAGGGGCACAGGTGGCATCCATAGGGGCACAGGTGGCACCCAAAGGGGACAGGTGGCACCCAGAGGGGCATGGGGGGCACCCATAGGGGGCAGGTGACACCCAAAGGGGCAGGGACTGCGGGACACGGGTGGCACCTGGAGGGGATTGGGGGGCACCCAGAGGGGCACAGGTGGCACCCAGAGGGACACAGGTGGCACCCAGAAGGGCATGGGCTGAGGGACACAGGGCACGGGTGGCACCCAGAGGGGATTGGTGGCACCCACAGGGGCACAGATGGCACCCAGAGGGGCATGGGGGGCACCCATAGGGGGCAGGTGGCACCCAAAGGGGCAGGGGCTGCGGGACACAGGGCACAGGTGGCACCCAGAGGGGCACCCATAGGGGGCAGGTGGCACCTAGAGCACCATGGGGGGCACCCACGTTGCAGGGCTGGCACCCAGAGGAGCAAGGGTGGCACCCAGAGGGGCACCCATGGGGGACAGGTGTGGCACCCACGGGGCAGGTGTGGTAGCCATGAGGCAGGGGGTGACACCCAAAAACTGGAACCCAACAATGCCCAACAACTCCCAAAAAATGGATTTTTAGGACGGTGGGGCCCAAAGAATGACACGGGTGACAACCCCAGCCCCACAGGTGAGCCAGGTGATGTCCCCACCCTCCCCAGGTGATGTCCCCACCCTCCCCAGGTGATGTCCCCACCCCCCCCCAGGTGACCCCACTCACGTTGTCGGGGTCGAACACGAGGGGGTGGGGGCAGCGCTTGGGCCCCGACCAGAACAGGGTCCCCGAGTTCGTTTTCTAAAGGGGGAGAAAATCAGGGTTAACGAGGTCATTAATTGAGCTTAATGAGCTATTAATAATTGGAGTTAATGAGCCAATTGTTTAGGTTAACGTGGTAATTAATTAGATTAACGAGGCAATCAAGAGGTGCTCCCCTGTCTTGGCAGGTATTGGGGTAAATGAGGTAATTAATAGGGTTAACAAGGCAATTAATTGGGGTAAATGAGGTGATTAATAGGGTTAACAAGGTAATTAATTGGGGTAAATGAAGTAATTAATAGGGTTAACAAGGTAATTAATTGGGGTAAACGAAGCAATGGGGTAAACAAGGTAATTAATGTGGTAATTAATCAGGGATAATGATGTAATTGATTCAATTAACAAGGCAACAAAGGCTCTCCCATTTGTGCAGCAGTTGGCAGATAGTGGAGTAAATGAGGTAACTAACGAGGTTACTGTGGTAATTAATTGGGGCTAACAATGTAATTAATCAGGTTAATGAGTTCATTAAGGGACTCCCACCTGTCCTGGGGGGAATTTGTGCAGCAGCTGGTGGCTGTTGGGGTAAATGAGGTAATTGACTGGGGTAAATGAGATAACTAATGGGGTTAATGGGGTAATTAATCTGGGCTGAAAATGTAATTACTTAAATAAACAAATTAATTAAGGCAGTCCCACCTTTCCTGGGGGGAATTTGTGCAGCATCTGGCGGATGTTGGGGCAAATGTGGTTGGGGTAAATGAAGCAGTGGGGGTAAATGAGGTAACTAATGGGGTTAATAGTGTCATTAATCATGGCTAATGAGGTAATTAATTAAATAACGAGTTAATGAAGCTCTCCCACCTGTCCCGGGGGGAAGTTGTGCAGCAGCTGGTGGATATTGGGGTAAATGTGTTTGGGGTAAATGAGGTAACTTATAGGGCTAATGGGGCAATTAATCAGGGTTAATGATGTAATTAATTAGACTAACGAGGTAATTAAGGCTCTCGCACCTGTCCTGGGGGGAAGTTGTGCAGCAGCTGGCGGATGTTGGGGTAAATGTGGTTGGGGTAAATGAAGCAATGGGGGTAAATAAGGTAACTAATGGGGTTAATAGCGTCATTAATCCAGGCAAATGAGGTAATTAATTAAATAACGAGGTAATTAGCGCTCTCGCACCTGTCCCGGGGGGAAGTTGTGCAGCAGCTGGCGGATGTTGGGGTAAATGTGGTTGGGGTAAATGAAGCAATGGCGGTAAATAAGGTAACCAATTGGGTTAATAGCATCATTAATCCAGGCTAATGAGGTAATTAATGAGACTAATGAGGTAATTATGAGGTGCCCACCTGTCCCGGGGGGAAGTTGTGCAGCAGCTGGCGGATGTTGTTGCTGTACTGGCGGTGCCAGTGCCGGCAGGCCCAGGCCACGCAGTCGGGCCAGGCTCGGGGCCGGTCGCTGACCAGGCTGCGCTGCACGGCCTCCAGCACCTCCAGCGGCTGCGTCCCCGCCAGGCGCAGCGTGCGCTCCAGGAACTTGGGGTCCCTGGGGGGAAAGAGGGGGTGCAGGGATTATGGGGGGGTCACAGGGGTGTCTGCCAGGCGCAGGGTCCGCTCCAGGAACTTGGGGTCCCTGGGGGAAAAGGGGTGACAATGGGTCACAGGGGTGACAATGGATCACAGGGGTGACAATGGGTCACGGGGTGTGCTCCAGGAACTTGGGGTCCCTGGGGGGAGAAAGGGGGTGACAATGGGTCACAGGGTCTGCTCCAGGAACTTGGGGTCACTAGAGGGAAAAGGGGGTGCAGGGGTTATGGGGATTATGGGGGGGTCACAGGGGTGCCCGCCAGGCGCAGGGTGCACTCCAGGAACTTGGGGTCCCTGGGGGGAAAGAGGTGTGACAATGGGTCACAGGGGTGACAATGGGGGTCACAGGGTGTGCTCCAGGAACTTGGGGTCCCTGGGGGGAGAAAGGGGGTGACAATGGGTCACAGGGGTTATGGGGGGGGTCACAGGGGTTATGGGGGTACAGGGGTAAAGGGTCTGCTCCAGGAACTTGGGGTGCCTGGGGAAAAAGGGGGTGCAGGGAATTGTGGGGGTAGAGGGGGTTATGGGGGTGCAGGGGATTATGGGGGTACAGGGGGTTATGGGGGTGCAGGGAATTATGGGGGTACAGGGGATTATGGGGGTTATGGGGGTGCAGGGAATATGGGGGTGCAGGGTCCCCTCCAGGAATTTGGGGTCTCCAGGGAAAAGGGGGGTACAGAGTTAAGGAGGGCTCTCAATGAGTCACAGGGTCCACTCCAAGAACCTTGGGGGGCTCCTGTGGGATTTGGGGGTGTCCATTGGGATTTGGGGGGGGTCCATTGGGATTTGGGGGGCTCCTGTGGGATTTGGGGGGCTCCTGTGGGATTTGGGGTGCCCGTGCCCCACACTCACATCAGGTACTGGTTCACGTTCTCGGCCGGCTGCTTGAAGAGCCCCTCGAACTCATCACGAGCCCACTGCAAAAACGGGGGGGTCACTGGGGGGTCCTGGCACCAGGGGCACCCCAAAACTGGGACTGGAGTGTCCAGGACACCCCAAAATGGTAATTGGAGCGCCCAGGGCAACCTAAAACAGGGACTGGAGTGCCCAGGGCACCCCAAAGCGGGAACTGCAGTGCCCAGGACAGCCCCAAACCAAAACCTGGCATCCAAAACCCCCCAAAATGGGGACTGAAGTGTCCAGAACCCCCCAAAACAGAACCCAGGAGCCCCCAAAACCAGGGACCCTGGTGTCCAGACCCCCCCAAAAACAAGGAGTGCAGTGTCCACACCCCCAGAACCAGAACCCGAGGTCCAGAACTCCCCAAAACCAGGGAACTCTGTGTCCAGGACCCCCCAAAACAGAACCCTTGTGTCCAGGACCCCCCAAAAAACAACCCTGGTGTCCAAGACCCCCCCAAAATGGGCACTTCAGTGTCCAGGATCCCCAAAACCAGGGAACACTGAGTCTGGGATCCCCCCAAACTGGGACCCCAGTGTCCAGGACACCCCCTAAACCACAACCCAAGTGTTCAGAGCCCCCCAAACCACAACCCAGGAGCCCCAAAAACCAGAGAACCCGGTGTCCACTGCCCCCCAAAACAACTCCAGCGTCCAAAACCCCCCCAAACCACAACCCCAGATCCAGAACCCCCCAAAGCAAGAAACACAAAGTCTGGGGTGCCCTAAAACAGCACCCCTGGGCTGTCCACGACCCCTCAAACACCACCCAACCACCTGGAACACCCCCAAAAAAACCACCTGGGACACAGCAGGTGCCCCCAAAAGAGGCCTGGGCACACCTGGACGCACCTGCAGCGTGTGCTCGATGGCGTTGGGGAAGTTCTTGAGGGTGCAGATGGGAATGGCCTTCTCGGGGGGGTCCTGGCTGGAGCTGTAGGACTCGCTCAGGAACGGGATCACCACCTGCACGTTGCCCTTGGTGCCCAACGTGCCCGACTCCAGCAGCGGCTTCCGGTAATAAACGCAGCGCCGGTCCATGTACAGCCCTGCCCGGGGGTGTGGGGCAGTTATGGGGCAGCTCAGGGGGTGTAGGGCACCCCAAAATATGGGGCATGAGCAGGGTGATATAGGGGACCCTACAGTAAATACAGTGCCAGACCAGGTACAGCCCTGCCCGGGGGTGTGGGGCAGTTATGGGGCAGCTCAGGGGGTGTAGGGCACCCCAAAGGGGCTCTAGGGCACCCCTAGATATGGGGCATGACCAGGGTGATATAGGGGATCCTACAGTAAATAAAGTGCCAGTCCATGTACAGCCCTGCCCGGGGGTGTGGGGCAGTTATGGGGCAGCTCAGGGGGTGTGGGGCACCCCAAAATATGGGGCATGAGCAGGGTGATATAGGGAATCCTACAGTAAATACAGCATTGGTCCATGTACAGCCCTGCCCGGGGGTGTGGGGCAGTTATGGGGCAGCCCAGGGGGTGTGGGGCACCCTAAAGAGGCTGTAGGGCACCCCCAAGGGCTGTAGGGCACCCCTAGATATGGGGCATGAGCAAGGTGATATAGGGGATCCTACAGTAAATACGGCATTGGTCCATGTACAGCCCTGCCCGGGGGTGTGTGGGGCAGTTATGGGGCAGCCCAGGGGGTGTGGGGCACCCCCAAAGGGGCTCTAGGGCACCCCTAGATATGGGGCATGAGCAGGGTGATATAGCAAACCCTATGGTAAATACAGCATTGGTCCATGTACAGCCCTGCCTGGGGGTGTGGGGCAGTTATGGGGCAGCTCAGGGGGTGTGGGGCACCCCCAAGGGCTGTAGGGCACCCCGAAATATGGGGTATGACCAGGGTGATATAGGGGATCCTACAGTAAATAAAGTGCCAGTCCAGGTACAGCCCTGCCCGGGGGTGTGGGGCAGTTATGGGGCAGCCCAGGGGGTGTGGGGCACCCCAAATGGGCTCTAGGGCACCCCTAAATATGGGGCATGAGCCGGGTGATATAGGGGACCCTACAGTAAACACAGCAGTGGTCCATGTACAGCCCTGCCCGGGGGTGTGGGGCAGTTATGGGGCAGCTCAGGGGGTGTGGGGCATCCCAAAGGGCTGTAGGGGAACCTTCAGATATAGGGCACAAGCAGGGGCTATGGGGCAGCCCCCCAAGGGTCTCCATAGTCCCCCAATGATCCCCATATGACCCAAGGGTCCCTGTAGCCCCCTGAGTGTCCCCAGAGCCCCCCCAAGGGTCCCTTCAGCACCCCAAAGGTCCCCATAGCCCCCAAGGGTCCCCATAGCCCCCCAAGGGTCCCTCCAGCCCCCCCGAGCTCTCTGTAGCCCCCAGCCCCCCAAAGGTCCCCATAGCCCCCCAAGAGGGACCCCCAAAGGGTCTCTCCAGCTCTCCAAGGATCCCCATAACCCGCCAAAGGTCCCCATAGACCCCCAAGGGTCCCCATACCCCCCAAGGGTCCATGTAGCTCCCCAAGGATCCCCATACCCCCCAAGAGGGACCCCCAAAGGGTCTCTCCAGCCCCCCAAGGGTCCCCACAGCCCCCCAAAGAGTCCCCAGAGCCCCCCCCGAGCTCCCTGTGGCCCCCAGTCCCCCAAGGTCCCCATAGCCCCCCAAGGATCCCCATACCCCCCAAGAGGGACCCCCAAGGGTCTCTCCAGCCCCCCAAGGGTCCCCAGAGCCCCCCAAAGAGTCCCCAGAGCTCCCCCGAGCTCCCTGTGGCCCCCAGCCCGCCGTGCTCACGCGCGTCCACGTTGTCCAGCGCGTTGGCCACGCCGTCCAGCCCCTCGAAGAAGTCGTCGTCGTAGACGCGCTCGGTGTCGGGGCCCACGCGGTCGGTGCGGCTGCTGACGCGCAGCGCCGGGTTCATCTCCCGCGCCGCCGCCGCCGCCCGCTCGGACTTCAGCTTCTGTGGGCGGGGAACAGCCGGGAGGTGAGCCACGCCCCTCGGGACACGCCCTGGTAGGCCACGCCCCTTTCCTAATGCATTGACACGGCTCGGGAACTCAATCGGTGACGTTGGTCAAGAAACTCAACTGTTGACGTTGAGCACAAAATTCAATCGTTGGCGTTGGCCAAGAAACTCAACCGTTGACGTTGAGTACAAAATTCAATCGTTGTTGGCCAAGAAACTCAACTGTTGATGTTGAGCACAAAATTCAACCATCGATGTTGGCCAAGAAACTCAACTGTTGACGTTGAGTACAATATTCAATTGTTGATGTTGGCCAAGAAACTCAACCGTTGATGTTGAGTACAAAATTCAATCGTTGGCATTGGCCAAGAAACTCAACTGTTGATGTTGAGCACAAAATTCAACCATTGATGTTGGTCAACAAACTCAACTGTTGACGTTGAGAACAAAATTCAATCGTTGATGTTGGCCATGAAACTCAACCATTGGCATTGGCCAAGAAACTCAACTGTTGACGTTGAGCACAAAATTCAATCATTGATGTTGGCCAAGAGACTCAGCTGTTGACGTTGAGTACAAAGTTGACGTTGGCCAAGAAACTCAACCATTGGCATTGGCCAAGAAACTCCACTGTTGACGTTGAGTACAAAGCTGGCATTGATATTAACCAGAAAAACCAATTGTTGACGTTGACCAAAGAAACTCAACTCCTGGCATCGAGCGCAAAACTCGATCATTGATATTGGCCAAGAAACTCTAAAGGTGACATTGGCCAAAAAACTCAACTGTTGATGTTGAGCATGAAACTCAACCGTTGCCATTGGTTGAGAAACTCAAGTGTTGACATTGAGTATGACACTCAACCGCTGACGTTGAGTACAAAACTCAATCCTTGACACCAAGCATGAAACTCAACGTTGACCTTGGCCAACTCAATGGCACCATCTTAAGGGTGGCCACCCAACCCACCCCCGGCTCTGCCTCTCCAGACCCCCCAAACTCTGCCCCTCATTGTCCCCCCAACTCCTCCCTCCCAACGTTGGCCAACCCTTGGGTCACTCCCAGCCCTCACCGTGACGTCCCACGGCCGGAAGAGGAACTGGCGGTTGAGGTTGGACTTCTCGATGGTGTCCATGTCGGTGACGGTGACGCTGCCCTCGGGGCCGCAGCCCAGGCCCACCATGGCGAAGTTCTTGAGCAGCTCGCAGCCGATGGCCCCCGCCCCCACCTGGCAGGGACACGTGGGGACACGTGGGGACAGAGCCACGAGGTGGCCCACAGGGTTGGGGACATGTGGGGACAGAGCCACGAGGTGGCCCACAGGGTTGGGGACATGTGGGGACAGAGCCACGAGGTGGCCCATGGGGTTGGGGACATGTGGGGATGTGTGGGGACACAGCAGGACATGGCCTTTGGGGTTGGGGACACGTGGGGACACAGCAGGAGGTGGCCCACAGGGTTGGGGACATGTGGGGACACAGCAGGACATGGCCTGTGGGACTGGGGACAGAGGGTGAGAAAGGGATAGGGGTGAGGGGACATTCTGGGGCAATCAGGGCATGGGGACAAAAGGGACATTGAGGACATAGAGATGACTTGAAGGAACAATCAGGAAACGTGTGAGGACACCAAGGGACACCTAAGGGACACATGGGGACACTTAGGGTGGCCCAGGAGGGCTGGGGACGTGCATGTGGGAGAGGCGACGCTTGGTAAATCCACGAAGGGAAATTTGGTGACGTTTGAGGAAGAGGTGACAACACAGGAGACTCGGGGACGATGGAGAACGTGGGTGGGGACACTTGAGGACATTGGGGACATTGGGGACACTGACCACAAAGTACTTCTGGGCGCCCAGCTTGGCCTGCAGCTCGGCCCCGAACACGGCGATCTGCCCGTCGTAGCGGCTGTTGCGCTGGGGACGACGCGACACCGGCGTCACCTGGCTGTGTCACCTGCCAGGGGACACCCCCGCGGCTGCAGAGCCACCACGGGGACTCGGGGGTGACAGCAGCCATGGCTGTGTCCTCATGGAATGACCACCCACGAGTGCTGGGTGGCCACCACCTGCTGTCCCCAACGGGGTGACCAATGGGGATCCCCCCTAAGCAATGTCCCCCCAAAGATGACAGCACCCAGGGGTGACACCTGCGGCCCCCCTGGTGTCCCCCAGTCCCCCCAAGGTGTCCCCCACTGCAGTTCTCCTCATGTGTCCCTTAGCCCCCATGAATGTCCCTCAGGTGTCCCCTCACTGGCTGGCACTGCTCCTCAGGTGTCTCCCAGCCCCTCCAGGTGTCCCCCACATGTCCCCAGGTGTCCCCATGTCCCCTCACTGGCTGGCAGTGCTCCTCGGTGAGCAGCGTGTCGCGGCTCTCCTCAGGTGTCCCCCAGGTGTCCCCAGTGTCCCCCAGCCCCTACAGGTGTCCCCAAATGTCCCCATCTCCCTTACCAGCTAGTAATGCTCCTCAGGTGTCTCCCAGCCCCTTCAGGTGTCCCCCAGGTGTGTCCCCCAGGTGTCCCCATGTCCCCTCACCGGCCGGCACTGCTCCTCGGTGAGCAGCGTGTCGTGGCTCTCCTCAGGTGTCCCCAGTGTCCCCCAGCCCCCACAGGTGTCCCCAAATGTCCCCATGTCCCTCACCGGCCGGCACTGCTCCTCAGGTGTCCCCCAACCCCCAGGTGTGTCCCCAGGTGTCCCCGTGTCCCCTCACCGGCCGGCACTGCTCCTCGGTGAGCAGCGTGTCGCGGTTCTCCTCGGGCAGACACTCGAGCGCGTCGAAGTAAAGCCACTGCGTGATGGGCGTGAACTTCCCTGACACGGCCTGGGGGACAGGGACAGCCCGGGGACACGTCAGGGACAGGGACAGCTTGGGGACAGTCAGGGACAGGGACAGCCCGGGGACACGTCAGGGACAGGGACAGCCTGGGGACAGTCAGGGACAGGGACAGCCCGGGACAGGGACAGCCTGGGGACAGTCAGGGATAGGGAGAGCCCGGGGACAGTCAGGGACAGGGACAGCCTGGGGACAGTCAGGGATAGGGACAACCTGGGGACAGTAAGGGACAGGGACAGCCCGGGGACATGTCAGGGACAGGGACAGCCTGGGGACAGTCAGGGACAGGGACAGCCTGGGGACACGTCAGGGACAGGGACAGCCTGGGGACAGTCAGGGACACATCACAAACAGCCCTGGGATATGTCAGGGACAGGGACAGCCAGGGAAGTATCAGGGACAGGGAAATTCTGGGGAACACACCAGGGACATCTCAAGTGACATGTCAGGGACAGGGCTGGGACCCTGGGACACGTCAGGGACAGGACAAGGACAAGGCAGCGACCTCGAGGGAACCCCAGTGAGCACCTTAGGGACACCACAGTGACCCAGGGGACACCGGGGCACACCAAGTCTGGTACCCCAGGCAGGGCCAGCTGAGCGGCTCTGGCTGTGACACACAGGGACAGCAGCCCCAGGTGGCCTTGGGGACACGGGGACACGGTACCTTCATGACCTCCTGCGCGGCCAGGCCGCCGATGAAGGCGTTGACCGGGGCCAGGTCGCCGGTGGCCTGGAAGGCCAATTCCCGCACAAGCTCCTCGTCCAGCTCGGCCCCCGCCGCCACCTCCTTGGTCAGGGCCACCACCTCGGCTGCGTCACCCTGATGGGGACAAGGACAGGGACGTGCTGCTGGGCATGGCCCACGAGCAGGGCTTGGTGGCCTCCATGGCCTCAGAGTCCCCAAAGGCCACTCCACCATCTGTGACAGCCCCAAATGAGGTCACCAGTGTCCCCAAGAGATAAGGGGACCGTGGTGGGGGTCCCTGTTGGTGCAGTGGCTTCATGTCCCCAATGTCCCTCCAAGCCCCAAACACCCCCAAGCCCTCTGATGTCCCCAAATTCGGGTGGGGCCCCAGTGACCTCCAGGTCCCCAACACCCTCAATGTCCCCACTGTCACCACCTGGGGGTGGTCATGATGGGACAGGTCACGGTGGCCTCCATGTCCCAAACACCCTCAATGTCCCCAGTGCCACCAGTGACAAGGCCCCAGGGACACTGTGCTGGGGCAGGACATGGTGGCCTCCATATCCCAAACACCCTCAATGTCCCGAGTGCCACCAGCTGCAGGTGGCCGTGATGGGGCAGGACATGATGGCCTCCATATCCCCAACACCCTCAATGTCCCCAGTGTCACCACCTGGAGGTGGCCATGATGGGACAGATCATGGTGACCTCTTGTCCCAAACACCCTCAATGTCCCCAGAGTCACCAGCTGGTGACAGGGCCCCAGGGACACTGCTGGGGCAGGTCATGGGGACCTCTTGTCCCCAACACCCTCAATGTCCCCAGTGTCACCATTTGGAGGTGGCCATGATGGGGCAGGACATGGTGGCCTCCATGTCCCCAACACCCTCAATGTCCCCATTGTCACCAGAGACAGGGCCCCAGGGACACTGTGCTGCGGCAAGTCATGGTGGCCTCCATGTCCTCAACACCCTCAATGTCCCCAACACCCTCAATGTCCCCAGTGTCACCACCTGGGGGTGGCCATGATGGGGCAGGTCATGGTGACCTCCATGTCCCCAACACCCTCAATGTCCCCGGTGTCCCCCCGGTGTCCCCGGTGTCCCCACGGTGTCCCCACCTGGTGGCGGGGCCGCGGGGCGCGGCCGTGCTGCTGCAGGAAGCGGTGCAGGCCCTGCCACGCCCAGTGCAGCATCGAGGGCCTCTCGGCCTTCCCAAAATCCGTCACCATCATCTCGGGCTCGGCCAGCGCGTCCCGCAACCGTTTCTGGGGAAAACACACCAGTGTAAACCAGTATAAACCAGTAGAGCCCAGTTAAGCCCCTATAGCCCAGCATAACCCAATATAAACCAGTATAGTCCGCTATAAACCAGTATAACCCAGTATAACCCAGTATAGCCCAGTATAAACCAGTACACCTTGGTACCCTGGCAGGGCGTCCCGCAACCGTTTCTGGGGAAAACACACCAGTGTAAACCAGTATAAACCAGTATAACCCAGTATAGCCCAATGTAAACCAGTATAAACCAGTAGAGCCCAGTATAAGCCAATGCTACCCAGTACAATCCAGTATAACCCAACAGCACCCAGTATAATCCAGTATAACCCAGTACAAGTCAATATAATCCAGTACAACGCAGCATAACCCAATACAGCCCAGTACAACCCAGTATAGCCCAGTATAAACCCCTATAGACCAGTATAGCCCAGTATAATCCAGTACAACCCAGTATAGCTGAATAGAAACCAGTATAAACCAGCACAGCCCAGTATAAACCCATATAGCCCAGTATAACCCAGTATAAACCCCTAAAGCGCGGTATAATCCAGTATAACCCAGTATAAACTCCTATAGCCCAGTATAATCCAGTATAAACCCATATAGCCCAGTATAATCCAGTATAACCCAGTATAAACCCCTATAGCCCAGTATAGCCCAGTGTAACCCAGTATAACTTCCTATAACCATATACAGCCCAGCATAACCCAGTATACACCAGTATAACCCAGTATACACCAGTAAAACCCAGCACAGGCCCATACAATCCAGTACAACCCAGTATAGCTCAGTATAACCCAGTATAACCCAGTAGCCCCCCAGTGCCCTCCCAGTGCCCCCAAATCCCTCCCAGTGCCCTCCCAGTGTCCCCCAATCCCTCCCAGTGCCCTCCCAGTGTCCCCCAATCCCTCCCAGTGCCCTCCCAGTGCCCCCCAGTCCCTCCCAGTCCCTCCCAGTGCCCCCCAGTCCCTCCCAGTGCCACTCACGAAGTGGATGTGCTTGGGCATCTTGACCTGGGTGACGATGCCACCCCGCACGTAGTCCCCGTAGCCGCTGGTGTCCCCGATGCTGAACGTGTACGGCCCTGGGGACACGGGGGTGTCACCGGGGCACCCCGAAAAAGGGACCCAGGTGTCTGGGGCACCCCAAAAAAGGGACCCAGACACCCCAAGAATGGCCCCAGGTGCCTGAGAGATTCCCTAAGGACAGCCCCAGGTGACTGAGAGACCCTAAAAAGGAACCCCAGGTACCTTAGGCACCCCAAAAAAGGACCCCAATGTACCTCAGAGACCCCCTAAGAACAGTCCCAGGTACCTCAGAGACCCCCCAGAGAAGCCCCAGGTGCCTCAAAGACCCCAAAAAGGACCCCCAGGTGCCTTAGGCACCCCAAAAAGGATCCCAGGTGCCTCAGAGACCCCAAAAAGGTCCCCCAGGTGCCTTAGGCACCCCAAAAAGGATCCCAGGTACCTCAGACACACCCCCAGCACAGCTCCAGGTGCCTCAGAGACCCCCTAAGGACACTCCCAGGTACCTGAGAGACCCCAAAAAGGATCCCAGGTGCCTCAGACACATCCCCAGCACAGCTCCAGGTGCCTCCAAGATCCCAAAAAGGACCCCCAGGTGCCTCAGAGACCCCAAAAAGGAACCCAGGTACCTCAGACACACCCCCAGCACAGCTCCAGGTGTCTCAGAGACCCCCTAAGAACAGTCCCAGGTGTCTCAGAGACCCCAAAAAGGACCCCCAGTGCTTGAGAGACCCCAAAAAGGATCCCAGGTACCTCAGACACACCCCCAGCACAGCTCCAGGTGCCTCCAAGATCCCAAAAAGGACCCCCAGGTGCCTCAGAGACCCCAAAAAGGACCCCAATGTACCTCAGAGACCCCCTAAGAACAGTCCCAGGTACCTCAGAGACCCCAAAAAGGGCCCCCAGGTGAGGCCCCCCCAAGCAGGGCTCACCCAGCACCCGGATCTCCACGGGCCCGCAGCGGTTCAGCTCCTCCATCCCCTCCACCTCCGTGAAGGTGACAAAGTCGCCCGTCTCGAAGCCGTGACGCGCCTCGTCCAGGCAGGTCACCTCCCCAGGACAGCCCTGGGGACATGGGACAGTCAGGGGACACGGGGGGGACACCAAGGGACATCCCCAGGACAGCCCTGGGGACATGGGACAGTCAGGGGACATGGGGGGAACCTCCCCAGGACAGCCCTGGGGACATGGGGCATGGTCAGGGGACACAGGGACACCAAGGGACCTCCCCAGGACAGCCCTGGGGACACAGGGGGGACACCCAGGAACCTCCTTAGGACAACCCTGGGGATGTGGAACAGAGTCAGGGGATATGGGGGGGACACCAAGGGACATCCCCAGGACAGCCCTGGGGACATGGGACAGTGTGAGGGGACACAGGGGGGACACACAGAGACCTCCCCAGGACAGCCCTGGGGACATGGGACAGAGTCAGGGGACATGGAGGGGACACCCAGGGACCTCCTCAGGACAGCGCTGGGGACACAGGACAGAATCAGGGGACACAGGGGGGACACCAAGGAACCTCCCCAGGACAGCACTGGGGACATGGGACAGTCAGGGGACACGGGGAGGACACCAAGGGACATCCCCAGGACAGTGCTGGGGACACAGGGGGGACACCAAGGGACCTCTCCAGGACAGCCCTGGGGACATGGGACAGTGTGAGGGGACATGGAGGGGACACCAAGGGACCTCGCCAGGACAGCCCTGGGGACATGGGACAGTGTGAGGGGACATGGGGGGGACCTCCCCAGGACAGCCCTGGGGACATGGGGGGGACACCCAGGAACCTCCTTAGGACAACCCTGGGGACGTGGGACAGAGTGAGGGGACACAGGAGGGACACGGACACCCAGGAACACCCTTGGGGGACATAAGGGGACACAGGGGGACACAAAGGGTGCTGAGGGGACCAGGACACCCCAAAAGTCCCCAGGACAGGCGTGTGGGGACACCCTGAGCTGTCCCCTCCCTGCAGCCCTGGGGACACCCCTGAGCTGTCCCCTCCCTGTACCTTGGTGACCATGGACACCATGGCACTGAGGGGCTGCTCCCCGTTGGGGTCTGTCACCACCATGTCGTCCCCAAAGTCGCAGAACAGCTGCCTGTGAGGGGGGAAAGGGGTCAGTGCTGAACCCCAAAAGGGATCCAGCCCAAAATTCCCACCCTAAAAGTGCAATCCCAGAAAAGAATCCCCTAAAAATTCCTCCCCCCCTAAAAGGGATTTGTCCTAAAATGCCCCCCTCAGAAATCCCAATTTGAAATCTCACCCTAAAAAGGAACGTCCTAAAATCCTCCCTCCCAAAAAAGGAACCCCCCTAAAAATCCTGTCCTAAAGGAATCCAGCCTAAAATCCCCATCCCAAAAAGGATCCAGCCCAAAATCCCACCCCAAAAATGCCAGACCAGAAAAGGACCCCCTAAAAATCCCCCTCAGAAAGAAACTCCCCTAAAAATCTCACCCCAACATGGATCCACCTCAAAATTTCCCCCAAAAAGGACCCACCCCAAAAGGAGCCCACCCCAAAAGGGACCCATCCCAAAAGAGACCCACCCCAAGAGGAATCCACCCCAAAAGAGATCCACCCTAAAAGGGATGCACCCTAAAAGAACCCACCCCAAAAGGGACCCACCAAAAAAGGACCCACCCCAAAAGGGACCCACCCCAAAAGAGACCCATCCCAAAAGAGACCCACCCTAAAAGGGATGCACCCTAAAAGAACCCACCCAAAAAGGACCCACCCCAAATGAGACCCACCCTAAAAGAGATCCACCCTAAAAGGGATGCACCCCAAAAGGGACCCATCCCAAAAGGGACCCACCCCAAAAGGGACCCACCCCAAAAGAACCCACCCCAAAAGAACCCACCCCAAAAGGGACCCCCAGAAAATACACAACCCAAAAGAGACTCATCCCAAAAGAAACCCACCCTAAAAGGGACCCACCCCAAAAGAGATCCACCCTAAAAGAACCCAGCCCAAAATGGACCCACCCCAAAAGGGACCCACCCTAAAAGGGACCCACCCTAAAAGGGATGCACCCTAAAAGGGACCCACCCTAAAAGGGATGCACCCTGAAAGAACCCACCCCAAAAGGGACCCACCCCAAAAGGATCCTACCCCAAAGGAAACCCACCCCAAAAAGAGACCCACCCCAAAAGGGAAGCACCCTGAAAGAACCCACCAGAAAAGAACCCACCCCAAAAGGGACCCCCCAGAAAAAAGACACACCCCAAAAAAGACTCATCCCAAAAGGAACCCACCCCAAAAGGGATGCACCCCAAAAGGGACCCACCCCAAAAGAGACCCACCCCAAAAGAGATCCACCCCAAAAGAACCCACCCCAAAAAGGACCCACCCCAGAAGGACCCAGCCCAAAAGGGACCCAGCCCAAAAGGGACCCACCCCAAAAAGAGACCCACCCCAAAAGAGACCCATCCCAAAAGAGATCCACCCTAAAAGGGATGCACCCTAAAAGAACCCACCCCAAAAAGGACCCACCCCAAAAGGGACCCACCCCAAAAGAGATCCACACCAAAAAAAAACCACCCTAAAAGGGAGCCTACCCCAAAAAGGAGCCTACCCCAAGAGGAACCCAACCCAAAAGAGACCCACCCTAAAAGGGATGCACCCTAAAAGAACCCACTCCAAAAGAGACCCACTCCAAAAGGAGCTCACCCCAAAAGGGTCCCATCCCAAAAGGGACCCACCCCAAAAGGGACCCACCCCAAAAGGGATCCACCCTAAAAGAAATCCACCCTAAAAGGGATGCACCCTGAAAGACACTCACTCCAAAAGAACCCACCCCAAAAAGGACCCACCCCAAAAGAGACCCACCCTAAAAGGGATGCACCCTGAAAGAACCCACCCCAAAAGGGACCCCCCAGAAAAGACACACCCCAAAAGGGACCCACCCCAAAAGAACCCACCCCAAAAGAGATACACTCCAAAAGAAACCCACCCCAAGAGGAATCCATCCCAAAAAAGACCCACCCTAAAAGGGACCCCAAAAAGGACCCACCCTAAGAGGGACCCCAAAAGACACCCACCCTAAAAGAGACCCCAAAAGGACCCACCCCAAAAGGGACCCACCCCAAAAGGGATGCACCCTAAAAGAACCCAGCCCAAAAAGAACACACCCCAAAAGAAACCCACCCTAAAAGGGATGCACCCTAAAAGAACCCAGCCCAAAAAAGGACCCACCCTAAAAGGGACCCCAAAAGGGACCCACCCCAAAAAGGGACCCAAACGCCCCCAGGTGGGGGTGCCCCTCACCCGAAGAGCCCGCGCGTGTCGGCCACCACCAGTTTGATGCCGTGGCTGTGGCAGAAATCGCCCACCCAGAGCTGCTCCTCCAGCGGGGAGTTGGTCAGCACCACCACCTGTGGGACAGGGCACCTGGGTGCTCACCTGGGCACACACCTGGGCATTTACCTGGGTGCTCACCTGGGCATTTACCTGGGCACACACCTGGGCACCCACCTGGGCACACACCCGGGGAATCTGGGCACACACCTGGGCATTTACCTGGGCACCCACCTGGGTATTCACCTGGGAACTCACCTGGGTGCTCACCTGGGCACACACCTGGGTATTCACCTGGACACACATCTGGGCACTCACCTGGGTGCTCACCTGGGTATTCACCTGGGTGCTCACCTGGACACTCACCTGGGTGTTCACTCACCTGGGCGCTCACCTGGGCACACACCTGGGTATTCACCTGGACACACATCTGGGCACTCACCTGGGTGCTCACCTGGGTATTCACCTGGGCACCCACCTCGGTGCACACCTGGGCACACATCTGGGCATTCACCTGGGTGCTCACCTGGACACTCGCCTGGGTGTTCACTCACCTGGGTGCTCACCTGGGCACTCACCTGGGTGCTCACCTGGGCACCCAGCTGGGCACTCACCTGGGCAATCTGGGCACCCACCTGGGCACTCACCTGAGTGCTCACCTGGGCCACCCACCTGGATTACCTGGGCCACCTGGCCCCCAGGTGGGCACACCTGTCTGAGGGGGTTACACCTGTACCCAGGTGGGCACACCTGAGAGTTACCCCTGTGCCCAGGTGGGCATATCTGAGAGGACACCCCTGTATCCAGGTGGGCACACCTGTCTGAGGGGGTTACACCTGTACCCAGGTGGGCACACCTGGCTGAGGGGGCACACGTGGGGTTACCCCTGTGCCCAGGTGGGCACACCTGTCTGAGGGTTACCCCTGTGCCCAGGTGGGCACACCTGTCTGAGGGGGCACACCTGGGGGTTACCCCTGTGCCCAGGTGGGCACACCTGTGCCAGGTTACCTGGAATGTGCCCAGCAGCTCCTTGGACAGCGGCTCCCGGGTGCTGCTCACGGCCACGTAGGAGTTGAGCTCGGCCAAGCGCGGCAGCGTCGCCTCGGCCCGGCTGCGCCCCACGTCCTCCTCCCGCAGGTAGAACTGGGGGGGAATGAGGGGTCAGGAACCCCAAAAACATCCCCAAAAACATCCCCAAAACAATCCCAAAAAATCCCCAAAACAACCCCAAAATCATCCCCAGAAACATCCCCCAAAACACCCCATGTCCTCCTCCTGCAGGTAGAACTGGGGGGAATGGGGGTCAGAAACCCCTAAGCAGTCCCAAAAGGACCCCTAAAAGACCTCAAAAACAACCCTAAAACAATCCCAAAAACATCCCTAAAACATCCTCAAAACAATCCCAAAACAGCCCCAAAAAAAACCCCAGAACAGCCCCAAAAACATCCCCAAAACAATCCCAAAAACATCCCCAACAACATCCCCAAAACATCCTCAAAAAAACCCCAAAACCAACCCCAAAACATCCCCAAAACAATCCCAAAAAATCCCCAAAACAACCCCAAAATCATCCCCAGAAACATCCCCCAAAACACCCCATGTCCTCCTCCTGCAGGTAGAACTGGGGGGAATGGGGGTCAGAAACCCCTAAGCAGCCCCAAAAGGACCCCAAAAAGACCTCAAAAACATCCCCAAAACAATCCCAAAAACATCCCTAAAACATCCTCAAAACAATCCCAAAACAGCCCCAAAAACAACCCCAGAACAGCCCCAAAAACAACCCCAAAACAACCCCAAAAACATCCCCAAAACAGCCCCAAAAACATCCCCAAAACATCCTCAAAACAATCCCAAAACAGCCCCAAAAAAATCCCAAAACAATCCCAAAACAGCCGCAAAACAACCCCAAAAACATCCCCATAAACATCCCAAACAACCCCAAAACCATCCCCCAAACACCTCACGTTCTCCTCCCACAGGTAGAACTGAGGGGCACAAGTGTCAGAAACCTCTAAACAACCCCAAAAATCCCCCAAACCATCCCCAAAAATGCCCCCCAAAAAACCCAAACATCCCCAGAAACATCCTCAAAATAATCCCAAAACAGCCCCAAAAACAACTCCAAAACAACCCCAAAACAGCCCCCAAAAAAACCCAAAACAGCCCCAAAAACAACCCCAAAACAACCCCGAAAAAACCCAAAACCCCAAAAAACCCCCAAAACAACCCCAAAACATCCCCAAAACATCCCCAAACACCTTCAAAACACCTCCAAAACCCCTCCAAACCTCCACCCCCAGAACCCCTCCAAACACCCCCAAAACCCCAACAAACACCCCAAAACCCCAACAAACCCCCCAAAATCCCCCCCAACCACCCCAAAAAACCCCCCAAAACCCCCCCAAAACCACCCCGAATAAACCTCCCTCCAAAATCCCCTCACGCCCACAAGAAACTCCGCCACCCAAACGCGGCAAATTAACGACAATTCGGGATAAAAAAAAACAAGAAAAAACCCAAAAAAGCCCAACCAGGGACCCACCCACCTGGGAGGCCAGGTCAGCCCAGGCTGCGGGGTGGGGGTCGTGCAGGGTGACAGATTTGACCCCCCCCAGCACCAGGTTCTTGGCCACCTCCACGCCCAGGCCCCGCAGCCCCGACACCAGAACGTTGGAGGTCTGCATGCGCTTCATGGCCTCGTGGCCCAGCACGTACCTGGGGGGAAAAAACCCCGAAAATATCCATGGGAACCCCAAAGAACTCAATGGGAACCCAAAAATCTCCGTAGGATCCTAAAGAACTCAATGGGAACCCAAAAATCTCAATGAGATCCCAAAGAACCCAACGGGAACCCAAAAATCTCAATGGGAAACCCAAAAAAGTCATTGGGAACCCAAAAATCTCCATGAGGATCATGGGTTTCCATGGGAAACCCAAAAATCTCAGTGAGATCCCAAAGAACTCAACAGGAACCCAAAAATCTCCATGGGAACCCAAAGAACTCAATGGGAACCCAAAGAACTCAATGAGATCCCAAGGAACTCAATGGGAACCCAAAAATCTCCATGGGATCCCAAAGAACTCAATGGGAACCCAAAAATCTCAATGGGACAGCAAAAAAGTCATTGGGAACCCAAAAATCTCAGTGGGATCCTAAAGAACTCAATGGGAACCCAAAAATCTCAATGAGATCCCAAAGAACCCAACGGGAACCCAAAGATCTACATGGGATCCCAAAGAACTCAACGGGAACCCAAAAATCTCCATGGGAAACCCATAAATCTCAATGAAATCCTAAAGAACTCAATGGGAAACCCAAAAATCTCAGTGAGATCCCAAAGAACTCAACAGGAACCCAAAAATCTCCATGGGAACCCAAAGAACTCAATGGGAAGCCAAAAATATCAATGAGATCCCAAAGAACCCAACGGGAACCCAAAAATCTCAATGAGATCCCAAAGAACTCAACGGGAAACCCAAAAATCTCCATGGGAACCCAAAGAACTCAATGGGAACCCAAAAATCTCAATGAGATCCCAAAGAACCCAACGGAAACCCAAAAATCTCCATGGGATCCCAAGAATC
Source organism: Agelaius phoeniceus (assembly GCF_020745825.1). Lineage (NCBI taxonomy): Eukaryota > Metazoa > Chordata > Aves > Passeriformes > Icteridae > Agelaius > Agelaius phoeniceus. The sequence continues at coordinate 21,539 of NW_026531083.1, read as the reverse complement.
TCAATGGGAACCCAAAGAACTCAATGGGAACCCAAAAATCTCAATGAAATCCCAAAAATCTCAATGAAATCCCAAAAATCTCAACAGGAACCCAAAAGTCCCAAGGAAACCCCTCAAGGCTGTAAGACCCCAATTCAGGCAGATCCCATTTCATGCTTTAAATTTATAAAAATTCCCAAATTCACAAGAAAATTCCTATTTATGGGATGTCCCCAAATCCATGGGGACCTCACAAGCCATAGAGCAAACCCCAAACTCTGGGGAAACTCCAAATTTCAGGAGGAAACCCCAAATCCATGGGGAAACCCCAAACCCATGGGGAAACGTAAATCCATGGGGAAACCCCAAATCCATGGGAAACCTCAAACTATGGGGAAACCCCAAATCCATGGGGGAACCTCAAATCCATGGGGAAACCCCAAATCCATGGGGAAATCCCAAATCCATGGGGGAACCTCAAATCCATGGCGAAACCCCAAACCCATGAGGAACCTCAAACTGTGGAGAAGCCCCAAATCCATGGGGAAACCCCAAACTATGAGGAAACCCCAAATCCATGGGAAACCTCAAACTATGGGGAAACCCTAAATCCATGGGGGAACCTCAAATCCATGGGGAAACCCCAAATCCATGGGGGAACCTCAAATCCATGGGAAACCCCAAACTATGAGGAAACCCCAAATCCATGGGGAAACCCCAAATCCATGGGGGAACCTTAAACTATGGGGAAACCCCAAATCCATGGAGAAACCCCAAATCCATGGGGAAACCCCAAACTACCAGGACTCACCCACTCCAGAGGGAGCCCCCCAAGTCTGTGGAGATCCCAAATCCCTTGGGGACCCCAAAACCCCCCTGGGGACCCCAAAACGTCCCCCCCATGTCCCCCTCACTCACAGCTGGCGGGAGTAGAGCCCCTCATCGATCTCGGCCTCGGCCCCGTTCTTCGCCATTCCCTGGGGACACAGGGGACAGCGGTGTCACCACGGGGACACTGAGGGGCCAGCGGTGCCACCAGGGGACAGAGGGGACAGCGGTGTCACCACACGGACAGCGGTGTCACCACGGGGACACTGAGGGGCCAGCGGTGCCACCAGGGGACAGAGGGGACAGCGGTGTCACCACAGGGACACTGAGGGTGCCAACGGGTGCTGTGACACCCTGGGACGGGGTGACAGCAGGGATGGCACGGTGGCATTGTTGAGGGGACATTGTTGAGGGGACATTGGGGGACCTGGGGGACAAATGTCACCCTCAGGACAAAGAGAGGGACAGCAAAGGACAATAATTGTCACCAAAGCATTGTTAATAAAGTGACCCTGAATGGACTGAAGGGACGTTGAGGGACATGTGCCACCACCAAGACCCACAGGTGACACCTTGTGGGTGACACCGCCCATTTGGGGACAAATGTCACCCCCAAGAGAAAGAGGAACAGGAAATGACCCTGAGCAGAGTAAGGGGACATCGAGGGACAGCCCCAAGACCCACAGGTGACACCAGGTGACACCACGCCCCCAGCAGCAGCTCTGAGGTGACAATGACACCAGGGGCTGCCCAGAGAGTGACAAAGCCCCTGTGGGTGGTCCAGGGTCCCCGAGGGGTTGGTGGCACTCAGGAGGGGATGGTGGCACTCAGGAGGGGTCGGTGGCACTCAGGATGGGACAGTGGCACTCAGGATGGGGTTGGTGGCACTCAGGGGGCATTGGCAGCACTCAGGAGGGGTTGGTGGCACTCAGGAGGGGTTGGTGGCACTCAGGAGGGGATGGTGGCACTCAGGATGGGACAGTGGCACTCAGGATGGGGTTGGTGGCACTCAGGATGGGTTGGTGGCACTCAGGGGACATTGGCGGCACTCAGGGGGGGTTGGTGGCACTCAGGATGGGGTCGGTGGCACTCAGGATGGGTTGGTGGCACTCGGGGGGGAGGGGGTCGGTGGCACTCAGGGCGGGTTGGTGGCACTCGGGGGGGTCGGTGGCACTCACGTTGGCGGGGGTGACGCTCGGGGACACGGCGGGGGCAGGGGCACGGCTGGAGCCCGTCGGTGGCTCTGACCCAGAGACGCGGCGCTTCTTCGACAGCGGGGAGCTGGACATCTGGGGACAGGGACAGGGACATCAGGGACAGTCAGGGACAGCTGGGACATCTGGGGACAGTCAGGGACATCAGGGACAGCTGGGGACAGCTGGAGACAAGGACAGTTGGGAGACAGGTCAGGGGATATCTGGGGACAGGTCAGGGGACGGCTGGGGACAGAGACACTCAGGGGACACATGGGGATAGGGACACATCAAGGGACAGCTGGGGACACCTGGAGACAAGGACAGGTCAGGGGACACACAGGGACAAAGAGAGGGTGGGGACATCCATGGGCAGAGGGGAGCTGGACATCTGGGGACAAGGATGGGGTCAGGGCACATCTGGGGACATCCAGGGACAGCAGCGAACTGGACATTTGGGGACAGGGACAGAAGCCAGGCAGGGTCACACGGGGACAGTGCTGGGGACAGCAGGGACACTGGGAGAGACACAGGGTGGTGCTGGGGGCAAGAGGCGACATTTGTGGTGCCCTGAGATCACCAAGAGCAGGGGGTGACACACAGGGGTGGCACTGAACAGGACGCAGCGACACATAAAGTGACAAGAGGTGACACCAGGGACAGGGGATGATGCTGGAGGTGACACCAGGTGACACCGGAAGTGGCAGTGAGAGACAGGAGGGATGGAGAGGGTGATGCAGGGTGACACCAGGTGACAGCGGGGACAGGGAGGGTGACAACAGGTGACACAGACGGTGACACCGGCTGAATGGGGTCACGGGCGGGGCCACCAGGTGCGACAGCCCCCGTGCTGTCCCATTGGTTGTCACCGCCCCAGTGACACCGGGGACGGGCAGGGCGACACGCAGGGATGGAGGGACACACAGAAGGGTGGGGAGGGACACTTGGGGACAGCGAGGTGGCACTGGGGGACATCAGACCACACCAGCACCCCCAGACCCAGGCACGGCACCGCCCCCCGCCCCTGAGAGCGCTCCCAGCACCGGGGGGTCCCGGGGGTCCCATCCCGGGGCGATCCCGCCCCCGGGGCCTCCCTTGCGGGGCTTCCCCATTAAGCGAGGCGGGTTCCCCATCCCCGGGGGTCCCACCCAGGGGGGTCCCCATCCCCGGGGGTCCCCGAGCGGGGGTCGCGGTTCCACCCGCGCTCCCCATCCTGAGGGATCCCGTGTGGTGGGGGGGGGGCGGTTCCCCCTCACGGCTTCCCCCCGGCCCCTTCAGGCCCGGCCCCGGCTCCCGCAAGGCGGGGCCGCACTGGCCGGCCCCAGAGCCGCCTCCCCGCGCCCCTGCAACCCAGGGCAGCCCCCAAAGAGCCCCGGGCTCGCCGCCGGCCCCGCACCAATGTCGCTGTCCAGGCCCCGCCGCCGGGTCCCGCCCGCTCCGCTCGGCTCCTCCGCGACAAGATGGCGGCCGCGGCCGCTGCCACCCGCCGCCCCCTCCCTGCGCGCGCTAGGCCCCGCCCCCCGCGCTCTCCCATTGGTCGGCCGCGCCCGGCACCGCGCTCTCATTGGTTGTCTCCTCCCGCCACCGCCCGCCCCCCTTCCTGCCCGCCTCACCCGACGCGAGGATTGGGCGGGCGCGCCCCGGCTGGCCACGCCTCTTTTCCTGCCGCAGAGCCCCGGATGAGGAAGGCCACGCCCCTTGCGCAGCCTCGTGATACGGCACGGCGCGCACCGCCCAGACGGCGGCCGAGAGGGGACACGGGGCTGAAAAGGGCGGAGTGCGGGGGGCTATGGATGTGTACGGGGGGGTCTGGGAGCTTTAGAGGCCCTTGGGGAGCTATAGGGACTCAAGTGGGGTTTTTTGGGGGGTTATAGGGGCCGATCAGAGCCTCGTAGAAGCGCTTAAAGAACCCACAGGAAACGGCGGAAGACTTTACGTAGTGTCATCCGGGATTGCACAACTTTGTAGATCTGTATAGAAAAATTTAAATAAAGGCCTCCGAAGAAACGCAGGAAGCCTAAGGGGGTTCCCCAGAGCCACAAAGGGCTTCACGCAGGGGCGTGGGGAGAACCTGAGGGGGCTATAGGGGACCGAGGGGGGGTATGCGGCAGCCCAGGAGGAGCGTGGGGAGCCTCGGGGGTCTCCAGAGCCCTAGACGGGCTCACTCGTAGGCTATGTGGGGCTTGAGTGGCTGTAGGGGGCCATGGGGGGCCCCATAGGGGCTGTGGGGAGCTACAGGGAAACATGGGAGGGGCCGTGGGGACCAGGGCGCCATTTCCGCGTGGTGTCGCTGTCTGGTGACGTCACAGAGCCGCAAGGTGCGCTGGGAGATGCAGTCTCTTGAGCACACAGGAGAGGCCGCGGGGGCCAGAGCGCCATTTCCGCATGGTGTCGCTGTCTTGTGACGTCATGGACCCGCAGGGGTCGCTGGGAGATGAAGTTTCTGGTTCCTCCCCCAAAATAAAAGGCACAGGAGTCGGGGGGGGACCCAGAACTTTATTCACAAACCAACACCGGGGTCCGGGGTCACTCCGGGGGAGCGGCTGAGGGTCTGAGGGTCACTCCGGGGGGGGCAGTGGGAGGCGCTTGGGGTCGTAGTAGTTGGAGGTGAGCAGGGGCTCCCCACAGCGCTCCCGCTCCCGCACCAGGATCTCGGCCTCGCGCCGCGCCCACTGCTGCAGCCTGCGGGGGAGGGGATGGACAGGTGAGCCCCACACCTCGGGGATCCATGGGGACATCCCAAACCCCCGGCCAGGGGTCCAAATTCCTCCCTCCTCAAAGGACCAGGTGTCCCTATAGGTCCCCATACACCCCCCAGATTTTGAGGTCCAGGATTTAGGAGTCCACCCTAACCCCCCCTCAGCCTCCTATATGCCCCCACAGGGCTCTGTAGCCCCCTAAATCCTCTCCTGGATCCCTCATGGGCTCCTATAGACACCCCCAGAGCTGCCAAGGGCCGTCTAGACCCCAAAACCCCCCAGAGAATTATTAGAAATCCCTGTAGGCTGTACAAGGGGTCTTGTTTGCCCCCAAATTCCCTTGGAAGCTCCTGTAGAACTCTCAGGAGACCCTACAACACTCACAGACTCCCCAAAAAAACCCTATAAACCCCAAAAACGTACGGAAGCTATGGAGCAACTCTCAAATACAAGCTCCCCTTGGGGCTCTCTCCCTCCCCCCTTTACCGTGAGGGGTTTCCTAGGTGAGACCCCCCAATCACGGACCCGTAGTCGGGCAGGTAATGGACGAAGACAGAGCCCAGGACGATGGCGATGGAGATGCCGGCCAGGAAGGCGGCGCGCATGTTCAGCACGTCGGCCTCGGGGTCGGCCGAGAAGCCGTGATAGTCGGGGTTCTGTGTGGGGAGGGTCGTGTGAATCCCCTGCCCCGCCCAGGTACCCCCAGGTGTATCCCAGCCTCTCCTCCAGGACCCCCAGGTGTGCCCCAGCCCCTCCTCAGGAGCACTGGGCCAAAGGAGCCACCTGAGCCCCGACCCCAGGTGTGTCCCTGTCCTCAATCCCAGCACTGGCCACGCCCTTCCCTGAACCACACCCACGGTCCCCAGGTGTGTCCCCAGTCCTATTTAATCCCAGGTCACGCCCCCTCCAGGCCACGCCCCTTTACAGGCACACAATCACCTGAGCAGGGTGAAGCCCAGCCCACATTAGGCCCCGCCCATAAAGCCACGCCCCTTTCCCGATGCCCTCAAAACTCTCAAAGCCCCGCCCACAACATTTACACCACGCCCATTCCAACTAAGCCACGCCCCTTTCCAGTCATGTACATTAAACCCCCAAGAGTGGCCCCGCCCAAAGCCACGCCCTCTCAAACAGACCACGCCCACCCACAATCCCCACACAAACCCCGCCCCGCCCTTCCCGCTTTGCCCTTGGCCGCTCACCTTCCTCTGCGCCACCAACATCGGCTCCTCCTCGTGCGCATCGGCCCCGAGCGGCCGCGGCAGCGCCACGGCCCCGGGCGACCCCGCCGAGCGGCCCCGAGCCCCGGCGGGCAGCGCCCGCAGCGCCCGCAGCGCCCGCCACAGCGCCGCCATCTTGCCCCGCCGCTTCGACTCGCCTCTTCCGCTCAACCCGGCCAATCGCAACCTCGCATTGCCGTTTCGTCCCGCCCTCGCGCCGAACAGCCAATCACAGCGCTGCGCTTACGTTGGCCCGCCCCATTCACTCACGATGGCCGCGCCCACTTTTGCGCTGCAGCCAATCATAGCCAGCCGTAAGGCTGCACCGCCCACTCTACAGCACGAACCAATAAGAACGCGGTGTTTTTTGACTGGCGGGATCATCGACCAATGGAACCGCGGCGAGGGCGGGCGCGCGGGACGGGCCCGGCGGAGCGGGAGCGGCGCCGCCATTTTGGTGCCGGGGAGCGGCGGCGGCGGCGGCGCCGGGGAAGGTCGGGACGGCCGTGAGGGGCGGGACGGGCCCGGCCGGGATGGGGAGGGGTCTGAGGGGAGAGGAGGAGCCGACCGGGAGGGGAGGAGCCGACCGGGAGGGGCGGGGCTGACCGGGAGGGGCGGGGCTGAACAGAACTCCCGGTGCAGTTTGTGAGGGAGGGGGTGTGAGAGCGGGAACCGGGGCTGGATTTTTAATGCTAATTAAGGGGTGTGGCCTTGTATGTTAATTAGAGGGCGTGTGCTTGCATACTAATTAGGGGCGGGGTATGAGGGTGGTCGTGTCTGCTCCTCCTCCCCTGCACAGGGCCCAGTGGTTCCCAGTTCATCCCAGTTCCACCTTCATTTCCCCCTTGTTCCCCTTTGGGCCTTCCCAGTTTGCCATAAAATATTCCAGCCATTCCTCCCAGTCCATCCCGGTGCTTTTCCAGGTCATTCAGGTCTCTTCCCATTGAACCCAGTCCATCCCAGTAACCCCCCAGTTCCTCCCAGTCTCACCGGTTGCTGCCCTCACAGGTGCTGGCACCATGGAGTACGAGCGCAGGTGAGGGGGGACCTGGGGATCCCCAAAACTCGGGATCGGGTTGGGGGGTGGGAACATCTGGGCAGCTGTTGAAGACCCCCCATCAAATGGAATTCAGTATTTTGGGGAGGTCAGGGGACATTTGGGGGCACCTCAGGGGGCATTTGGGGACTACTGAGGGCACAGGGGACTTTGGAGGGATCCTGGAGCATGAAAAGAACCATTTGGGGTCCAGATTTGGGGTGCAGGTTTGGGGTCCAGGATTTAAGGTGCAGATTTGGGATGCAGATTTGAGGTCCAGGATTTGAGGTCCAGATTTGGGGTGCAGGTTTGGGGTCCAGGATTTAAAGTGCAGATTTGGGATGCAGATTTGGGGTCAGGATTTGTTGTGCAGATTTGAGGTGCAGGTTTGGGGTCCAGGATTTGTTGTGCAGATTTGAGGTCCAGATTTGGGGTGCAGGTTTGGAGTCCAGGATTTGTTGTGCAGATTTGAGGTGCAGGTTTGGGGTCCAGGATTTAAGGTGTAGATTTGGGATGCAGATTTGAGGTCCAGGATTTGTTGTGCAGATTTGAGGTCCAGATTTGGGGTGCAGGTTTGGGGTCCGGGATTTAAGGTGCAGATTTGGGGTCAGGATTTGTTGTGCAGATTTGAGGTGCAGGTTTGGGGTCCAGGATTTAAGGTGTAGATTTGGGATGCAGATTTGAGGTCCAGGATTTGTTGTGCAGGTTTGGAGTCCAGGATTTAAGGTGCGGGATTTGGGATCCAGATTTAGGGTCCAGATTTGGGCTCCAGGATTTGTTGTGCAGATTTGGGGTCTAGATTTGGGATGCAGATTTAAGACCCAGGATTTGGGCTCCAGGATTTGTTGTGCAGATTTGGGCTCCAGGATTTGAGGTTCAGATTTTGGGGACCCCCAGAGCTCTGGGCCCCACTGACCCTGACCCCCCCTCCCAGGGGTGGCCGTGGGGACCGCACGGGGCGTTACGGGGGTGCCCCTGCCCCCTCCGAGGACGGCTCCCGCACCCAGCGGGATCACGACTATCGCGACATGGACTACAGAGGTTATGGGGGACCCCCCGAGGGACCCCCCAATGCCGGGACCCCCCCTCAGGTGCGTGTGGGGAGCTGGGGAGGGGTCTCAGGTGGGTGCTGAGTTTTATTTTTATTTTGTTCAATGGGTGAGATGGTGTTTGTTGTTTGGGTTGGGATGGTTGTTGGATTTTTATGTGTGTTGTGGTTTTGTAAGCTGTGATTTTTATGGTGTTTTGGTGAAATGAGCTAAAAATATGATAAATATATAAATAGAATAACTAAGCAAATATAGCTAGCAGTAATGAAATAATACAAAGTATGTAAATGTACATTAAGTAATTATATAAATTAAATATAAATAATTAAATATTATATTATTTATATATAATATAATGAATAATTGAAGTTATAAATAAAACTTATAAAATTTATAAATTTATAATCTATAAAAATTTTAAAAGTCATAAATAATTAAATATTATATATAAATATTATAAATAGAATTTGTAGACTTATAATTTATAAAAAATTAAAATTCATAAGTAATTTAATATTATATATTAAATATAAATAATATTTGTAATTATAAATATTACAAAATATATACAATCAATTTTTAAAAATTTTGTAATTTTTAATATATAAAAACATAATAAAATTAACTTTTAGAAGATCTCTTAAGGATAACCTGTTGAATTAAAAAACCATACTTGAATTGTTCATATTTCTAATTCAGCGCCTAACTGTGATTTGTAATATAAATTTTTTTGCCTGATTTTGAAGCATTACTTAAGTTCATGATGAAGAAGGTGAGGAACAGGGATTAACTTTTATTTTAAAAACTTTTGTTCTATGTATGTACTATTATAAAGCTCTATAAGGTTTTTTTAATATGACATTACCTGCTTTTAGGTAAATTTTGCGCTTATAATTTCAGAGGTTTTATTTAATTTTGGAAGTTTTCTTTATGATTCCAGGTTAAACACAGTGGTTTTTTTTGGCAGTTATTATTTTTTAGTACAGAAAATACAAAACCTCAGTGCCTCCCTCCCCTGTTCCAGGGCTCCTACGAGAGCACGGAGCCGCCCCGGAAGCGGGAGCCGCCCCGGGAGCCTCCCCGGGAGCCCCCGGCGCTGCCGTTCGGCGCTGATGGCGATTACCGGGACCAGGATTACCGGGAGGGCGCCGAGGAGGAGCCGCGGGCCAGCACCATCGTCATGCTGCGCATGCTGCCCCAGGCGGCCACCGAGAACGACGTAAGCCCCGCCCCTGCCGAGGCCACGCCCCCTCCAGAGATAGCCCCGCCCCTATCCACAGTGCCCCGCCCCCCCTCGCCATGATGGCACCACCGCCTCTTCATCATGGCCCCGCCCCCTGTCGCCATGTCAGGTCTCACTTCTGAGATGGCTCCGCCCACTAGCTGGGATGGCCCCACCCCTCCTTGCTGTGGCTCCGCCCCCTGCCATGGTGGCCCTGCCCCCTAGCTGGGATGGCCCCACCCCCCCTTTGCTGTGGCTCCGCCCCCTGCCATGATGGCACCGCTCTCTTCTGGGATGGCCCCACCCCTTTTCATCATGACCCCACCCCCTTCTGCAATGGCTCATTTCACTTCTGAGATGGCTCCACCCCCTAGCTGGGATGGCCCCACCCCTCTGTCCTGTGGCTCCGCCCCCTGCCATGATGGCACCGCTCCCTTCTGGGTTGGCCACGCCCCCTGGTTGGGATGACCCTACCCCATCCCAATCTGGGCTGGCCCCACCCCCCTAGCTCAGATGGCCCCACCCCTCTTCATCATGGCCCCGCCCCCTGCCGTGGTGGCACTTCTGACTTCTGGCATGGCCCCGTCCCAATTTAGGATGGCCCCGCCCCCTTCCTTGGATGGCCCCACCCCTCTTTGCTGTGGCCCCGCCCCCTGCCATGATGTCCCCATGTCCTCTCCAGGCCCTGACCTGGTGTCCCAGGTGATGTGGCCATGTCCGTGTGTCCCCATGTCCCTGTGGGTGCTGTCCTGTGTCCCCATGTCCTCATGCCCCCATGCCCCAGGTGACGTTTCCCTGTGTCCCCATGCCCCTGTGTCCCCATGGGTGTTGTCCCCGTGTCCCTGTGGGTGCTGTCCTGTGTCCCAGCTGCTGTGTCACGGTGTCCCCATGTCCCTGTGTCCCCGTGTCCCCACAGATCCGGGCACAGCTGCAGGCCCAGGGGGTGCAGCCCCGTGAGGTGCGGCTGATGCGCAACAAATCCTCAGGTGAGTCTGACCTGGGCCCCTCCCCTGCTCACCTGGGCCCCTCCCCCTCACCTGGGCTCCTCCCCCTCACCTGGGCTCCTCCCCCTCACCTGGGCCCCTCCCCATCTCACCTGGGCCCCTCCCCTGGGCTCTCTTTAGGATGGGGGGCACCCTGACATCCGGGTCCCTTGGAGGGAGGAGGGTCCCTGCCCTGCCCTGCCCATGCCAGGGGGCACCCAGGGGGGGTGGTCCTGTTCCTTAGGGGGCACCCAGGGGTGCTGGTTCCATCCCCAGGGGCACCCACTGGTGTCTGTCTCCTCCTTAGGGGCACCCAGGGGTGTCCGTCCCCTCCTTAGCAGCACCTAGGGGTGTCTGTCCCCTCCCTAAGGGCACCCAGGGGTGTCCGTCCCCTCCTTAGCAGCACCCAGGGGTGCCTGTCCTCTCCCCAGGGGGCACCCAGGGGTGCTGGTTCCATCCCCAGGGGCACCCAGGGGTGTCTGTCCCCTCCCTAGGGGTTTCTGTCCCTCCCAATGAGCTCCCTCAGGTCCTGGTTCCATCTTTAGGAGCACCCAGGGGTGCCAGTCTCATCTTCAGAAGCACCCAGGGGTGCTTCTGGCAGGCTTAGGGGGCACCCAGGGGTGCTGGACTGACCTCAAAGGGTACCAGGGCTGCTGATCCCATTCCTAGGAGCACCCAGGGGTGCTGGTCCTTCTTCTTAGGAGCACCCAGGGGTGCTGGTCCCATCCCCAGGGGCACCCAGGGGTGTCAGTTCCCTCCCTAGGGGCACCCAGGGGTGCTGTACCAGACTCAGGGGGCACCCAGGGGTGCCTGTCCCCTCGATAGGAGCACCCAGGGGTGCTGATCCTGTTCTCAGAAGCACCGAGAGGTCCGTGTGTCTTTTTGGGAGCACCCAGGGGTGCTGGTCCCATCCCCAGGGGCACCCAGGGGTGCCTGTCCCCTCTCTAGGAGCACCCAGGGGTGCTGGTCCTCTCCCAAGGGGCACCCAGGGGTGCCAATGTCATCTCTAGGGGCACCCAGGGGTGCCTGTCCCCTCCCTAGGGGCACCCAGGGATGTTTCTGCCAGGCTTAGGGGGCACCCAGGGGTGCTGGTCCCATCTCTAGGGGCACCCAGGGGTGCTGCACCGGACTGGAAGGGCACCAGGGCCGCTGATCCCATTCCCAGGGGCACCCAGGGGTGCTGGTACCATTCCCCAGGGGCACCCGGGGGTGCCTGTCCCCTCCCCAGGAGCACCCAGGGGTGCTCATCGTTTCCCCAGGGGCACCCAGGGGTGCCGGGTTTGTCTTTAGGGAGCACCCAGGGGTGCCCATCCTGTCTTTGGGAACACCCAGGACTGTCTGTCCCCTCCCTAGGGGCACCCAGGGGTGCCAGTTCCATCTCTAGGGGCACCCAGAGGTGTCTGTCCCTTCCTCAGGAGCACCCAGGGGTGCTGATCTCCTCCGTAGGGGCACCCAGGGGTGTCAGTTTCCTCTTTAGGGGCACCCAGGGGTGCTTGTCCCCTTCTCAGGAGCACCCAGGGGTGCTGCACCAGGCTCAGGGGGCACCCAGGGCTGTTTGAACCCATTCTAGGGGCACCCAGGGGTGCCATTCTTGTCATCAGGGAACACCCACAGGTGCTCTTTTTACCCTTAGGAGCACCCAGGGGTGCTTTTCCTTTCTTAGGAGCACCCAGGGGTGCTTGTCCCTTCTTCAGGAGCACCCAGGGGTGCTGTGCCAGCCTCGGGGGGCACCCAGGGGTGCCAGATCCAAAGCCAGGGATGCCAGACCTGTCCCCACATTCAGCCTAAGGGGCACCCAGGGGTGCCAGCCCCCTCCTCAGGAGCACCCAGGGGTGCTGAGCCCAGCTTTAGGGGCACCCAGGGGTGCCAGACCTGTCCCTAGATCCCTCCCCAGGAGCACCCAGGGGTGCTGAGCTCAGCTTTAGGGGCACCCAGGGGTGCCAGCCCAGCTCAGGTCGCACCCAGGTTCTGGAGGGGCACCAGGAGCACCCATAGGCTTCACCTTGGGGGTCCCCCGGGGGGGTTCCAACACCACCCATGGGTGCCCTGCCCTTACCCCAGCGGGTCCCTGGGTGCCCTGTCCGTCCGTCCCCCCCCCTCCCCCACCCACCGCACCCCAGGGGGTCCCAGAGCACCCATGGGTGCCCCCCATGCCCCCCCTCCCCCGTGGCCCATTCCAGGTCAGAGCCGTGGATTCGCCTTCGTGGAATTCCATCACGTGCAGGAGGCGGCCAGGTGGATGGAGGCCAACCAGGTGGGGGAGGGGCCGACGAGAAGGGGGAGGGGCCAACAGGTGGGGGAGGGGCCAATGGAAAGAGGGTGGGGCCATTAAAAAGGGGGAGGGGCCAATAAAAAGGGGGAGGGGTGAGGGCCTTGCCAACAGGTGGGGGGGGAAATCAAAAGAGAGAGGGGCCAATGAAAAGGGGGAGGGGCCAACAGGTGGAGGAGGAGCAAATGGGAGGGGGAGGAGCCAATGAAAAAGGGGAGGGGCCAATAGTAGGGGAGGGGCCACTGAAAAGGGGGAGGGACCAATAGGTGGGGAGGAGCAAGCAGGAGGGGGAGGGGCCAATGAAAAGGGGGAGGAGCCAATAGGTGGAGGACGAGCCAATGACAAGGGGGAGGGGCCAACATGTGGAGGAGGAGCAACCTGGGGGAGGAGCCAATGAAAAGGGGGAGGGGCCAACAGGTGGAGGAGGAGCAAATGAAAAGGGGGAGGGGCCAATAGGTGGGGAGGAGCAAGCAGGAGGGGGAGGAGCCAATAGGTGGGGAGGGGCGAGGGGAGGGGCCAATTGGGGTGGGGCCAACAGGTGGGGGAGGGGCAAATATGGGTGGGGCAGAGCAGGTGGGGGAGAGGAGGGGTGGGGACAGGGTTAATGGGATGGTGCTGGTGTGTACTGGTTTGTACTGGTCCGTACTGGTCCGTACCAGTCTCTACTGGTCCATACTGGTCCGTACTGGTCCGTACTGGTGGCCGTGTCCCCGCAGTCAGGGATGGGCACAGAGGCCTCATGCGTGTCCCAGTGTTCCCAGTACAGCTGCTGGTGCCACCTGGGACGACCTCTGCTGCCCCTCAGAACGGCTCCTGGTGCCCCCCCTGAATTCCAGCCTTGGCACCCCCAAATTCCTGCCCTGGTGCCCCCCTGGTGCCCCCCAATTCCAACCCTGGTGCCCCTCAAAGCGAGTCCTGGTGTCCCAAAATTCCAGCCATGGCACTGCCCTGGTTTACAGTTTGGGGGTCCCCTGGTGCCCCCTCAGATTTGTGTTCTTGTGCCCCCCCAGGTGTCCCCCAGATTCACACCCTGGTGTCCCCCAAATGTCCCCCAGATTTGTGTCCTGATGCCCCCCAGGTGTCCCCCCAGATTTGTGTCCTGGTGCCCCCCAGGTGTCCCCCAGATTCACACCCTGGTGCCCCCCAGATTTGTGTCCTGGTGCCCCCCAGGTGTCCCCCAGATTTGTGTTCTTGTGCCCCCCCAGGTGCCCCCCAGATTCACACCCTGGTGCCCCCCAGATTCACACCCTGGTGCCCCCCAGGTGTCCCCCAGATTTGTGTCCTGATGCCCCCCAGACGCCCCACAGTTCCAGCCTTGGTGCCCCCCAGGTGCCCCCCAGATTCACACCCTGGTGCCCCCCAGATTTGTGTCCTGATGCCCCCCTGGTGTCCCTGAATTCCAACCCTGGTGCCCCCCAATTCCAACCCTGGTGCCCCCCAGATGCCCCCCAATTCCAGCCTTGGTGCCCCCCAGGTGCCCCCCAGTTTCAGCCTTGGTGCCCCCCAGGTGCCCCCCAGATTTGTGTCCTGGTGCCCCCCAAGTGTCCCTGAATTCCAACCCTGGTGCCCCCCAGATTTGTGTCCTGATGCCCCCCAGGTGCCCCACAGTTCCAGCCTTGGTGCCCCCCAGGTGCCCCCCAGATTCACACCCTGGTGCCCCCCAGGTGTCCCCCAGATTTCTGTCCTGATGCCCCCCAAGTGTCCCTAAAATTCCAGCCCTGGTGTCCCCACCTCAAACCTTGCTGCCCCCCAATTCCAGCCCGGGTGCCCCCCAGATTTGAGTCCTGGTGCCCCCCCTGTGCCCCCCCGGGCCAGGCTGGGTCACCCTGTGCCCCCCCTGACCCCCTGTGCCCCCCTTAGGCCGGGCTGACCCTGCTGGGGCACCGCGTGTCCCTGCACTACAGCGACCCCAAACCCAAAATCAACGAGGACTGGCTCTGTGCCAAGGTGAGGGGCACTGGGAGGGCACTGGGAGGGCACTGGGAGGGCACTGAGGGGTACTGGGAGGGACTGGGGGACACTGGGGGGGCACTGGGGGGCACTGGGAGGCAGTGGGGGGGCACTGGGGGACATTGGGAGGGCACTGGAAGGCTCTGGGAAGGACTGGGAGGGCATTGGGGGGCACTGGGAGGCAGTGGGGTGGCACTGGGGGACACTGGGAGTGCATTGGGGTGCACTGGGTGGCACTGGGAAGGACTGGGAGCGCATTGGGGGACACTGGGAAGGACTGGGTGGCACTGCGAGGGCATTGGGGGGCATTGGGGGACACTGGGAAGGACTGGGGGACACTGGGAGGGCATTGGGAGCGCATTGGGGGACACTGGGAAGGACTGGGGGACACTGGGAGGGCATTGGGGGGCATTGGGGGACACTGGGTGGCACTGGGGGACACTGGGAGGGCACTGGGAGAGCACTGGGTGGTAATGGGGGCCACTGGGAGGGCACTGGGGGACACTGGGCAGGCATTGGGGGACACTGGGAAGGACTGGGTGGCACTGGGAGGGACTGGGTGGCACTGGGAGGGACTGGGGGGCACTGAGAGGGCACTGGGAGGGACTGGGGGGCACTGGGGGAGACTGGGAGGGCACTGGGAGGGACTGGAAGAGCATTGGGGGGGCACTGGGAGGGCATTGGGGTGCACTGGGGGACACTGGGAGGGCATTGGGGGACACTGGGGGAGCACTGGGGGGTCCTGAAAGGATTTTGGGGAGATCCTGAGGAGTTTTGGAGAGGTCCTGGACAGCTTGAGAGGTTTTGGGGTGCTAAATTTTTGGGGTGCTGCATTTTTGGGGTGCTGCATTTTTGGGGTGCTCTGGGAGGGGTGGGTTTGGTGGGGGATCCAGGGCGGTTTTGGGGTTTGGAAGTTTTGGGGTGTGACAAACTCGGGTTGTGACATTTTTGGGGTGTGACACTTTTGGGGTGTGACACTTTTGGGGTGTGATATTTGGGGGTGCAGTGGATTTGGGGTGCAGCAGTTTTGGGGTGTGACACTTTTGGGGTGCAGCAGTTTTGGGGTTGTGACGTTTTTGGGCTCTGACATTTTTGGGGTTCCCAGTGTGGGGTGCAGAACTTCAAGCGCCGTGAGAAATGTTTCAAGTGTGGCGTCCCCAAAGCCGGTGAGTGACCCCAAATCCTGGGATTTTACCCCAAAACTTTGGGGGGCGCTCCCCTAAACTGCCTCAAACCTCCCCACAATTATTGGGGTACCCCAAACATGCAGGGGAACCCCTGGTTTTGGGGTTGAATCCCCACTTTTGAGGGATTCAACCCCAAGGGATTTGATTTTGGGGTTTCCTGGGGTTTTTTGGGGTTCTATCACTGATTTTTGGGGTTTTTTTGGGGTTCAATCCCTGATTTGGGTTTTTTTGGGTTGTTTTGGGGTTTTGTGGGGTTTTTTTTAGGGTTCCATCCCTAAATTTGGGGTTTTTTTGGGGGGGTTTGGGGTTTTTGGGGGGGCTCAATCCCTGATTTTTGGGGTTGTTTGATTTTTTTGGGGGTTCAGTTTCTGATTTGGGGGCTTTTTTTTTGGGTTTTCTTTTGGGGTCCAGTCTCTCATTTTGGGGGGCACAATCCCTGATTTTGGGCCTTTTTTTTTTTTTGGTTTTTTTTGGGGTCCAGTCTCTGATTTTGGGTTTTTTTGAGATTTTAAATCCCTGATTTTGGGGTATTTTTGGGGGTATTTTTTGGGGGTCCAGTCTCTCATTTTGTGGGGCACAATCCCTGATTTTGGGCCTTTTTTGGGGGGCATTTTTTTGGGGTCCAGTTTCTGATTTTGGGGCTTTTTTTGGGGGTCCAATCTCTCATTTTTTGGGGCACAATCCCTGATTTGGGGCCTGGTTTTCTTGGGTTTTTTTTGGGGCCCAATTTCTGATTTTGGGGTTTTTTTTGGGGGGGCCCAGTCTCTGATTTTGTGGGGCACAATCCCTGATTTTGGGCCTTTTTTTTTGGGGTTTTTTTTTGGGTCCAGTTTCTGATTTTGGGGCTTTTTTGGGGGGGGTTTTTTGGGGTCCAGTCGCTGATTTTGTGGGGCACAATCCCTGATTTTGGGCCTTTTTTGGGGGGGATTTTTTTGGGCTCCGTTTTCTGATTTGGGGTTTTTTGAGAGGTCAAATCCCTGATTTTGGGCCTTTTTTTGGGGATTTTTTTGGGGTCCATTTTCTGATTTTGGGGGGTTTTTTTGGGGTCCAGTCTCTGATTTTGGGGGGCACAATCCCTGATTTTGGTCCTTTTTTTTTTTGGGTTTTTTTGGGGGTCCAGTCTCTCATTTTGGGGGCACAATCCCTGATTTTGGGCCTTTTTTTTGGGTTTTTTTTTGGGTCCAGTTTCTGATTTTGGGCTTTTTGGGGGGTTTTTTTTTGGGGTCCAGTCTCTCATTTTGGGGGGCACAATCCCTGATTTTGGGCCTTTTGTTGGGGGGGAATTTTGGGGTCCAGTTTCTGATTTTGGGGTTTTTTGAGAGGTCAAATCCCTGATTTTGGGCCTTTTTTTGGGGATTTTTTTGGGGTCCATTTTCTGATTTTGGGGGGTTTTTTTTGGGGTCCAGTCTCTGATTTTGTGGGGCACAATCCCTGATTTTGGGCCTTTTTTGGGGGTCCAATTTCTGATTTTGGGGATTTTTTTTGGGGTCCAATTTCTGATTTTGGGGATTTTTTTTTGGGGGTGCAGAGGCCGAGCAGAAGGGCCCGGGGGGTCCCCGGCCAGAGCTGGTCCCGGGGGGGGGGAGGGGGGCTCCTGCCCCTCCCCCAACCCTACGGCCCCACCCTCGGGGGGTCCCCCCGGGGGTTCCCAGGGGGGCACCGAGCCCGGAGCTGACAACGCCAACGACAGTGAGTGCAGGGCCAGGGGGGTTTGGGGGGGCATTTCTGGGATTTTGGGGATTTTTGGGGATTTTTTTCGGGAATTTTGGGGGATTTTTTAAGGAAATTTAGAGGATTTTGAGGGGGGGGGGGATTTGGGAATTCTGGGGGGTTTTTGATGGGGGGGGGGGCTTGAAGGGGAACCTCGGGGAGGATTGGAGGGATTCAGGTGTTCCCCAGTGTTCTCCTAGGTGTGGGCCAAGGTGTCCCCAGGTGTGCCCTCAGGTGTCCCCCAGGTGTGCCTGAGTATCCCAGGTGTGCCCCCAGGAGTCCCCCTCAGTTATCCCCAGGCGTCCCAACTGTCCTCAGGTATCCCCAGGTGTGCCTCCAGATGTTCCCAGGTGTACCCCCAGGTATCCTGAGTTATCTCCAGGTGTGCCCAGATGTTCCCAGGTGGATTCAGGTGCCCACAGGGTGTGTCTAGGTGTGCCCAGGTGCCCCCAGGTATATGCCCAGGTGTTCCCAGATGTGCCCAGGTGTATTGCCCCCAGGTTGTGTCCCCAGGTATGCCCAGGTGCCCCCAGGTGTGCCCCCAGGTATCCCCAGGTGTGTTCAGGTGTGCCCAGGTGCCCCAGGTGTGCCCCAAGGTATGCCCAGGTGTTCTCAGGTGTGCCCAGGTGTGCCCCCAAGTACCCTGAGGTATCTCCAGGTGTCCCCAGGTGTGCCCCCAGGTATCTCCAGGTGTGCCCAGGTGTGCCCAGCTGTGCCCCCAAGTATCCTGAGGTATCTCCAGGTGCCCCCAGGTCTGCCCAGGTGCCCCCAGGTGCCTTCAGGTGTGCCCAGGTGTCCGTTGCTGTGTCCCCCCAGCCATCATCCTGCGGAACCTGCACCCCCAGAGCAGCCTGGAGTCCATCCTGGCCGGCCCTCGCCCCCTTCGCGGCGCTCTCGGCCGCCAACGTGCGCGTGATCAAAGATCGGCAAACGCAGCTGAACCGCGGCTTCGCCTTCGTGCAGCTCAGCACCATCGTGGTACTGGGGGGGAACTGGGGGGGACTGGGAGGGACTGGGAGGGACTGGGGACACTGGGAGCACTGGGAGGGACTGGGAGGGACTGGGAGGGACTGGGGACACTGGGGAGACTGGGGGGACTGGGAGGGACCAGGGTGCGTGATCAAAGATTGGCAAACGCAGCTGAACCGCGGCTTTGCCTTTGTGCAGCTCAGCACCATCGTGGGACTGGGAGCACTGGGGAGGGACTGGAAGGGACTGGGAGCACTGGGAGGGAGCTGGGAAACTGGGAGGGCCTGGGGGATTTGGGGGGAACTGGGGGCGTGATCAAAGATGGGCAAACGCAGCTGAACCGTGGCTTCGCCTTCGTGCAGCTTAGCACCATCGTGGGACTGGGAGCACTGGGTGGGACTGGGGACACTGGGAGCACTGGGAGGGACTGGGAGGGACTGGGGGAACTTGGGAGGGACTGGGGGATTTGGGGGGGAACTGGGGCGTGATCAAAGATGGGCAAACGCAGCTGAACCACGGCTTTGCCTTTGTGCAGCTCAGCACCATCGTGGTACTGGGGGGACTGGGAGGGACTGGGAGCACTGGGAGGGACTGGGGGATTTGGAGGGAACTGGGGCGTGATCAAAGATGGGCAAACGCAGCTGAACCGCGGCTTCGCCTTCATGCAGCTCAGCACCATCGTGGTACTGGGAGCACTGGGAGGGACTGGGAGGGACTGGGGGAACTGGGGGAACTGGGAGGGACTGGGGGGGGGACTGGGAGGGACTGGGAGGGGACTGGGAGGGACTGGGGGATTTGGGGGGAACTGGGGCATGATCAAAGATGGGCAAATGCAGCTGAACCGTGGCTTTGACTTTGTGCAGCTCAGCACCATCGGGGGACTGGGAGCACTGGGCAGGACTGGGAGCTCTGGGAGCACTGGGAGGGACTGGGGGAACTGGGAAGGACGGGGGGCGTGATCAAAGATGGGCAAACGCAGCTGAACCGCGGCTTTGCCCTTCATGCAGCTCAGCACCATCGTGGTACTGGGAGCACTGGGAGGGACTGGGGGGGACTGGGAGGGGACTGGGGGGGACTGGGAGGGACTGGGAGCACTGGGGGGGACTGGGAGGGACTGGGCAGAGTGAGGGGGACTGGGAATTCCTGGGATTTACTGGGGGGACACTGGGGGAGACTGGAGAGAAGGAACAGAGGGGGATTGTGGGGGTTTAGTCACCATCATGGCGGGAACTGGGAGGGACTGGGAGAGACTGGGAGGGACCAGAGGGGCTGGATGCCACCGCTGGCCCCACCCATGCCCCGCCCATAGCCCCTGCAGGAGGCTGCACAGCTGCTGCAGATGCTGCAGGCCCTGCACCCCCCCCCTGCACATTGACGGCAAAAGCATCAAACGTGGAGTTCGCCAAGGGCTCCAAGAGGTGAGGGGGCGTGGCACCGCACATGGGCGTGGGCATTGTGCCAGGGTGTGGCACCACACCTGGGCGTGGCACCGGTCCAGGGTGTGGGCACCGCACCTGGAACCCACCCTGTCCCCACATCCTGCGTTGTTCCCTACACCTGGCACAGGCTCCAACCCCCAGACTCCACCCCCCTGGCACCACACCTGGCACAGGCCCCGCCCCTTAGCCCCGGCACAGGCTCTGCCCCTTAGGCCCCACCCTTGGTTACAGGCCACACCCCTGGCCACCACACCTGGAACAGGCCCCACCCACAGCCCCAGCCCAGTACCTGTGACACTTCCCAGGCTCCGCCCACATCCCTTAAGCCACGACCTCCACGATTAACCCCACCCCACATGCCACACCCTGCCACAAAGCCCCACCTCCTTAGCCAAGCCCCACCCCTTTGCCATTTGGCCCCTCCCACCCAGCCCTTCCCAGGCCTCAGGCCCCCGCCCCTGACACAAAGCTCCACCCGCAGGGATGTGCAGGGGGCGGGGCCTGGGGAGGGGCCCCCTCGTGCCAGCGCCGCCTCCGTCGCCTCCACGGCCATCGCTAGCTGCCCAGTGGGCACTGTCACAGGTGAGGCACACCTGGCAGGTGAGGGCACTGTCACAGGTGAGGGCACTGTCACAGGTGAGGGGCACACCTGGGCAGGTGAGGGCACTGTCACAGGTGAGGGGCATTGTCACAGGTGAGGGCACACCTGGGCAGGTGAGGGCACTGGTCACAGGTGAGGGGCATTGTCTCAGGTGAGGCACACCTGGGCGGGTGAGGGGCACTGTCACAGGTGAGGCACACCTGGGCAAGGGAGGGGCACTGTCACAGGTGAGGGCACTGTCACAGGTGAGGGCACTGTCACAGGTGAGGGGCACACCTGTATGGGTGGGCACTGTCACAGGTGAGGGGCATTGTCACAGGTGAGGGCACACCTGGGCAGGTGAGGGGCACTGTCACAGGTGAGGGGCACTGTCACAGGTGAGGGGCACTGTCACAGGTGAGAGGCACACCTGTATGGGTGGGCACTGTCACAGGTGAGGGGCATTGTCACAGGTGAGGGCAACACCTGGGCAGGCGAGGGCACTGTCACAGGTGAGGGCACCTGTCACAGGTGAGGGCACACCTGTATGGGTGGGCACTGGCACAGGTGAGGGCACTGTCACAGGTGAGGGCATTGTCACAGGTGAGGCACACCTGGGCAGGTGAGGGGCACTGTCACAGGTGAGGGCACTGTCACAGGTGAGGGCATTGTCACAGGTGAGGCACACCTGGGCAGGTGAGGGGCACTGTCACAGGTGAGGGCACTGTCACAGGTGAGGGCATTGTCACAGGTGAGGCACACCTGTATGGGTGGGCACTGGCACAGGTGAGGGCACTGTCACAGGTGAGGGGCACACCTGGGCAGGGGGAGGGCACTGTCACAGGTGAGGGGCACTGTCACAGGTGAGGGGCACACCTGTATGGGTGGGCACTGTCACAGGTGAGGGGCACTGTCACAGGTGAGGGCACACCTGTATGGGTGGGCACTGGCACAGGTGAGCTCTGTCAAAGGTGGGCACTGTCACAGGTGGGTGGGGCTGTGGAGTGGCCTAGGCGTGGCCAATGAGTGGGAGGGGCCTGAGGACTTGAGGGCGGGGCTTTAATGGAGGGGCGGGGCTTGATTAGTGTGAAGGGCCTGATTATCAATGGGGGCGTGGTTTAAACCGAGGAGGCGGGGCCTGTGGGGAAGGGGGTGTGGTTTGATTGTTGTGGGCGTGGTTTCACAATGAGGGGGCGTGGTCAGAGCTGTTCCTGCTCCCACCTTTG